>NW_019059690.1:535644-566485 GCF_000696155.1 Zootermopsis nevadensis
ATCGCCCTGATGACGGAGGCAGTATGACCTCTGAAACGTTGGTTAACATCGACCAGACTACACAGCGCAATAACCCAGAAGACGGAAATATTCATACTAAGAATCGCCCTGATTACGGAGGCAGTATGACCTCTGAAACGTTGGTTAACATCGACCAGACTACACAGCGCAATAACCCAGAAGACGGAAATATTCATACTAAGAATCGCCCTGATTACGGAGGCAGTATGACCTCTGAAACGTTGGTTAACATCGACCAGACTACACAGCGCAATAACCCAGAAGACGGAAATATTCATACTAAGAATCGCCCTGATTACGGAGGCAGTATGACCTCTGAAACGTTGGTTAACATCGACCAGACTACACAGCGCAACAACCCAGAAGACGGAAATCTAGATGTAAACAGATTAATAAGTGTTGGTGTTGGTCTTTTGGGTTGTAATCTCATGTGAACTTTTAGGTGGGTAACTTTGTTTCTCAAGAACATAAGGTTTGAAGCTGAAGGAAGTATGTTCTGCCAGTATGTTGGTGTCTACCTACAAGCCCACATGGCATTACAACCTGGAAGTCCAGCATCAGTATCTTGACTGTTGTGAGAACCTCAGATTTCATACAGATTAATACCTTTAATAACAGATATGACTTCTTGTAGTTTATCCAAGATAGACATTTTTTAACATAATAGGTAAGTGAAGTTGTTATTTACAGTAAAACTGCATCTTGTTGAGAAAATTATTTTCTCGTGTTGGCTACCTCAAGGAATCAGTTATATAAGAATGGGAATATTTCACACAAAGCAAAGATATGATAATATTGTGAATATGAATATATAAAGAGAAACTTCTAGATTAATTTTTAACAGAATGTATGCACATGTTTTAGAACAGGCCATTGACTCTTATGTTAGATTAGTAGGATGAATGGCCCTTTCCTCTGTAGCTCATCTTTGATGGTCCAGAATAAGGCAAATTATCACCCTTCTTTCAGTGATCAGTTGAGTACAGTATTGATACAATACGTTGGTAACTACACAGTGTCACAACACGATATACCACAATCAACAGCCAACAGGAATGATTTTGTTCAGAATCACACAAACGGTATCCTAAATCCAGACCAAGAATTTCTGTAAAACTAACAAATGTTCCAAATGGGAGTTGAGAGTTTTAAAAAAATTCCTTATTTACCATACATAGAAATGTGGAGTGATTTGAGAGTCATATGCTCATATGTGATCATGTAATCACAGTGTACACACGTTTTCAACCAGGGACTTTTGAAGTACATTCTCGCAATGATGTCAGCTATTGCGATTCAGTGCATGAACAACTATATACAGTTTAATTGTAATATTCATTAATTCTGGTTGTCTGGGCACAGCTGAAGTGCATATTCTATGACAGGCCATTTGTATTAGTTATTATTGATGCATATTAAATATAAAGATTTGTAATTGTTCTCCAACTGTATTCCCTACCACATTCCATGTTTTTGTTTCGTTTACCAGTGTGCTTAACAATGACATTTATGTCACTCAAAATAATAGTGACAATATAATTAAATTTTAGACAAGAAGCTTTTATGGTACTCTATGATATCTTGGTCAGTATTAACACTGTATTTCCTTTTTGCAGGCACAATGATGGAGATGGAAGGAGGTTGGCGAGATGAATTTATGAATGATTCAGTGTTCCCTAAGCTCACAATGCCTAGCAATGGTGATGACAGTTCCAGCAATTACCATTGCAATCAGTGTGGGAGACAATACCAGCACAAGAAAACACTTCGACGCCACATGCTTTATGACTGTGAAACCAAACCGAGATTTTCATGTTCCATGTGTGGCCTCAGAGTTCGTCGGAGATACAATCTCATAAAACATCTAATGGTAGTACATTGTGTTCAGAAAGAGCGGGCTGAGTGTAGTGTACCATTATTGTTTTGCACGAAGGAAAAGCTCACTCACAGTTAAAAATTCTACTAATAATAAGAGAAATAATTATATTCTTAAAACAGGAGCCTGAGTCACTGTTAATCAGATGAATATAAAAAATTAAAACATGTAATTTTAGTGTTTTTACAAACTTAATTTTATTGTATCTTTTTTGCTGTTCTAGTTGAGGATTGTGTTACCTTCATTTACATTCTCATGCTCTTCCATTATCTTTATCTGTACCTGAATAAATATTCTTACTGTTATTTAAAAATGGAAATGTCAGCTGAATGGGAACATTACACATCATTTTTAACTGCAGTAATTTTCTTTAATCTATGTTTATGTATCTGTGGTATCCATGATTTTAAGCACATTTGACAGTTGAACCATTTACATGCATTTTTAAATAGGAACTCTGAAGAAATATGGTCTCAAACATTTTTTGTATATTATTGTATATAAATACTTTTATGAGTTAAAAATTGCCCTTGATCACATCTGTGTCAGTGTCCTCAGAATTCCATTATGTAAATGAAACAAGAAGCAGAGGATTTTCAATTGGGAATAGCTTAGACTTCTTCATTGACTGTGATTTAAGGTATGAAATTCTAAAAGTTATAAGATTGACTTCCTCCCTGTCATTAGGTTAAACACAAGAACAAGTTATTATTCCATAGGGCTTATTAGATGAAACCAATTTTCAGCCTTGAAGAATGAGACAGTATGTTTCTCGAGAATGCTGGATCTTCCTAGGAGTCCACATGATGTTGCAAGCCAGAAGATGAACATCAGGATCTTCACACCATGAAATCCTCAGATCTCTAATAATTAACTCACTTTCTAATGCTACAGAATCTTCTCTGATTTTAATTTCTCATTTCCTCTGTGCATGCCACACATCCTGCCCATCAGATCATTCTTGATTTTATTTTCCTGTGTTATGCCAAGTGTGAAAATTCTGAAGCTCCTTCTTATTTAATGTTCTTCATATATTCTCTACACTTTGTGCTAAATACCTTTAATTTGTGTTCTTCCCTCAAAGAGAAAGTAGTGTAATAGACCATGTTTTTGGTGACTCATATAAAACAACACATAAATTAGAGTTTTATGTACTTTAATGTTTAAGGTTTTAATAGAATGTGATAAGATAACAGTTTGTGCTAAACGGTAGTAAGCATATCATGAATTTAATCACATCTTTAGTTTTCCTGTGAATATTATTTTCATTTGTTTCATTGTGTAAGCTGTGGAAGTAATTCAACAATCCAAGCTGTGTCTCTGTTAACATTATTAACCTTTATCATAAGAGATCAAGCAATTTATGTTATGGGGTTGCTGTCTGAGTTTTCACTTCAGGGTTTAAGAGTTAAATGATATTGCTGTGATGGATAGTCAGCTGAACTGTGTGTATACCACGACACATGACTGAGGAATGTTAATGATTAATATAGTGTGAATTGAAGCTGTCAAGAGATACTTCTAACATCATAATGCAAAGCATATTGTGTCAATTTACACAGTTGTATCCCAAAACATTTTGGATTTGTTATTTGCTCTTTAATACCACTTCTTAATTACAGAATTAGAGAATGGTGCATCTCTGTGATGCAAAGTAACTTCATATAGTCAGAATTACTGCAAGAAGGATCAGATCCTTATGACAGTAACCAATTTATCAATTATGCAAGCATTGTACTCTATGACACCATTTATACAGCCTGGATATATACTAACTTCATTTTTCCTTCTTTCAGATGGAGAAATGGAGAACAGTTGGAGAACTGAGTTATCAAGTGATGATACAGTAGCACTTCAGATTGAAATGCCAAATTACAGTGATGTTAAATCCAATAATTTCCATTGTGGTCGTTGTGGAAAACAATACTTGCGTAAAAGAACTCTTCAGCGTCACATGCGTTATGATTGTGGAACTGAACCAAGGTTTCCTTGTTTTATATGTGGGCTAAGATTTCGTCGGAGATATGCTCTCACTAGCCACTTGGTGGCAGTGCACGGTGTTCAGAGAGATGAAGTGGAGTATAGTATGCTCTCACTGTTTGGTACAGATAAGGAATCAGCACCTTACTAAATCAGTCTGATATCCAAGTGTTGTTACAAAATTTGTAATCATTATTACTATACAGATTTATTTCGTTCATCACACAGACAGGTAACTTAATTAAATTTTTAAATAATAAATCTTAAACTTTCTTTTTAGCATAAATTGGTTATACATTGTTGCCTTTATAACTTTGGCTTCTTGTCGATTGCCTTTTTATTAATAAGTTGTGCATTATTATACTCCAGAACTGCAAATTATTTCAGTATCCTTTAACCAAACTTATTTTTATTATCACTGTAAACCTTTCTTAATTAATAATCTACTACTACATCAAGTGCTCAAAAGAAATATTTGAAAAGTAAAATAAGAGGAAAAAGGAAATTTTAGGATAGAACAAAAGAGAACTTTGGTATGGCAAGAACAATCAAAATCAAATCTTGTTAAATGTAATAGCACAAAATGCATGAGAAAAATGCTTTGGGTTTATGTGTGTCTGTCTTGTACACAGACATAGCTCTTGATAATGGTAATAAAATGTCGGTGATGCCAGTCAAAAGATTTGCTTCTTGCTAAATGTGAGATCAGTTAAATAAATATACTTAAAGTTTTCATGATCTGTTGCCTCAATCTTACTTAAATGTGTTGATTTTATAGTTTACATTTTATCAAAATAGCAGTATTGTTTTAAGCAGCTGGATAAGTTACATGAGTTTTCAGAAACTTTCGCTCCCTAATGACTTCTGAATACCTAAAATGAAGGTTGTAATTTAGTTGTCAAGTTAATGTGTTTATTCAGAGTTATATTAAGAGGAGATTAAACTTAAGGAATGCTTGCTAAAACTCAGTCATAATCTTTCATTTTCTTATATCCTAACTAAAAACTAAAATATAAAGAATTATAATTTTATCTGCTGCTTGTATGGGGATGAAATTTGGTTTATCACATTAAAGGAAGAGCATAGATTAAAGATTTTCAGAACAGGGTGGTCAGGAGAATATTAGAACTATAAGAGGGAACTAACAGGACACTGGAGAGAAGTGCATAACAAGAAGCTCTATAGTTTGTACTTTTCATCAATTACCATATTAATAAGTTTTTCAAATCTAGAGGTATGATATAGGCAGGGCATGTGTCATTTTTGGAAGAGAGAGATGAGACATGTGGACTTTTTTTTAAAACATCTCAAGGGAGGCCTAGGTGCAGATGGGAGGATAATATTATGGTCAATCTTAAAGCAATAAGATATGAAATGTGAACTGGATTATTTTTGAGTCTGAGTAGGGACCAGTTGTGAGCTCTTGTGAACACAGTAATGGACCATCTGGTTTCTTAATCCTTTTATTATTACGTCTTAATCATGAGTATATGCTAATAATGTCAGGTTGGTTTTTGCCATTTTGCATCATATTAGTAGACAGCCAGAATTTCATACAATTTTCAACATTTTGATAGTGTACTATAAGTAAAATGTATAGGTTTTTAAACAGCTGTCTTTCTTATTTTTTAATTTAAATGTTTTTATCTGAGTAGCAGTACCATCTGACAAGATAATACACTTTAATGATTATAAACACTTATAAGAAAATAATATTGAAATAAATTTTGAAAATGCAAAAACTTTACTTTCTAAAATCTTCCATTGTGTGTTGACACATTTTTGCTAAGCAGATTCAAACATGAGGGCTCATGACCATGTTTGTCATTGTGTTTGTATGTTGTTGTTTTTTTGTAGTTATTGCCTGTATGTGTCAGCAACAGTTACTTAATCAGTAGCCTTTTACGCTGGAAATCAGACAAATTTTCAGATAAACTTGCAATGTCTTACTCCGTCTTGTGAGAGTAACAGCAACTGAAAATTAATAATTATCCAGCTTATTGATCTGTTTCTCTGCATAACTGCTATGAGGACAGATTCTGATTGTCTAAATTGTTAGATATAGCCTCAAAGTTTTGCACTGTTGCCTTGTTAGTAATTCTTGACATATAAATAGCTTCTATACAACATTTTTAGATAGCCGTAAGTATCATGATGTTTATGCCAAGTTTAATGAAAATCTTTGAATATATTGAAAGTTGTAGGGTAGTACAAACATGATGATAATATATGCCTGTCTTTAAAATGCTTAATGTCCATATTGTAGTATTTATTATGAATGCGCATAATCAGTGCTTTGTATTTGAGGAAGAGAGTGACAGTAGTATAGTCTTTGAAGTGCTCTAATTTTAAAAATAAAAGAATTCCTGGATTTGCATAACTAGACATTTTACTAACATTTGTACCAACTAGAAATATCTCCATGATCTTTTGTTCATCTTGTCCTTCCGAGTAGTTTTCTTCCATAGTGGTCAGAACAGCAGTGTTGTGAATTAAACTGTTTATAGAAAGTGAGGTTATATACAGTCATGTGGCAATGTATGCTGTACATAATTTTGTGTCACAATTTACTCCTATTTAAAGATGTGAAATTAAGAAAGAAGTGGGTAAGATTGTTTGGCATAGTTCTGGACAACTTTATAAATAAATAAACAAATAAGAGTTTTAGACTCTCAAGAGTTCTTTTGAACTTCCCAATGAAGGAGGAGGATATAGTGCCTTTACAAGAGTTGTAGGAAGATATGGTAAGATTATAGTATATTAGTGGCAGTGGTAAAGATCAATTCCAGAACCTTTTGAGTACCAATTTCTCATGAAAATCATAGAAGTTGATTTTGTGTGATTTTACCTAGAAGAATTATTATATGGAAATGAAGTGATTTTGCAAATAGAACTTCACATAGTAAGATGAAACTTATAAATATTGCATTAATTTTGTGTCTTTTTATGTGCTCATAGTAATTGCCATAAAAATTATGTACCAAAGAACTACTACTGGTATATTATTCTGCAGAAAGTATGAAGCTTTGACAGTGGTGTTCCTTATATCCTGTAGGAATTGTTTCTAGTCATATAAAAGCAATTTCTGAAGGAGCAGTAAAATTGTTTAAATGTTATGTATATTTTTAAGTAATGTAATAAAGAGATAAATGTGATAAATAATACTTGCTATAGAAGAAGTTTTATATCAGTAAATTACTACATATAAGTAGCCCTTGTCATACAGACATTGTCTGTATGGAATGGAAAATTATGTTTGAATGTGTATCATGTAACTCCAGAAAACAGTGTAGGTATACATATTCTAGCATAATGCAGTTGTATTCTATTAATTTACAGCATCGTACTTAATGTGTTTTCTTGACCAGATGTATATTTCTCTGTACTACAACAGTAATACATTTTCATTTTAGGTTTCATTCAAATGCTACAAGGGGATGGAAGTGGAGAACCATGGGATGCTGTTATGGGGGGTAAAGTAATGGACAGTAGAAGACCTGAACATGGAGAAGATCTCAACCGATGCCCTGGTTGCTACAAACTGTACTCCAGCAAGGGTGCTCTCCGGCGACATGAACGCTATGAATGTGGAGTGGAACCTCGTTTTAAGTGTGATTTATGTAGTCGCCGTTTCACACATAACTTTAATTTGAAAAGTCATCTCTTTTGGCATGTGAAACGTTCCAGTGTAGAATAGATATACAGGTAGAGAGATGAGTAAGACTACTGACTTACATAAATTGTTTTGGAGTAGATATTCTTAACATTATTCTAATTGTAGCCCGGCAAATTCCCCACATTTTTATTTTTAAATAAACGTTCAAGATACTAACAATCACCTCTTTTTTAAATCTTAGGCTCTTCAGATACAACTGTAGCTTATGTCTTTATAAAGGAATGTTACAAAGTGTTCATTTTTATGCGTAGTATGAGGTGCCTAATTGACATATCATAAATGGCTGAGAAGCTTTTAGACATTTGACTCATTTAAGTCTCAATAATCACTATAAACTCAGTTTAATGCTTGCAAACCCATACTATGCCATTGTATTTGCCCTATTTCTGTATGTGGAAGATTAAAATACTGGAAATACTTACATGAATCTTATTTCCATTGGATGTTTTATTGCTTATTTCTGTGCTGAATGGTGAAGATAAAGGACTTGTATTGTTGTCTCCCATTGTTCTGTAGTGCAAGGAAGAAGACAATATGAGCATTGTTTTATGATTTTGGCTTTAATTGATGAATATTGCTTCTAGGATCATGTTGTTAGTCTTCAGATCTTATTCTGTCTTTGGATAAGGCCATCAACACTTTTATTTGAATGCTGGGCATTTAAAGTCCGTCTTTGTCCGGCATACAATTTTAATGAAGGATTTAGAATTGATATTTGATTGATAAAATTAAATCTGTTGAAGACAGTACAAAATACCTTTTCATACATAATGACCCATTAGGTGGCATCAGCATTCAGAAAACAGCCCTGACCTTGTGGCATGAAGTCACACCAAACCAAGATAGGTCTACCATAGTCTTAGTGTGATTTTACATTGAGGCCAGGAAATAATTAAATATCTGCCCTACTATCTCAGAACATGTATTTGTCTACAGCAGTATATTTCCTTTATTTCAGACTTCATCCAAATACTACAAGGTGGAACAAATAGAGTATTTTCAGACACCTTCCTGGCTACCCAAAGAATAGGAACTGACCAGGGAAAACCTCTTAATCAATGTTCATGCTGTCACAAGGTGTACTCCGTAAGGAGCGCACTTCTCCGACACGAACGTTATGAATGTGGGGTTGAACGTCGCTTCAAGTGTCACATCTGTTATCATCTTTTCCGCCACAAGCATCATCTGAGATACCATCTTAATTCACATGCTAAACATAATGAAGGTCAAAATATACAGTGAGAATGCAGATGTCTACATCCATTATGAAAGAAAGTTACATGAGTGTAAATTTAAAGTGAGATTTTAGTGATGTGATTTGACATCATATAAAATGTCATTTTATTGTGCACAGCTGATTTGATTTGAATTCTAAAAATTGTGTTTCAGACAACAGGTTACTTTCAGTGTGAATTATTGTAGTGCATGGTAGAAAAAATATGTGTTACCCTCAAACAACTCTATATATTCAGATTCATTAAGGTAGCCAACACAATAAAATAGGATTTTAATAACTGTAAATCTGTTTATCATACATTTTGTTTATTAGAACTGGTAAGACAACCTTAATTCTTTGCTGTACTCATGTAATGCACTATATCTGTGACATACATCTCATCTGTACACAACAGTCATGTTGGGCATTATTGATTGTGTGTAGTATAGCTATTTATGGTAATGGGCTTCAAACCCAACTTCTGTTGATTGGTATTATTTTACTGATATTTGTATTTATTTATTTTATATCTTTGAATCAAAGGCTCCATAATTTCACCTAATCCCTGCCTCTAACATCAAACCTGAAAAATGGAAGAGGCTGAGATTTTTATTTATTTAAAATAAGTAACCTGGTATTATAAATGCTTAATGTGTACAGACACTCACCGCTTCACACTTTATTTCCATCATACATCACAAAATACTGGTAAGTAGCTGTATGTAAATCTTGGCCCTGAGAACAGTTATCCTACCAAGATTTTTATGGTTTTATTCTGTTCCTCCCAGAAAATGTTGGAATGTAACCTTAAAATAGATCATAGTCACTTATTTCCATATCCTCTCCATCTTTCACATTAAACATATCATTACTCACTTTGTGGTTTATGCTGTTGAGAAGATATTGTTAAATAAACCAACAAAGAACTTTTCTGTCCTGTTCATATTCATTGCATCTTTCTGGTAAGTGGTCTGAATGTATTATCTCATCTTCAGTGAGACCACATTTTACTTATTGTATTGAGAAGAAGACATTCCTGTTTGTTTACTTTGTTACAAATACATAATTGTTTTATTTCAGAATTCAGTTGCATGCTGCAAGGTGAGAAGAAGGATGCATGGAATACTGCATTAATTTCCGAGATGATCAGCAGAGATCCTCAACGTCGAAGAAGTATTAATCGGTGTTCTGTCTGTCATAAGACATACTCAACCAAAGGTGCTCTACAACGACATGTACGTTATGAGTGTGGAGTTGAACCACAGTTTAGATGTCACCTATGTAGTCGCCGCTTCTGTCACAACTATCACCTCAAAACTCATCTCATATTGCATAAGGGGCATTCAGGTTCCCAGTAAAATAATAAACAGTTTTACAGATTTTATTAACCTCTTCATACTCTGATCGTGTAATTGTATGGGCTATGCATTTTTCTTCACATCATAACATCCAGAAGTTTAAATTCCATGCTACTGAAACTACAGTTTTGTGTCTGTAACCTGAGTTAGTTTTCTGGTGTTTATTCCTGTCAAAAAAAGGCACCACAAGCCGAAGAAGAAGAGGGCATGAAGAACTAATTAATATTTATTATGTCTTCACTGTTTCTTTATTTTTCCAGAAATTATTACTCTGTAAAAAATATACTTTTTTATTATTAATTGGGTCTCACAGGAATAAAATGTTCTTTTACGTAATCCGAACTATTGAGTTTTTTAAAACAGAAATTTGTTTACCTCCCTTGTTTTTTTTCTCCACATGTTACTTTTCTCATTGGTTTTATTTTAATACTGACTGTAACAGTAATAGTATGCAAATGTCATTTGGTTACATTTCACAATCTGCTGTTGTTTTATTGTGAAGGGTTGGTGGTGTTAAACTTTCAAACTGGAGGACCATCATATCTGGAGCCCAACTCTTCCCTCAGCAACCTGTATATGTGTCATACCATAGTCATATAAGGTGCTTGTAACACGGCTATGTTTATGTTATTAGAATATTAAGGCGTAAGTTCATGCAAAAATTATATATAGTAATATTTTAAAAAACATTTGCAGGTGCTGTACCTTAATTAATAAAGTATATCACATAAACAAGCCTAGGGTAACCTGTTTTTCTCTTTTATTACCTTTATCTCAAGCCCAATATTCCTGGAAATCTCAAAGCTATGTACAGATTGTAGTAGTAACAATAACATTTATATTTATTGTGTGTTATGATTTCATTTAGTACAGGAAACTAAAGTTATAATAAATATTTTGAATTTATTATTTTGGGCAGAACATCAATGATAAACTTGGCATTGCTTCTTTGTCCCCAAGTAAGGATGTTTATAATTTGTTTATTTTTATTAAATTATACTTTTGGCCCTTCTGGGCCACATGTAACCTACATATTGCTGCACAAAAATGTTAGTAATTTCTTTAAAACTTATTTGGAGACAAATGAGGAACCTACAAAACATGTAAATGTGAAGTGCAGTCATTTGTGTTCATGACTTCATAAAGAAATGCGTCATGAAGCCTGAAGTGTAATAGCCCCTCTGCACCTAGTGCATTTAAGTTATTAGTCTCGTAGCATCAGGATACAGCGAATTTTATGAGTGTAGCATAGGGTTTAGGTGTAAGTTAGATATTGTATTTACACATTATTTATAAATTTTTTGCATCTTTTTGTTTTCAAATATGCCGAAGTTTGATCATATCCATTTTACAAGGACTTACCAGTGTTTTCTCCATTTGTACATCTTTGGAATCTTCAGTAAGTATAGCTTATGTTGTGGTACACTTGTTCTACCTTGTATTGAATAAAACATACCACTTTAACATAGCCAGACATGTATGTTTCAGCACTAAATACATGAAGAATAGTCCTTAAGAAAGTAATAGTTACTCAGGTAATCAAAGTGCCCCACCTTTTATGCAACCTGAAGGTTCATTACTGTGTTCATGAGAGACTACCACTTGTGAGTCTGAGCAAGAATAATCCAGTTATTTATTTAAAATACATTTTTATATTATCTTCCCATATATGCATTTTGTCTCCCAGCAGGTCTCTTCCCTTTTGGTTTTCTGCCCAAAATTTCGAATGTATTTTGCCATAATAATATTTGGTAAAGAGCCTTCTGTATTCGAAGTAGTAAAGATTATTTTGTGCTACAAACATACCCATACTCTGATGATGGAGGCAGTAAGTTTCTCTGACTTGTCAGTCAGTATATACCAGATTAAATGGTGCAAAATTCCAGAAGGTAACCACATTTGTATTCACAATCCTTTAAGGAATTATCATACATCCCCATCCATTACTGAGATCTTCCCATACCCCATATATGTTTTTATAGTGTGGTGCTTTAGCATTAGAGTAACTGTAGTTCTGTATGTAGAAAGCTAGTAGAAAATTTTAATATAAAAAATGTCCATTGACTTCAGAACACTAGTGAAGCCTATAACATTTTGTAATAATGTAAATTTTAAGATGGTTTTACGTTTCCTGTGGCATGAAAGATGTGTACTAGCGCATCGCATTATCTGTAATATGTATTCTTTATTGTAAGACACTTGTATGCTTTGTTTCATAGGTAGTAGATTCAGAGGTGTTATTGGGGTAAATCCACGACTTCTTCTACCAGGAGTACGGGCAGTATCTGCTGTTAAGAACATGATATCAAAGCGACACCATTCAAATGACATTAATGAACTTCTGTCTGGAGGAACAGGAAATGGACCTCCATTCCCTTGTCGCCAATGTGGACGTCTGTACTCCCACAAATGTAACCTCATGCGTCACTTGCGTCTGGAGTGTGGTGTTCACCCGCAATATGCCTGTGGTAAGTGTGGTAAGATGTTTAAGCACCAACATCACTTGCGAGACCACCAGCGCACACAAATGCATCTTGAGATGCAACAGAAATCCTTATCGTGATGGCAGGTAAAGTAACACTGCTGAGAACAGTATTGAGTTTTCACCGCTTTGATGTATTCATATAGGCTCTGGAAGAAGTACGTTAGATATGAAATTTGAAGCTTTTATGATGGTAAAAATTTGGTTTGTGATTTTGTAGGTTATAATGCTGCGTAGTTTTATAGGTGGTTACCAACATTCAAAGTATCCTGTCACCTCCATCTTCAGGGTTGGAAGTAGAAGGTGCAAATTGTGTTGTGTACATTCTTACATACATCTTCGTACATGTTTAATATGTTTACTGACTGTAATAATAATCAACTAAATTTGAAAATCTTGAGAGTTTTTAGTAATAAATAGTGCCAAAATGGAAGGAACAAATGTAGGAAATGATTTAACCTTTATAGTACTGCAAGAAGGGGTTAAAACCCCTTAGTATAGTACTGTCAGCCAGACTTTAACTCCAGAGCAAATATTTTAGTGGTATAGAAGTGCGCCTCATGGCCAGCTGGACAATGTGTGTGCTATAACACATGGATAATATAGCTTAAAAAAGGTGTTTAGTCTTGAAAATGTAAACAAATTAATTTATCTGTATTTTCTGGTGTAAAATGAGGGCTGTTTCTTATAGTACAGAAAGAAGTACTTGAACTATCAATTGTTTATGAATCATTGATCCTTTACTGCAAAATTTCAATTTTCTCTATTTTGATATTAGTTCACTTTGTTTAAATTCACTTTGTACATTACATTCTTTGTCTTAAACGTGGCAGAGAATATTTTATTTATACTTTCATCCTGTGGTAATAAGGTATTAAAATCACCGTACTACAGGGCTACTGACCTGACTCAACTGTGGAGTCTTAATTGTTTGGTAGCATGCTAGTGCAGTGCACAGCCAGCCGGGCTGCTTGCAGTGTGTGGTATATTATTGATAAAAGTTAATACACACTACTGCATTAGACACAGCAAAGGATTCATGACTGCACATACTTAATTGGTTGATGGTGATGATGATGTTTTTCTGTCTATTTAGTACTTTGGTTGGCGGGGTAAGTATTTTACCTCAGTACCAGTAGTGAATGCTCTGGTCTCGCTAGTAGTGTGCCGCCAGACCAATGAAATTGATGACATATAAAAGATATGTTTTACTATATAACACAACAGTTGCATATTATCATCATCAGAATACTTAAGCATTGTGGCATGTTTGTAGGGGGAATTTAATAATATTTAATTTTTGCATGACCTGACTTTTATACCAGGATTTGCCAATAATCATTATCTCTCACAGTGCCAATTGTTAAATTAATAACTCATCTAGTCACAATTTTTTAATACAAAATAATGTCCTACTAATATTCAGCATCCTGTTATTTAATGTGAACATTGCTATTTTTTACTAAGCCAATCTTCTTCTTCACATGACTGAAATACATAGGTTACTTCAAAAGTCATGGCAACTAATTTTTGGGGAGCAAACACGTAATATTGAAGAAAGTTCAAAATATACATATGATAGGGCATGATATACTCCTCTGATCAGGTAGATGTGAAAGAGTGCAGGTATAGTAGTCAAGAAAAAAGGCACATTACGGAATGACCGGTTTTTCTTCATTCTTTAATCCTCGAAAAATTCAACTGTGATTAAAAAATTCAATGTGAGTTAAATCAGAATTCTTACATTAAGACTAGCAATCTTCAAAGTAGTCTCCGAGTGTATCAAGTACTCGCTGCCAACGACGAGGAAGACGGAGAATACCATCAGCTTCACCATCTCCAAATTTTGCCATCTCGCGTCGAACTGTGTTGGACATGTCCTCTCGTGTACGCAAGCGTTTCCCTCGCAATGGCTGTTTCAATTTGGGTATCAACTCATAGTCACATGGCGAAAGGTCAGGTGAATATGGAGGATGGTCACAATTGCATTTTTCGAGGATTAAAGAACGAAAAAAAAGGTCATTCCGTAATGTGCCTTTTTTTTCTTGCCTACTACACCTACACCCATTTACACCTACCTGATCTGCCTATGCCAATCTGAGGAGTATATCGTGCCCTATCGTATGTATATTTTTAACTTTCTTCAATATAACGTGTTTGCCCCCAAAAATTGGCTACCATGACTTTTGAAGTAACCCTCATATAAACCAAAAACCATTGTAATGCAAAACAAATGCAAATGATACCTGAGCAGTTTATAGTTATTTAACTATTCAAGAAAGGTTATGTCATTATGAAAGTTGCAGGATCATTACCATAACTACATATCATGTTGATGGATCCTAGTGTCAGCCATTTAAACCTATTTATGTTAACCATTCAGATATAATTGTTCTATTGATGTCTCCGAAATAACAATATCGTGGCCAAGTGTTTGGCACTCCTGCTTTATATTCAGGTGGTCCTGATTTTAAAAATGTTCCCAGATCCTGCCTTATCTTTAAATCAGTGTGTTATCAGCAGAGGTCCAGCAAGTAATTTATGAACTGACTTTCTCTATGGATCAAGTCCTTCTTGAGAAGTTGATATTCTCTCAAATAATCAACAAACTTCCTCACCTTTCTTCAGATCCAAAGGTTCATTACTGTGTTCACTACAACCCACCACATCATTCCCTATCCTGATCCACGTTAGTATTATACTGTCATCTGTGATTACTTCCTCCAAGTTGTCTCTTTTTTTAAGTCTTTCCAAATAGTTCCATCTGTGCCAAAAAAACTGTTTTTCTGTTGTTGAATCAACTCTGCCCTAAAGAACATTTCTTTTTTTATACTTTTTGTATACTTATAAACTTAGCGTTACATTGAATGTGAATGGTAGTGATCCTGTAAGATATTACATATGTTTGTATCCGGAATGGAAAAGGTTGTCTTAGTCTGACTGAAAACTTGTCACATGTATTGTTGCTCAGTTTTTAATCTTGTGCTTTCACTCATTTGTCATCTACCGCTTTGTTTTGTGATTATTTACGAGGCTTTATAGGAAAATAGTTTAAAATAGGTTGAATGTGTTTAGAGTTCATATTGAGTTTTTATACAAGACATAATGTGACCTACATATGACTGTCATTTTATATCTGAGTCTGAATGTTTGAAAGCAAAGTTTTCCAGTACACATTGCGGTACATTGCAGTTAATTGACTGTGGAACTAATTTCCTGAGGAAATCTGTTCGTATGAAGCTATTATTTCTAGAAAGATACTCAAAATATTTTGTTCATTATTGTTTCATTTTGTGAGAAATTTGAACATATCAGAGACAGTAATATTCTCATGTGTTGTGAAAATTGTAATTGGAGAATGAAGGAAGGATGTGGCAGATATTTGACTCTTTGGTCCTTGGGTTAATTAATTATGATATTTCAGCTTTCTAGGTTATGTATCATCAGGAAGGATGTGAAAAGAAGTGTTCTTGGCCTGTTTAAAGTACTTTCCATTCATTCACTTGAAGGTACTGAGGAAAACTGTGTCCATTCATTCACTTGAAGGTAGTGAGGAAAACTACACATTGTCAGTATGATTAGCCGGTCTCCATGCTGAGATTTGATACTGAGAACTCATAAATACAAATCAAAGTTACTAACCACTCAACTTTGATGTTCAGTATTTGCCATCAGAATTTTAAAGTACCATAATTCTTAGTATGGTACCTATACTGTTATACGAAGAAAATAATTATGATACAAGCAAAATATTTTATGTTTGTAGTTGTGTTCTTAATTTCTGTCATCAAGTTTTTAGAGGTAATTTTACATAAGTTTTTTTTCTATATTCTTGGGACTAAAATTTTCTTTTAACAAAGACAAATTTTTGTGTAATCTGTATTTCATTTTAGACTGGTTTTACTGCATGGGAGCACCAAATGATCCAATCTCTTCAAATTTTATGTTGGACATAAAAAAATTTTATTGTAGTTTGCTGATAACTGGGAATTGTGAAAACCAATATATTTGTAAAGTATGCTTTATTCATGATGGCTTCATTTCTTCATTGTCTCCACACAATTTTCATATAATTTATGATGCCATGTTCAGAATATTATTTCACATGTTTTATTATCACTTGTATTTTTTGTGTAATTTATATTTTTATTAGAAACAAGTATTTGTGTTGTGACATGTTCTACTTTCTAGACTTGGGCCAATGAAGGATCTATGAAATGTAAGAAAATTCTGTTCTATTCTGTGATTACAAAATATAGGTAAACTATTAGTATAGTGATAAAAGTGGTTGATTGTAATGTTATTTTATAGGCAACTATGCAGTGTGAAAAGTATTAAGATTACTGTATTGTGTGCTTCCTTGAACTTTGTCATCTTCTAAACCTCAGTCTGTGTTGCTAAAAATGGTTTACAGACTTTGTGATTATACAATATAGTGACATCTGAGGTGGGGAGATGGGAAGAGGTATGTAATTTTTTCTACCTTCATATAATACAGAGTTGCACTCGAGAGTTTGTTCTCTTACTTTAGAATACTTCTCCCATTTCTCCTTCTAGAAGGTATTACAATATAGAATGAAGTTCTACTGTATAACATTTAAAAGTGGGTTCAGTTTAAGCTTCTTAGTGACCTCATAACAATAACTTAACCTAACCCATGTATATAAAGTGTTAATTAGTAAAGAGAAGTGAAATATTACTAGCCAGATTAGCTTAACCTTTCAGTGTGAGATTTGAGATTTGAGATTCTCATAGTTGTTCTTCTTTTTCATTGTCACACTATGTGGATTTATAAGTAGATACCAGTGTTATGGAGAAACACTCTCCATCTCCAGGGCTGGCATCTATCTGTGAGTCCAAATGGCATCATAACCCAGAAGAACAACATTTATCCCCATTGTATAAATTAGTCATATATTTAAAAACATAATCTTCACGATCTCTTTGTTTCCAGATACAGCCTCAGAGTCTCACAATCTCCATGTTTGAAAATTTTAAAATACAAAACGTGTTTTTTACTAGCTTTGTACTCATTAACATATTTCAGATGCCTAGCTTTAATTGTTCAAACTGAAAGCTAAATTATGTTTTTAGAGTAGCTGCCGTGCTATACAAATAATTACCTTAACAAAAGTTACATATTCTTCAAAGTCATGGCTGCACCTTAAATAGTTAATGTTGCTACTACCTCATAAGTTAACATGTCTACTATGTTCTCATTTTGATGGTAGAAAATTAGGTGGGGCCCCCATGTTATGTTTACACTTTATTCCAAAAATATCCAATGGTTATTGTTGTAGTCATGAAGGGATAGACATTATGTTTTAGAGTCAAAGAAATCATGTTATATCATTCTGTATATCGGGCTGAATAATTCGTTTTGCAGTGAACATCATGCATTTCCATTTGGTGAACTTTCTGCCATGAATGTAGTGTGAGGAGAAAGCTGAATTTTTAAATAATTACACAAGATACTAAATTCAGAAAAAGTAACTTCAACAACACAAAAAATTAAAGTGAAACATGCATGTCTTTGTTTCCAGATGTTTACTACCAGAGATTCTTTATACAGTTTTGAATAATACCTACCATGTGCCATAGATTCACTTACTGTTGTGATGACCTCCAGTTGAATGTTCTTCATGTTGAATTTAATGAAAATTAGTTTTTTATTTCAAAAGACATGCAGATTTACCAGACAAGTGTACACTATTTCTTTAATATTACAACTTAGTTTAGCCAGTGTTCCAGTAGTCGTGCAGATTGTTTTCATATCAGCAAAAGCAACAGTTTACTTTGTAGTCAGAATTGCTCAATCAGTAAAGATACTAGCTACAGGCTGGATTACCAGCGTAAAAAGTTGATTTGGTAATGGAGAAGTTTGGTGCCTTCTTTGGGGTACAGAATTTGTAAGTATTATTTATAGCCATCTTCTATTATTATTGTCATCCACTATCTGTAAGATATCAAAAAAAATTTTACTGATTTTCCAGTTTCATACACTGTGTAGATTTTATGGACTGTCACTGAATGAAATTACAGTGGTCTACTACATATTGACAAAGAAAAAATTAAAATATCCTTTAATGGATA
The DNA here is from genome assembly GCF_000696155.1 of Zootermopsis nevadensis. The sequence goes on from NW_019059690.1 coordinate 554,347, forward strand.
CTGGGATACTGAGAACAACCTGTTCTTCAAGTGTCTGAGCACTGCGGGTCCCAACTTTACGTTGGCTCGATCTATAGACATTCGGTAGGACTCCTTGGACAAGGGATCGGCCCATCGCAAGGCCTCTACCTGCACACAGGATAGCACAACACAGAAAGACGCGGACAAACATCCATGGCTTGAGTGAGATTCGAACCCACGGTCCCAGCAACCAAGCGGCACAAGGCCCACGCCTCAGACCGTGTGGCCACTGCGGACCCCAAAATATCCTTTACATACTTTTATGATATGCTTGTCATTTTTTCAGTTTTCTCAAAAGTAACTAAAATATTTAATATATTCTTAAAGCATATTATCTTTAAAATTTCAGGATCATATATTGAAAAGCATTAAGTTGCTCCCACCTTAGATTTAGCATGGTCGACTTCTTGTAACTTGTGGAATATGTAAGACTATGGCAACACACTTCTCAGTGTTTCAGTGACGTGTTCTTCATTAGGACAAGGTCAATGAAAAAGAGGGAAAAGTGTGGAATGGTAGTTTATCAAGCCTTCTCTTCATTTATTACTTAAGTGTATTTGGTGCAGTACATTTTAAACACTCCTAATATCATACATGACCGCCACGGTGGTCTAGCGGTGAGAACGCTGGCCTTGTAATCCTGGGGTCCCGGGTTCGAATTTATAACTTGTGTTGGGCAAGGCCGTGGTCTAGGCAACACGGAGTTTTCCTCCGGGGCTTTTCCGGTTTCTCCGTGGCATCCCAACAATTACTCCATACTCCATACACACAGGAGATAATGGCAAACCACTTCTGTATCACCTGCCTAAAAAACATATATGAACAGGTCCCAGTCCGAGAAAAGGATGGAAGGATCCTGTTCATAATATGTCGCCAACCTCCTGTAAAGGAAACGGCGTAATAAAGAGGAATATCATACATAAAGATTTTCGTGAATACTGTTTTATGGCTTCACTATTTATTGAGAGGACTTACTGGTACCGATTTTCACTTGGGTACCCAAACATGTAGCCCTTGTCACTATTACTTTCATCATAATTAATAATACTGTTATTCTGTTTCACCTCATTATGTGCCAATTATAAAGTAAATGAAACATGTAATTGAATGTTTACAATTAAGCTAGTGTGTTTGAGGCGTATACGTCAATTTTGTTGTAAGCCTCTCAACAGAATCATTTAGATAGTAAGTGAAATTAGTATATTTTATGTTACAAATAAGGATTAGTAATCTGTAAAATTGTAATAGGATTTCTCAGGATACACAAATCTTTCATGTAAGTTTGATAACAAGTTTGTCATCTTTTCATTGTTTATGAACAAAATTCAGATTTAGGTTTCTTTCATGTCTTCTTCTGGTTATGTAAACTCTTCATGTTCTTTGTATAAATTGCAATAAAATTTATGTTTTAATGTCGTTTATGAAGTGTAAGTGCATATTTCACTGCATAACGTACTGGTGACATCTTTAGTTCCAATTTTCCTTTTCATCCCCTATGCTGTTTAGTCTTACTTCTTGAGATTTGATGTTTTCCTGCAGTTAGAGCCCAGATCTGATCTTCTGGGTTTGTCATCATTAGGTACCAGCATTATGGAGTAACACACAGCCTTCGTCTGCAGGCTAAAAGTGAGTACACCTAAGAAATGGAAAGATAATAGAAGAAGGATGGAAGGATTGAGTCAAAAGTCGCAAGAGGACTGCCCCCTATTGTAATGAAATGGTATTTTTTATTCAGTGGGTTATGATAATCCTATTGATCACTATTCACATACACTCAGTGCTCTGGGTTCTAGTGACATCTGGTGGGGGAAACAGACTTCATACGTTTTCGCGATTTGATCTTGTATTTTACAATACATGGACCAAGATAAGGAAAATTTCTTTTTACATCTAAGCTGCAGAGGAGTCTATAATTATGGCCGGATCAGTCAGGATATTACATAAATAAGTATGCATAACATATGATAATATGTATGATTTCGTACAACGATGTAATTGTGTACGTAAGTTGGTATTATTTTGAATTGAGGTACTGACACTAGTGACACCTTTAGCCTGATTGGCCGAATGGATTTTAATGGAGGAACTGTTAACGTACCAAACAGAAGCAAAAAATTCGTATTCGTAAACTGAGCATTCTGTATTAGTGTCAGAAGATACTTTTTAATTATTCTGGAGTTGCATCATGTGTACAGAGGGACTTCATCAAGCATGCGCATAGGATCATGGTTAATGGCGTTTTCGTCTTCGCACTCCATGACTGAGCATGCGTCATGTTGGTTTAACCAACTGTTGGAAATTAGAAGGTACTACCTATTGTAGACTAGGATCCATAAAGAGCAACACGGCCTCTTCAGAATGAAAGACGTGGCAGATGGACTTGCGCTAAGGTGTGAATAACGTGTAGATAACTCATATCGTTTACACTCTAAAGTTGGGGAAACCGAAAGATTTTTAGGTCTTTATCTTGTGGGAGAGAAGAGTCTGTTATTTTTGCCTTTTGTGTCGATTGCACGTTTCCGTCAACAGTGAAGTCAGTGACATTGCTTTGTAGATAACAGGGACATTTTCTTCTGCTTGTAGCTCAGAGGTTGGTTACGAACTGAACGAACGAAATTAGTTTCCTGTTAGCTTTTGGCCAAATTTATCACTTTCTGTGAGGATGTTGTTGTTTTTGTTTCATAATTATTTTCTTTAATTTTAGTCTAGAGGATGCAGCTAGTAAAGTGCAAGATGAACATAAACTAAATAGATCAAATAGTTGTTATTAAATTTTTGTCTGGTCCAAACACGTGACACATCACAAAACTTCCAAAAAAATCTTTTGCTGTTTTGCAAAGTCTCTTCCGTACACTCCTGCTTTTGTTCTCTTTAATGACATATTTTGTTGCATGTCTTATTAAATGCATTAATATATTAATATGTCAAAAGACTAAATTAAACAAACTTCAACTATCGTAATGTCGTTTAAAATTAATCGAAATATACGTTGTATAAAGTAAAGAAGCCTAAAGGAACACTGGTTGGTAAGTCATGGTAACCGGTTACTTTAGTCTTATGTTGGCATCTCTGAACAATATTCTACGTGCTCACCTGGCGGATGGCACTGTAAGACGTCAGTATGATGGCCGCGCGCGCGCGCGAGAGTCTGTAGTCGGTATTTTTATATTTTTGCGTATGTTTTCTGTCGTAACAGGATTCACGTCTAGTGATGTGTGTGTTCAAGTGAACAAATTTACCTTGTTCAACTAATCGAATTCAGCCATTCAGCTACTCCAGCGGTCAGTTGGTTCATTTAGTACTCAGGTAAGACAACAGCTATCCATAACCATAAACATAACTAGGTGAGATCTCAGGTTCTAAAGGCGACTTATATCAAGATCTATCTTCTGGGATGTTGCACTGTGAAGTTGTTAGATGGTGACAGACGTTTCTGAGACGCTTACTGCCTCCATTATTAGTGTGATAAGTAAGCTACTCGCAGAAAAGTTGGCGCAGGTGCAGTAGTAAGGCAGAGCCCTGATTGGACCATCGGGTGAAGCGACTTCAGCAAGGTCGTGGGAAGAGACAGGGAGAGACAAGCTGTGTGTGTGCGTGCGTGCGTGTATTTTTCACATAATGAGGTAATAAAAATAAAAGCCCCCCCCCCTATATGCAAGGGAAGGGAAGAAATAAGGATCTACAGGGGAGCAATAGTGAAAGTCACAGAAAAATTAAATTCATCTCAAATGAGTGATACAGATAATAAGCGGGGAATGTCGAAGGGACATACAGAAAATATACACAATTTAAAGAGTTCGGGGGGGGTGGGGGGTGTAGAAGGAAGTGCCGGGTTGTCCTGAAAAGGGTAGTTTTGGCGTAGTAGTCAGACAAGCACTGCGTCTATGGTGGAGGCGTCGGAGTTTTCTGCATGTGGCTTATTCATCGCCCTGATGATGGAAGCAGTAAACTCTAAGACATAGGTACTATTAACTATTGAAGTTGATTTGGATATTATAACAGAAGCAATTAAAATGGTTTTCCGTTCGATAGATACTTTTAGGCTAAAATTAAAATTTATTTAACATTTGAGTGTAGTAAAATTGGTAAACATTCTAGTACAAGGGTCTTTGTTTAAATTTAGGTGCATGTTAAATAAATTATATTATTATTTGTTTATCTTGATTTAATTTTTAACCTTAACATTCATCAAATGATATAATCATTTTTACTATTAAAATAAAGATTCTCAAGGACTTTACTCCTTTAATTTAGCTGACTTAATACGTAATTAAAATTTAATTTAAATATTATTTTTAAATGCTAACAGGACCGCCATAATCGAAGTTTTAAGGTTTACGACAATGACGATACGCGTTTTGTTATCATGGTTGTATTATGGGAAGCATCATAAGATGCTCAAGTTTGTAACAATTCTTGATAAACGTATGTGTCTGGTAACTGAAAAGAGAATTTCTATTGGTGAATGCTAGCAGGAAACTGTCCGGAACGCGTGAGATTTGTATGCTCCGTGATATAATACGTAGCCCATGGAAAGCTGGGTTCACCAGAGAACCATTCATTTCCAACCAATTTTATCTCTCCTGTCGCTAGAGTAGGGAAAAAACGCCAAGTGGTCATTTACGTCAAATTATTCTTGTCTTCCCCCCCCCCACTCCAATTAAACAAACTTCAACTATCGTAATGTCGTTTAAAATTAATCGAAATATACGTTGTATAAAGTAAAGAAGCCTAAAGGAACACTGGTTGGTAAGTCATGGTAACCGGTTACTTTAGTCTTATGTTGGCATCTCTGAACAATATTCTACGTGCTCACCTGGCGGATGGCACTGTAAGACGTCAGTATGATGGCCGCGCGCGCGCGCGAGAGTCTGTAGTCGGTGTTTTTATATTTTTGCGTATGTTTTCTGTCGTAACAGGATTCACGTCTAGTGATGTGTGTGTTCAAGTGAACAAATTTACCTTGTTCAACTAATCGAATTCAGCCATTCAGCTACTCCAGCGGTCAGTTGGTTCATTTAGTACTCAGGTAAGACAACAGCTATCCATAACCATAAACATAACTAGGTGAGATCTCAGGTTCTAAAGGCGACTTATATCAAGATCTATCTTCTGGGATGTTGCACTGTGAAGTTGTTAGATGGTGACAGACGTTTCTGAGACGCTTACTGCCTCCATTATTAGTGTGATAAGTAAGCTACTCGCAGAAAAGTTGGCGCAGGTGCAGTAGTAAGGCAGAGCCCTGATTGGACCATCGGGTGAAGCGACTTCAGCAAGGTCGTGGGAAGAGACAGGGAGAGACAAGCTGTGTGTGTGCGTGCGTGCGTGTATTTTTCACATAATGAGGTAATAAAAATAAAAGCCCCCCCCCCTATATGCAAGGGAAGGGAAGAAATAAGGATCTACAGGGGAGCAATAGTGAAAGTCACAGAAAAATTAAATTCATCTCAAATGAGTGATACAGATAATAAGCGGGGAATGTCGAAGGGACATACAGAAAATATACACAATTTAAAGAGTTCGGGGGGGGTGGGGGGTGTAGAAGGAAGTGCCGGGTTGTCCTGAAAAGGGTAGTTTTGGCGTAGTAGTCAGACAAGCACTGCGTCTATGGTGGAGGCGTCGGAGTTTTCTGCATGTGGCTTATTCATCGCCCTGATGATGGAAGCAGTAAACTCTAAGACATAGGTACTATTAACTATTGAAGTTGATTTGGATATTATAACAGAAGCAATTAAAATGGTTTTCCGTTCGATAGATACTTTTAGGCTAAAATTAAAATTTATTTAACATTTGAGTGTAGTAAAATTGGTAAACATTCTAGTACAAGGGTCTTTGTTTAAATTTAGGTGCATGTTAAATAAATTATATTATTATTTGTTTATCTTGATTTAATTTTTAACCTTAACATTCATCAAATGATATAATCATTTTTACTATTAAAATAAAGATTCTCAAGGACTTTACTCCTTTAATTTAGCTGACTTAATACGTAATTAAAATTTAATTTAAATATTATTTTTAAATGCTAACAGGACCGCCATAATCGAAGTTTTAAGGTTTACGACAATGACGATACGCGTTTTGTTATCATGGTTGTATTATGGGAAGCATCATAAGATGCTCAAGTTTGTAACAATTCTTGATAAACGTATGTGTCTGGTAACTGAAAAGAGAATTTCTATTGGTGAATGCTAGCAGGAAACTGTCCGGAACGCGTGAGATTTGTATGCTCCGTGATATAATACGTAGCCCATGGAAAGCTGGGTTCACCAGAGAACCATTCATTTCCAACCAATTTTATCTCTCCTGTCGCTAGAGTAGGGAAAAAACGCCAAGTGGTCATTTACGTCAAATTATTCTTGTCTTCCCCCCCCCCCCCCCCATCCCCCCGCACTCTTCTCACTCTACGAACTCTATACCCTTTCACAGACTAAAACCCTTTCTATGTTATCTAAATAGTACGGAGCAACTCCTAACTTCCCCTTCCATACATTTTTTTATTCAGTAACCAGTTACGATCGTGTATGTGATGTTTCAGCTCTTTCAACGGAAAGGCACCACGAGGGAACTGAAAGTAATTCAGTACGTCCCATTCCACAGACGTGGAGTATCAGTTTATGCTTTACCGACACTAAATTTTAATATCAGTGTTTATTTTGCCAAATTCAAACCGAAAAATACATTTTGACCACCAATTTTAACTACGGAGAGATGATAAATGCTTTCAAGATTGTAGTTGTTGAGTCTGAAAGGAACGAACTTAGACGTAAATGGAAAATGGACCTGAACAAAATAATATTGTAGAAGAACAAGAAACATGTGTCCTTGTTAGTTAGCTTGCTGTTCAGAAAGTTTCCTGTAATCGTTTACAAGTTGGTAACAACCAAAGTTTCTAGTGTCTTGTGTGACGTTCTTGCACTGTACATCCATTTATCACAAAACTTGAACAGTTACAATCAAACGAAATAGATTGTACCGTTGTTGACTGGTAATTCGGAAAGAAAATGGACGTTTTCGATCAAAAACAAAGCGTGAACAAAGAAGAATGTTTAGTACATTCTTTGTTTCGGGCAAATCTTTAAAATATTAAAATCTCAAAACAAAAGAAGAATCACCAACACTCCTAATCTGTTGGGTCTAGTACACCGAACTACTCTCGATCTGTTCACAGACGGAGACGAAATATGATCCATTCTTCGAAACGTAGTTTTGTTTTATGATTTTAGTATTTTAAGGCCTTTTAAAACCCCCCCCAGGATGTATGAAGTCCAGAACAAGGAAATTAAAACCTAATGCATTCATAGAAGTGAACCACATCAAACTTGTCCATGTCTATGGAATTTCTGATGTTAAATTTTGCCCGTTTCGAAGTTTCGTAATGGCTAGGTTATTAAAGACGTAGATAAACGTGTCTAATGGCGGATTTTACGCAGTCGTCAGTATGAAGACAACATTCCATTAAAACAGTTGGTTCTGAAGCCTTTTATACTTACGTTTTATTCCTCCAGTAGGTAGTACCAGGAAAGGTACTTAAACGTACGGATTATGGGCATACACACAATTCACAGTGGCGCCAGTATGAGGAAACTTAGAAAGAATGGTAACTTGAACGGCTCTAAGGTTTTGAATTAAATTCGTGCAAATTGTGGACAAAAGGATTCATTCCCTTCAATTTATTCGATGCGCAGACGAAAATATTCTCATTTGGAGTGCTTAAAACTAGGTGCTTGCTGGTTACAATGGCCGCGCGGTTTGGGGGCATGGGTTCGAATCCCACTCAAGGCATGGATGTTTTTCCTCGTTTTTCAGCGTTGTGCTGTCCTGTGAAGGCAGAGGTCTGATCACTCGTCCAAGGAGTCCTACCAATGTTTAAATTGATTAAGAACCCTTCCTTGTGTGGGGAGGCCGAGGTCTTCCAAGGAATGTAGAGCGACTGATAAAAACTTGCTATTAAATTTCTAATTTGGATAGAATTTTAGCGGTATCTGTGGTGAATGGGACACTCGTGTGCATGTATGTGCGTGCGTGCTCACACACAACTGTGTAAATCGGCCGAACGTCGCGGTCGACTTTTTTGCATTTCTGTTTTGTCATCGGCAGTTCCCGGTTCTAATCTCTGCCCGGAGTCTGTTTTTCTGGCTGACATTTCTTGTGTTTTTTCAGTCCTTCCAGACAAATGCCTATAGTGAACCACTGACAGCGTCGTTAAGTGAAAAATGAATAAGTACTCCCCTGAGGCAGACTCATATATATAAAGAGAGTTAATTTCACACTGTAAGTGCAATAAACACACAAAATATTTCAGTCTTCAGTTGTTAAAAGTAATTTTATGTGCGATTTTAACGTAAACATGCTGCCAAAGAATGTAAATAAAAGGTAGCCTTCTAGTGACAGCAGTGACGTGCCCATTTGATAAATCATCCACGAAAGAATGGGATGAATGTCAGTGTGAACCTGACACATGGAATACGTTTTTAAAATTCTTCTAATTTTATACTGCGTACATATTTCAGTGTTAGAGCTTTATATTTTTCCATGACAGGGCCCACATATTATCCGTGTCCAATTCAATCGATTTTAAGTTCGATTAAACGTTTTGCTTGTTGCTACATTCCACCTCTTCTGGACTGAACAGTGGGTTGAAGAATTTTGAAGATATGGACTTTTTCTGGATGAGTGGCGAGGGCTTATTTATAAAGCGCAAAACTGTCCGAATTTAAGTCAGATTATTAAAATGAATTCTTTTTGTTTTGTAGGATAAATGTTACTCTGATTCAGGTTCTAATTTAATTCGACTTACTGGGCGTTACACTGCGTTTACCTATACGCAAACTCTAGGGATACGAAGTATCTCAGAATCGTTTTTTCGCTCTTCTGGTCAAGAAACTCCTCGCCTTTTATGGAACCCGAAAGCTCATTTCTGTGTTCTGTGTTGTTGTGGGCCTGCCCTATTTGTCAGCGACACTTTTACTGCATACATTTCCGTTGTTGTTTTTATACTGTAGATATCACGCACTGTACGGACTCTCGAGTATCAGTTGTCACTGAATTTCGTTAAATATTCGTTATGCAGTAGAAAAGTGTAAAATAAATATTCTTGTTAAGTCATCATAGGCTGTACATTTTGTGTACGGGAATTCGTTTTATGGGAAAATTGGTTAATTTCTGAAGGTGATTGTTTTCTGGGTTTTTGCGCCGTGTAATCTGGTAGAAGATTACCGACGTTTTTGAGGTCCATGCTGCCTCCATCATCAGGGCGGTGACAGACATCTTCAGACTCACCGCCGTGAAAATCTCAAATCCTACATGGTTAATTTCTATTTGGTTTCCACGTGTAGTGCAAATTATATTCTTGCTCTCCCGTTCAGTAGTTTCGGAGATGAGTGTCTACTGTCAGGTACGGTTTCATTATTACGCGTTCAATTTATGTACTAAGACATAATTGTTGCGGTAATTTTCATTATAGATACAGCATTGGTAACCCTTTTCATGTGCTCTCTTAGGACACTTGCTGTCCGCAGAGCTGAAATTCGGCCTCTTGCGCTGTGCGTAGTAAATGGTTTTTTGATCAATATTAAGTACAATATTGTATGGATATGCCATCTATCATACGCAGTTATAACTGGGAATTATTACCGTTCGTATTTCTGATCCTTGTCTCTTTTGTGAGCAACTGTAAGTGAAAAGAATGATATCGACAAGATGTCATTTCACTTCCGCCACGACGCATTGTAGACACCTGTTCTTGTATATTGTAACACAAGACACAAATGTCTGAAACTAGGTTAACGGTTCTCGATTTACTATCGAAATAAGAGCTTCAGGCACATTTATTTCTGCAACAGATCGAACATTGCTATTGGAATTCTTAAGCTAATGTCCTGTTTAATCTCAGAACTTCTACTTACCGTTCAGTTACGGTGATTATACTTGCATTTGTAAACTGTACTGATTTAATTATAACGGTGTTGCACTGTTATGCCATAAATTAAAACCGGATTAAAATTATCTTTTCTTGTTGAATATTTAGTCCGGTAAAACAACATTAACATTGACAGGAAAACCCCCGAAGGACTCCAACAAAAATATTTGGTAATGTCATGAATTCCACATGGACTTACCTGGGCTCTGAGTGCCCGATCTATTGCAGTCACGTGCATTTTCACACATTGACGACGCACTGTGAATATGATGCCGGTGTAGTATTTCCGACGGTGTGACAGATGCAGTTTGCGTTATGGTTCATGCTTACGGTCGGATGGGAGAATACGCAGTTGGAGAAGCGTGTAGTAGTACTGCGTATCTGCAGACTGATGATGTCACGCCAGGTCGAGCGCGTTTACTCCGCGGTACATCATCTGGCTCGTGTTGAATCATCCATGAACCGAAACCATAGGTCGGATATGTCGTCTGGCGCCCAAATGTCGGATATAACTACATAGAGAGGCTTGGTCGTGGAAACTGGATGTTAAAGAGTTATCTTAATCCTAATGATTACAAGTTGTAGGAAGTATTTATGATGGCGACTGATCTTCACCTTCAGTATAGGTTAGTCTTGCAATAAGCAGGTTCTATACGCTTAACAGTTACACTATTTAGTGCAGCATTTCTGTACATAATTTCCACTACGTTAAATCTGACAGATTCAACCTCAAATTTTCGCACTATCGCCATGTTTGTATTCATTGACACGGAAACAATATTTCATGCCATATCTTTACGCATGTTTATGACCTGTCTCCATGCTATGGCTCACATTCCCAACTCCGATGTTTCATTGGCTTATTGTTTATTGCCATCGATCGCAAAGCAAGGTGCATGTTTCACATGGTTGTATTTGTTGATTTTTGAGTCTACAAAATACATTTATATAATTATACCGATTACTGAGCCAGTTGAATCCAAGTGACACTTCCATATTCTAATATCTCAGATCCATTTTTTGCATTATCTCCACCGAACGTTGCAGCCCAGTGGTTACATCGCTGCTTCGTATTCTGAGGATTCCGGGCTCAAATCTTAGCCTAGATACGAATTATTCTGATCGTGGTTTACCTCAGCCCCTACAGATAAGTGCCGGGTAGGACTTCAAATTTGACCACTGCTACTTTCTTCCATATCGTTCGCACTTCACCAATCTTCCTGCTATTCGACGCTGTATAGTTTGAGCTACTGACACCACCGTTAAATAATGAATAGAGTTATCCTTCCATCTGTGACTAGGTATAGTGGTCTCAGCACTTCAAATTTTCTATTCTTCTCCCATTTTCCCCGTATGATAGACTGTATCAACAGGATACATAAACATTCGAAGAGGCTGGAATAGCAGTAATGCTTCTGACATGTTCTAGAATTCTACCCAATGGAAGTACTGGTGTTTGGCAGTATTAGTGAAACACCTCTGTGCCGCCATATACCAGCACTGTAAACCTAATTATTCCTGGCATTTTAACTGCAGAAATTATACGTTGTTATGACGATACTGCGAGTATTCTTGCGAAAAGAATTCTTTAAATATAACGAGCCTGAAAGTTTAAATGTTCTTTAGTTGGTCTGTTTCTCCTTTAAAAGCATTAGAACTTACTTGTTTTTACGAGAGAATATAAAGAAAGTGGGTTAGTGAGTTTCAGTCAGTAGCAACTTATCGTCGTAAAGGAAGAAAAGCGACTTCGCTTAAAGATTTTTCACAACTGAAATAAGCTTCATGTTCACACAGATAAGGGGAGTACAGTTGAAAGCTCATTAGGGGGGGTTTGGAACGCTTCATATGGTGCATACTGCGGAAAAGGACGAACTGAAATTGAGAAAAGAAAGGTACAGTCTTGCTCATATTTTCTAAATACTGCCTGTGCGATTTTGTATTCTACGTTTTTCTTGAAGTTCGATTATTGATTGTAATTACAGATCTGTTGAAAATTTCTGTCTTCTGGGTTGTTGCGATGTGTAGTCTGGTCGATGTTAACCAACGTTTCAGAGGTCATACTGCCTCCGTCATCAGGGCGGTGAGTATGAAGATTTCCGTCTTCTTGGTTGTTGCGCTGTGTAGTCTGGTCGATGTTAACCAACGTTTCAGAGGTCATACTGCCTCCATCATCAGGGCGATGAGTATGAAGATTTC
>NW_019059690.1:566866-578372 GCF_000696155.1 Zootermopsis nevadensis
TCTTGTCTTCTGGGTTGTTGCGCTGTGTAGTATGGTCGATGTTAACCAACGTTTCAGAGGTCATACTGCCTCCGTCATCAGGGCGATTCTTAGTATGAAGATTTCTTGTCTTCTGGGTTGTTGCGCTGTGTAGTCTGGTCGATGTTAACCAACGTTTCAGAGGTCATACTGCCTCCGTCATCAGGGCGAGACCATGTCAGGCAGGTTCCTTTCAGACACAGTGTCTGGTAGATATCGGGTGTGTAAACTTTTTAAAAAAATTCAAATTTTTCGAAAAAAATTCGTTTTGTGTGCTTTTCAGACAATTTCCAACGTTTTTCGATTTTTGAAAATTTTGATCTTTTTAAAAAAGTTTACACCCGTTATCTACCAGACACTGTATCTGAAAGGAACCGGTGTCTGCCTGACGCGGTGTATCCCTCACACGGTCTCTGTCGGACTGGCTCTCTGCTGGACACTGTATCTTGCAGACGCGATCTCTGCATCACCCGGTCTCTGGCGGACGAGGTCTCTGCCGGACACGTTATTTGCTGAGACGGTACGTCAGAGATCGGGAGATACAGAGACCGCATCGAGCAGAGACCGAGTCCGGCAGAGACCGGGTCCGTCAGAGAAAGGGTATTGCAAAATCTTCAAAATTTTTGTAAAATCAAAAAATGTTGGAAATTGTCTGAAAAGCGGACAAAACGAAAAATTTGAAAAATTTTGAAATTGAAGTTTTTCAATTTTTTTAGTATTGTGTGCCTTTTGGAAAATTTCCAGCATTTTTCGATTTTTCGAAACTTTTCAAAAATTTGATTTTTTTTTAAATTGGCAGTATGACCTCTGAAATGTTGATAAACGTCGACCAGACTCCACAGCGCATACTCACCGCTGTGAAAACCTCAAATCATATACAGATCTGTTGTTGACATAAATATTTAACTCCACAGAACAAACTCTTTCTAGAGAAGCTAGTAGTTGCTTAGGTAGTCAAGAAATTCCCTCGCCTTTTATAGACGCAAAAGTTTCATTAACGTTTACAGCAACCCATCACCACTCTGGGTCACATGAATCTGGTCCATATTCTTCCGCCTTGTTTCCTTAAGATAAAATTTTTACAATGTAAATAATTTCCTTCAGGCTTTTAACCACATTTTATAGGCGTTTGTAATTTCCTCATGCGTTTTACATGTTCCGCTTATCTCAAATTTCGTGATTTGATCATGCTAATAATATCTGGTGGAAGGTAAAAATTATGAAATTAGGTGCGTTCCGAAAGTCACTGTGTAGTTCACGTCATGTAGTGATGTACGACCTGGAAATGCTGGCAGACCGTGGTTAACAGCACAATGACTTCTCGAACGCCCTATATTTAACAGTACAAAAGATAAGTTGCATAGTCGTGCATTCATTATGTTGATTACTAAGGCATTTAGCAATGCATTTATATTATACAGCTTCGTTAAAACCATACCAAAACGTCTTTTAAACAAAAGCTAGGAAAGCGTTCGTTATATAAAGCTACGAATAAATCATCAACGAATTAATTAATGGTTTGTTTGATTACGATTTCTGAACTGAACCAGTTAACGGTGTGTAGACTCATTTGAGATAACTGCAAATTGTCAACTGGGAAAATGTAAAATGAAGTGGTCGTGGACTGTTTTGGAGTACTTTCCTCAGAATATGTGAAGGATGGCTGGAGAAAATACGAGAATCTCAGCATAGTTGGCCACTGGGCCTTGATCCGAACCCAGGACCTCCAAAATTCGAAACGAGTACCACAAGCTACTACTCCTCAATGTTAACTGATCCTAAGATCAAAACTGAGAAATTCTGCAAGCAGCTATTAGAGAGATCTGCATTTTGAGGTCGTTTAAGAAATTTCTTCAAACGTAGCCCTGAGAACACTTTGCTGTCCAGGCTTATTTTAATGTTAACTGACCATCATTATTGTTTATTGTATTACATATACTTGGTTACCCGTAAATTCTAAATAGTGTGAAATGACAAGGTTGGCAGTAGTGCTCTATTTCTCAGAAGTGACGAATAACATTTCATTACGACCCATTCTGTACGTTCTACATCTAAACCTCGCAAAAAAAAACGGTTGTTGTTGTTGTTGTTGTTGATCAGTCAGTGACTGGCACTAATAGAACTGCGGCGTGCATTATTTAATGACAGTTAGTGCTGCACAAATGTTTACAAAATAATATTGGTAATATAATTTAATTATATTCTATATTGTTAGTGTGCTAATAATAATAATAATAATAATAATAGAGATTGTTTTGCATTAAAGCTGTCAAATGTTTTGGTGACCTTTAATCTTGTTCTCTTTGGCCGTGTTATTCATCTTTACACTTCATCTATAGCCGTTCCCTTCTCCTCTTTTGGCTCAATTCAAGCATGCAATTAGGGACCGAACATAATACACATGCATACCAATAGCTGTCTAGTTAGAGCATTAGTTTGCATTCTAGAAAATAAATCTATTCTTGTCTAGGAATGTCAACGCAACTAATGGCATAGCTCGCATTGTATGGCAGGGATACAGAGGTTGTGTATAAACATGGAATGTGTCTTCAGGTAAATAGAGCACGAGATCATTTCGGATTAATTAGTGTACGTGGCGGTTTCAGAATCTGCGAACTTAGAAAACTCGGAATGTTGGAAACCAGAAATACATTTCGCTTTTTTGGTGATCATTCAGTTTTATATGGTCTGAAAATTATATTTTGCCTTAAGTAAAGTAAAGTAAAGTTTGTCCCACTATACGCCATGTAGGCGTTTGGGGTGAGTGGAGGTATAGCTCCTCTCTTCCTTGACCCCGGCACTAGATGGGGGTGAGTGGTCAGCATTACGCCCCGGCCGGCTTTACCCCCGGGAAAGGACCCCGGTACCCATTGTAGAGGAGGCTGGGTGGGCCCCAGACCCCGGTCGTCCAGCCCGTAGCTAGTCACTATACTGACTGAGCTATCCCGGCTCATATATTTTGCCTTAACTTTTCTTATTTTGTTATTAGAAAATACAACTTTATGGTGTCATATCAGTGTGTAAACTTACGTTTATCGTTAATACCGTTGCAAATAGTTGAGAGGGTCTTATAAAATTTTCTGTTTTTCGCTGTTGGAGGTTATCTACTTTCGTACTTCTTGATTTCCTATCATTAGCAATAACAAGATGGCGGCTAGCGAAATATAATGTAGGTTTGTGAAATGTTGTGGTATAGGCCTAGCTCTTAATAAATGTTCGTCTTTTAAAGGCAAGGATATTTGTATCAGCCCACAGAAAAACTGTTAACTTGAAATCTCGTTCGATGCGTGAATATTTTAACGAAACACAATGAATAGCTTCAGATTCTTTCCAGTGTTATCTACAGCAGTAAATTCCTACCTTTCATCTCAGTCAGTGAGTTATGCAGAATAGCGAAGAACGCACGTGGAAAATATGTGTATTACCTTGCCGCTCTACATCTGAAGGTTATAGTTAACTTTCCATCGCGTCATGAATGCGCTTCACAGCCTTTGTCCACTTCTTTCTATCTTATTGCTGAATCAAATTCCTCGATTCGTCCCCTTTTTCAGCTCTACTTCTCGTGGTTAAGAAACTTCCAGAAAATGTGGCCAGACTTCCTTAGAATCTCCCCATAACAACGCGTGCTACGAACACAATATCAAAGGTTTATACGTGCACTGGAATTTAATAAGAGTAGAATGCAATCTGGATGTTAATTGAAGTCTTATCTTTTAGTGATGAGAGCACAGATAATTAACCCAGCATTTAAAAGGTTCTGAAGGAATTTTGTGATGTCACTGATACTTTAACGACATAGCCATCTATTGCAGTGAAAATATAACGTCGAATGGAACAAAAATATAGTGATTTTTATTCGAATTTAAGTCTTGTCATACTGAGTTGTTAAAACTAAAAGTTTTTAAAAGATTTATGAATCTTACTTTCCTTTAAATTCTTGAGTCTTTATTTCTAAGGCAGTAGGAATTGTAAAATAATTATTATAGAATTAAGCGATACATTTATGTGCATACTGTGTGAAGATGTAGACTAGATCAGTTTAGGTTAGTTTGATTTTGAAGGTAAATTAATTGCGACAGAAACTGATAAATTATTTCAAACTTCGATCCTAATAGTTTGGTGCATAGTTCAGTATTCTTACGATGTATGGGCGCGTACAGACCTACTTTCTCCGTCGTACTTTCCTTGCCGCAATATTGGCTCATATCGTATGCAAACGATACTGGTGGGAAGATGTTGTCTTTTTTTAGACTCCCCTTCATCACATGTACTTTTTGTGTTAGGCAGTGAGAGAGAAGAGACTGAATTACTTTGGGAACAAAAAAGAAAGAAATTAGTGACACGGAAGATGAGAGAAAGAGAGAGAGATTGGTCCTTCTTGCGAAGACGCAATCACACGTATACACATCTTCCCCCCTCCCCCCCACTCCAATCAATAAGTGACAATCGATCCTGTCGCTAGCGCCTTCTTGTCAGGCAGTTCCGAGACGCTCACACAGAACTTGATTATCTTTAAACGATAGAAAAGTAATAGAAAACTTCAGCGCGCCCTTCATGGAAAAATAATTACGCCAGTTTTTAATGGAGTTTTATGAACTTCATTTGTTATACTGTATCAAATAGGAAATGGGCATATTTATTATGATTAGTTGTGATGCGTTTTAGGTTTTTACCGTTATTCTTATGAAGAGTATAAGTGAAACGATGAACGACCTCAGTCAGGGTAACCGGTAACTGTACCGATGATTTAACCTGGGACCTCCCGAATGAAATATGTTTGGTGGAAAGCAGACGAAAACTGCTGTGTATCTGGTTTACGTAGTTCACAATACGCGTACCACACACAAACTCCTGAGTTGTTTCGACTGTTCATACAGTAGGAAAAAGTTGACGGTTTCTCGGTAAATTGATGTAAGTTAGAAAAATAGCAAGTGTAACAGACTGATGTTTTATACTGTTTTGTCCGCAAATCAGCAAATCCCAGCTCTTCAACCTAAAGTTCATGTCTAACTTTATAATCATGTTTATATATTTTAAGTTCATAAACCTAATTTGTGAGGACTTTCCGAAAATTGTATCTCTTTTCACGAACTTTTAATACTTAAATTACTTTACTGTGGGACCAAAAAATTGTGTACTTGATCCTATGAGTTATTTTTTTAATTACAAACTAAGAATGAACATTATTGGATTTCATGACATTAAATTATTACAGATTAAGTTTATTTCTATGCTTGTCATTTAGCGAACGTATACACAATTTTCCTAAAAATAACATCTGGACATGTCATTCGGTAGACTAGGAAGGAAATGAGAGATAGTAATGTAATGGATCTTCGAAAAATCGGTTGTGAACTGGTTTTAATTCTCTTAAAATTGTGTCCAGTTGTAATCTTTAGTATTAACAACTCAAAATATTTTATTTTTGTTTGAAGAAAGTCAGTTATGGTGTTTCTGAGTCACAATTTAGGAACCAGTCTTTTAAAAATATAGGATATTTTTATTTCTGTTACGAATAAACGTACCCAGTAAATCTTTTTAAGCATTAGGCAGACAACGATAGTAAAGGCCCATCTTTATCTGCCATAAAATGAGAATATCAGTTGTGTACAAAATCTTGATTTATATCAGTGGACTGTCGAAATTTTTGAAATCGACTCAGACAATTTTAAAATTAATGAGAAACGATGTTTATAGTACACAAAGACTGGAAATTTAAAACCTCACCAACATCTGGTTATGGTACACCAGTTTCTCTTAAGATTTTACTCACACAACGTACAATCTTTATGCTCGTTAAAACAACCCACTTTTTCTCTCAAACTGAGTGGAAACTAAGACGAGAGAATATTAGCTTTTTACCCTTTACTTTTGATTGCATTTTTCTTCTTCATCTTCCTGTTCTTTTGCTATTACTTCTTTCTCTCACTCCGGAGTTTGATTGAGGAAAGGACTGACTTGCTCCCAGGTGGCAAGTGTGAGGTGTGTTGGACTAATTTGAGCTCTTCAAAGAACGACCTTTCTGCAAAGAGACGTGATAGGGAAACTGAACGAAAATTCTTCGTCTTGAAAACGGTACTGCTCGAGATGAGGATTATCTCAGACCGATCTTGACTTGGGAATAGACATCTTCTGCGAAAGTTTCAGTACATTTAGTATAAGATAAATAATTGTAAGAAACAAGGAAATTAATAATTAAGTATGCAAATGAATATCCAAGCAATAAGCAGCCAGTACGATTTGATGTTTTCACGGCGGTGTGACTTGGGAATAGACATCTTCTGCGAAAGTTTCAGTACATTTCGACTTGGCAATAGGCATCTTCTGCGAAAGTTTCAGTACATTTACTATAAGATAAATAATTGTAATAAACAAGGAAATTAATAATTAAATATGCAAATGAATATGCAAGCAATAAGCAACCAGTACGATTTGAGGTTTTCACGGCGGTGAGTACGAAGATAGCTGTCTTCTGGCTTGTAGCGCCGTGTAGTCTGGTAGAAGTTTACCGACGTTTCAGAGGTCCTTCCTGCCTCCATCATCCCTGATGATGGGGGCAGACTACACGGCAAAAAAACCCAGAAGACAGCCATCTTCAATAAATAACCGATGAAGTCAGCATAAAAAGGATGAAATTATAGGCGTGGTTTTCTGGATTTTTGCTCTGAGTAATGCTTTTAGCTGCATGCTAACATTTTGGAGGAAAATACTGCTTCCATGGTCAGGACTAAAAATGGTGTGTAAACTTTAAATCTTGAAGCAAAGTTGTCTGTGAGCCCGATAACCATAATTTGAAGGCGTTTTTGGAGAATGGAGGTAAAGCTCCATGCATTTTATCCGCTTCACTAATTGGACTTGAGTAATGAGTTTTATCACCAATGTCTTTTTGTCAGAAGTAGTGGCAGACGCCCATTGGCTATGTGAGTGTGTGTGCTCCAGAGCCGTGTAGAGAAGTCCCTGCTCCTTCCTAGAATTGAACCCCTTTCTTCAAGTCTGTAGCGACTTTGCTGATTGATCTGCCCTTGTTCCAATTAAATAACATAGTTAAAGTGTGCCACGTGTTCAGTATTCCCAGCCCTGTGTTTGTTAAGTGCGTGGTGTATCTTGGGTTGCGCATGAAAGAGACGACCTACAAATAGGTTCATTTAGGGAAGTCGCTAATGCGTTGATACAGCCGACAATGGGTGTTCCTGCACCTTGTGTGTTGTGCGTTGTACTGCTTTAAGTGTGGATGACAGCTCGATTAGGATTGATGCGATTAGAGTGTGGACCGACCTTTCCCTGCCGTATATTCGATAATTGAATTAGTGGGTTTGCTGTTTAATAGAATCGAGGCAATCGATTATCTTAGTGTAACCTCGGCAATGAATTAATCGAGTTTCATCATTACACATGTTATGGTGTTGTAGTGGTTCAAATCTTGGCTAATATACCGTCTAACCTCACTGAGGTCTTTCGTGAATTTCCTTAGGACATTACATACGGTGCTTCCTAGAGCTAGGCCTCTTAATTTTTAGACAGAACGAAACACAATCAAATGCTTTATATTCGGGAGGTCCTGCTTTCGATTCTAGGAATTTTCTTGCCACGTAAGTGACTGTTAGCTTCCGAAGAACTCTGGTCAATACAGTGTTTCAATTACTTATCTAAGATTATTTTAAGGTTTCGCTACGTAATCAATTTTTGTATTAGATTAGACTGCACTTAAATTGTATGCAAATACCAGCACGCTACTTAGGTGATGTGATATGAGTTCATATGATTTTGTTTCCATATATTTTGAACCACATATTTTCTTACAGTTCACCACAAGAATATTCCGGTTTCTTATGTTGAAACTGTACTGTTTGAACGTATTTGATGTTCACCTGTAGTTAGAAATCAAAGCCATGGCCCAGACAACTATGTTTCTTTAAAAAGGATCACTAAGTCTCAAAAACGAAGTAAAGTTTCCTTTCCTGTGTTTATATGTTCCTTTTTATAGGCCATTTTACCGTGCCAGTAATCTTGAACATGGAGGGAAGAAAATTGGTCATCTTTGGCCTTAACGTTGCCAGAGGCTTGACAAAACCAGAAAATACATCTTGGCTCCCATGGATGAATCTGAAGTACGTGTTTCTTTCACTTTCTGTCTCTCTCTCTCTCTTAATGGTTCTTTTAAATCCAATTCTTGTCTGTCTTTTATAGCAAAACCTGCCATATTTTTCTCGAAAATAGCTACAAATAGAAACAACAACTTTATTTTGTAACGGCTGTACCAAATTCTAAATACGAAATTTCTTTTGACGTTTTTGCGAATACCGCCGCGCCATACACATATGACGTCACGTTTCCGTGATTTTTATGGTGGCCAGACTCGCTTTCATTTTGCATGGATGATTTGCAACCGAAAACAAAGTATTTTTTATTTTTATTTTTGTATCTGTTTATTATAGGCACTATGGCGCTGGTTGAACCAGAATTTCATTTAGGACTGGTTTTATTTACTGCACGTAAAAACGAAATGCAAAGTGAAGTTTTTTAAACCTAAAGGAGATAAAATAATTCGCAAATGGAGGAACTTCGTGGTTTGTATTTTTTTTTATGTACCGCACACGCAACTTAAATTGTTTAAATAACAAACGCGTACAACATTCTGGTGGGGAACCTCTTGATGAAACTGGTTAGAATGTGAAATGAAGGCAGATCCGGTGATGGGCTCTTGTTTCAGCAGTGTTGCTGCATAATCAGTAATATTTAGATTTTATTCAGCGTTAAATGAGATAGAAGAATTGTATTTACTACACTTTCTTAGTTTCTTAGGCTATATAGCGCTGAATTGCAGGACAGCCATGAATAATGGATTGAGAAGTGTTCGCTCCATATCTAACGTATGATCCCATGATCTGTAAGGCATGACTGAGGAAAACTGAAAGTCTTCTAGGCTAACGGGTTTCAGGACTGAAATTTTAACCAGTGACTTCCTATAAAGGGAGCAGAAGTTTTACTCACAACACTCTTGAGGTTTGCGCAGTTAGTAACTTGAAACGGACGGTTAAGGAGGTGGTCGTGGCCTATTTATCCGGTGTAAGTATAACTGGGTATGTCTGTAAGTAAACGAATTACAACCGAATTATGGTTGCTACTGTTGGAGGTATATTTCATATTACTAATAATTATCAAAACCCATTTCATCATTAATTTCACGCTTAAATTGTACCTGCCGGTGCAAATGTGACGTTAAAATTGCTTTACATTCTTGTCGAAGAGTGCGTAAGGCTAATCAGTACCAACTGAAACTGGATCCTTGTTTTAGGCTAAATGTAGCTCCATCCGACATCGATTCAGATACAAAATGTAATTGAATTAGTACTTATTTTTAACGTCCAAAATGGAAAATATTTTATATGTAACGAAGTAACCAAACTGAATTCGTATTTGTTTTGTTTTTGGTAGTTTTATTCGTATTTATATCCTTAGAGCTGTTCGTTATAGAGTCGTAATTTCTCTGCACCACCTGGTATCATCCATTATATACGTTTACGTTTTTGCTAATATTAACTACGCGACATATACGAATATCATTATTTTTAACATTAGGGCGTACATATGTAAATATTATTTCAGTATCGATTATCTCATAAATTTTAAATCGATTTCTAACATCCATTTTTGTAGCAGGTATACGAGAACTCCGATGGTTGTATTGAACGAATCAAGTTGACATGTTACTGTAACTACTCCATACAGTTGTCTCTTTAGTGAATGTGTACTTGAGTTCCTCACTAAGCTATCTGTCCCCACTCCATTTAACACCTGTACACTCAGAAAATGAGTTCACTGGTAGGGTGCATATGATATTTACGTGCTTAGAATGGAAGATATAGTCCGCGACTGTAATCTTGAGACTTGCGGGGGTGGGGGGGCGAGAAAGTGGGGTGTAGGAGGAAATATAGCGTCTGCATTTAACGCTTCGGACTTCCTGCATTCCTTACAAGTCTCAAGATTACAGTCGCGTACTGTACTCGTACATAGGGATCTGTTTATCACTTTTGTTGTCTTGGGAATTTAGAACTTCGACGAAAGGTGCGCTCTGTCTGAGTCATAACGCTTGTCTGAATAAGATTTAGGACACCAAGATATTTCCTCCTTCTCTTGTGTCAAGGGAGAATATATACCTACAGCGGACAGCACAGTACTTAACAAACGCGGAGTATTATTCGAAATCAAGACCGACGCCCTCGGCCACGCGTAAGTCTGCACTCTGATGGGCGATAGTGCAATTAAGGGTATGGAATCACCGTAAAATTGATCTTCAAGAAATATGTTGTGAGGTTTCGGGCTGGATTCATTTGGATTATTACAGGGATCATTTCGGGTTTTGTGAACACGATGCTAAACCTCGTGTTGCATAAAAGGCGGAGAACTTCTTGGCTGGTTGACTGAACAAGAAGTTTATTATATTCTCATGAAGGACTCTGTTCCGTGGAGTTAGTGAGATCAAAGTGATTACGATGGATTACGTATCCAGGATGTTTATGAAATATTCATGGCATCACTTTAGAGGCGTGTTCTTTTCACAAAAACAAAGCAAATATCTATGTAAACATGGGCCCGTGGATTTTCCGTGTTTTGAACTGTGGCCTGCAAGACCACCTGACTTAAAGCCTCTGGATTTTTATGCATCGGGCCATCCTACAGCAGTTAATGATGTAGAGTAACTACGTCAGAGGGTGGAAGACATACGAAACAATTCGTAATTTTTGAGCGCGTGTAACAGTTCTTAACGAGACGCTTAAAAGACTCATAATATCCGAAAATAAAGACATACTTTTCGCTCTACTACCTACCCACCTGACTGCCATGAAGCTACGTGCTACATAGCTCCTTTTATTTTATTTAATGGCAGTAGAATGGAATACCCATACAAACCGTGAGCTGCTTTATGGCATGTGGCTGTTACTGCCTAAAAATTTTCTTAATGTTGTTTATATGGAGTGCTCTTGAAACACGAGAAGAAAACCCATTAGATACCTATCGAAACTGGTTGCTTCATAAATATGCGTCATAGAACAATGCGCATTTAATTCATCTTTGACTTTTCTCTCTTTAAGGATTCCTTCCAGTTTGATTATCTGTGTTCTGTTCTCTTCTTGAATTAGGTATATTCGTCCTATCGTATTCTGTGAGTGACATATAATTTTTGATTTTTATGACGTTTTGCCTTGTCAGGTTCTACAGGCTCATAGTGTCTTTGCATTTATTAATTACGGATTATTATAGTCAGCCAGATGGACATGAACCGACACTGTGACTCAAATCTGTCAACAGTGATGAATGTCTGTGTTAAATGTGCATTAACACGTATTCTTTGATCAGCACTAATATACGTGTTTACGTGTCTTGGATGGTGGTTACTGAAATAATTCTTTGTTATTTTGTGGTTCTTGCTTATATGCATATTCAAGGAGTGTTATTAAACCATAGGGGGGGGGGGGGGGAGTGTTTC
>NW_019059690.1:579570-597248 GCF_000696155.1 Zootermopsis nevadensis
CCTACCGTATAAGGTTACAATATGTTTTATGGTTATTACGACGACGAACGCGATATGTGGTTCAATGTTGTAAATGACTTCCATTTGCTTTTGTCTGCTATCTTCCAGAGAGCGTTCTACTACAGAGTCACTTATCGGTACTCCAGCATCCTTATATATCCATGACTTCCAAACCCCTTACAGTGGTGCTATCAGATGTCTCTTAAAACATCTCGTTAAATATTATCTTCTTGATATTTCTCATTGAGTTTTAGTGCCAATTTAATTCCGTTCGTTTTTATAATTTACACATCTGTGTTCTATGTGTCTTGTGACGGAATGTTAGAATTGATTTTTGTGATGTTTTTTGCCTTGTCTTGTTTATGACTTTCCATCTTCAAACTGCCACAAAAGGCTGAATTCTCTCGCCGTAATATCTTTATTAACTGCGTAAAATAAATGCAATTGAAATTATGTTTAACTATTTGTTCTGTGGCGGAGAGGTTTGCATGTAGTTGAACAGACCAAACCAGGATGAGTACGAGCATGCCCTCCTAATATAAATTAACCCAGCTTTAACTGTGATGTCTGATTATGTGAACGATAATACAGACGATTGGTCTTGATTTTTGCTGCACAGAGTGTACGATGAATGAATCTCAGGTTATTACACTATTGTTTTTTAAACAGTGTATCGTATGTAACTTAGATTATTAGAATGTTTCTGAATAATTAACTGGAAAGTGAACGATGTAGTCCAGCTTTGTTCTGTACTAGGAATGAGTTCCATTACTGTATTGGACTGTACAGACAAAACAGATTGTACCACACTCATTTACAACGCATATTTTTAAGTAACATATGAACAGGTTTTAAATTATATAAAACAATGTTATCGAAATAGCACGCACGCGCACACACACACACACGCCCCTGCGTGTGCCTGCAGCGCGAAAATAATTCGTAGTAAACACACGTTAGGATATGGAGTCACAACCACTGCGTCGCTGGCCAAATAAAATTACATTACACGTAATAAAAATAGTAACAAAAAATCCTGCATCATGGGTATAAATTATATAAAACATCTGTCTCCAGCGTAAAGATATACGTAAACGAAATTTAATAAAATGTGTCCTCCCATCCTCGCAACCATTATGTAGTTAATTTGAATCCATTAGTGATGCAAAATATACGTATATGGCCGTGGCCTGATCATGTGTATTGTTATTACCTTCGATCACCTTTGGGAACTTGGTTAAGCACTGCAAAGCCTAACAGCATCAAATTCTTCTTCCGGTGCTGCAATGAATTGGATACAGAATTTATATATTGCCAGGCATCGCCATTAATTTCATTTTATAATACACAAGTGTTCACTTTTAAAATCGTGCTTTGTAGAATAACATGCGGTTTTAATGTTTTTTGTTTTGTTTTTGAAATAATATTGGTATCTTGATTTTGTATCAGCCGACTATAACAAAAATAGTCTCGCCACCTCGTTTACATACGAAGACACACACAGACAGGAAGTTACATAATTCTGTATTACCTCTAAGATGAGGAAAGCATTCTTAACAATATTAGCCAGACGTCACCGTTATGCATTGTATTCGGATGGTCTTGGATTCAAATCTCGGCCGGAGACTGGCTGTCATGAAGGTTTTCTGCAATCCCTCCAGACATACCGAAATAGAGCCTTAAATTAAACCACAACGCTTTCCTTATGTATACTTGCGAATTAATTATTTATTTATTAATCATATTTTAATTCGATGCGTTGTGTTTTGAGTAACTTAGAACATCCTTAAATAAATCATAAATAATAAAGTTAAATTCTGGGAAGGGTAGTGATATTTATAAATTAATAAGTATGTAACCACAACAAATGGTACTACAACGAATGGTGAATCAATATAAAGGACAAAACATCAGAAGAAAAATCATTAAAAATCATTAAAATCGTAAAAAGTAATTCAGTAAAAAGTTTATATATAATACACCAGAAGATGGCTACATTTAGCCGAAACATGTTGTGTAAGTTCCATATGTAAATCGAGTACTCGATAGGGAACGTAATATGATATTTTAATCTTTTAATTTTATTGTGATTGACGGTTATTTTTAAATATTTATATATTTTAATACTATTAATTCACAATATGACGCATCTACAATACCTTAAGTTAATGATGTATTTATATTTTGCGATGTTCTTTAGGCAAATAGTGAGTGAGCTACGGAATCATCATTACATTGCCCTACACGGGGTAAGCTGCTTGCGGAAGTTAAATTTATATTTCTTGTGAGCCTGTGATATCTAACATCTTCCCATATGCATATATCATTGATTATAAAACATTAGAACATCTGACATGTGCACATAAAACAATTTTGTTAAATAATCCAAAAATCAATTATTTTTCGTTTATCAGTCGTAATAATTTTACTATTTACTATTTTGAAACTTGTACAGACGATGAAGCATCGGAAATAAATATAAAACGTTCTTGTTTCTAAATTCTATTACGAACTTAATTTTCGTAAAATATTATATTCGCTTTCTGTGGAAAAGTTGGAAATGATCAACTGATGGTAAAATCACACTATCAGTATCACCCATTTCATAACTTTGTACGCTATTCTTGTGGTTCGACCCCATTCAATGTTCAGTAACTACAGTTTACGTACTTTCTGATATAGAAAAGTTTGTGTATGGGATCGAGTTCATAACATTGTACTCTCAGAATACGCCTCGATGTATGCCATTATCAGCGATCGTAGTAAGCTATGTTACGGTACGGACAACACAAAAGACTGAACGCATTATGCATGCAACCTACCAAAGTGATAATCCAAGTAAGTTATAATCTGTAAGCTTTGGTGACACACGTATTAAGGTAGATATTGTCATGTTAGGCTTCTTCTACATGCAACACGCAATACACATTTCAGTAAGAAACTATTCCCACTTATTCTTCATCTCTGAGGTGAGTGATCAGGTTCACGCTACAGCCGCCTTATTCCGCCAAAAGAGACGCCGGTATACGATGGATTAAAGTACTTTCTGAGTCTATGAAGTGTGATATAATTTGATATTAGCTCTATAAGAATACGCAGTAAATTACATTAAGGTTAGTAAGGTTGCAAAGGAAATTATGTGTTCGTCACTGAACTACTATCTTTTGTTTAAAGTTAATAACAATATAATGATTGAAAATATGTATAGAAACAAGGTAATTGTGAAGGTAAATCCTGACAGTTTATGGACGAGAAAATACTCAACAAATCATGTTACTGGTTTTAAATAATTTATATCTTAATTGCGTCATGTTTGTGTTATATCAATACATATATTTATTTTTCCAGTCTATACACAAAACTTGTTTTAAAATAATATTGTTAAAATTATTTATAACATTTACAATATAAATTGCATTATGTTATATTTTATTTTTTATGGAGCTTTTCTGTGTCGTATAATATGTAATATGTATGTAAATATTATTATACAATGTTCACGTGAGCTTAAGGTCGAAGTGGTTTTGCTAAATTACTGATAATATGATTTATACGCTGTAAAGTAGCAATAATGTTTGGATTCTAATTTCTGAACTTACACCCGAACCCCTTTGAATTCGTAGTGTTATTATTGAAGCTGCTTGTATAATTGTAATGTTTAACGGATTCTGAATAACAGCGGTCATGGTTTCTCCTTCTTTACTGTTTCCCTTATTAGTGGTTCCGGTAATAAATGGCGCGGGAGGCCAAAAAGGAAGGAGGCGTGCCTACAAAAAGTGCTTTAGGAAATTGGACGAGATTAATAGCAGAAGTTCCTGCTTCCTCTTTCTTCCCCCCTTTCTTTCAATCTCATCACAGCACTCTCCATATCACCATCTGCACGCCACCCATCAGTAAATGGCATCACCACTATCTATCCATCCATCTTTGCACTAGGCCCTAGTGGGTCATGCCTACTTCTGACCTCAATGACTCCACCAATACGGAGTGCCCCATGAGTCCGAAGACAGTTTCGTGCAGTGCCTTTATCTCCTGCGTTACCCCTTCCCTCTCTTCTGCATGCACACCCGCGTTTCGATCTCATGCCCGTAGTTGCTTACCTTCTACGGAATAATCCGTAATCTGTCGATGCACTTATTGAAGCCCGTGTCCCGTATTGGGTCCTGATCGCAATTTGTATATCCCTTAGTTTGTTAGGCTTCATGCTCCTCTGAGGGAATTCCTCTCTGTTTATTCCTAGCCATCATTTATATCAATGCCGTCATGTGTGTTTAGAAACTACGTAACTTCAGTAGGTTATGTTATGTTAGGGTTAGGTAAGGTTGGGTTAGGTTCGTTTAGATTAGGTTGTGGGGTCCGCAGTGGCCGCGCGGTCTGAGGCGTGGGCCTTGTGCCGCTTGGTCGCAGGGACCGTGGGTTCGAATCCCACTCAAGCCATGGATGTTTTTCTGTGTTGTGCTGTCCTGTGTACAGGTAGAGGCCTTGCGACGGGCCGATCCCTCGTCCAAGGAGTCCTACCAAAATGTCCATAGATCGAGCCAACTGAAAAGTTGGGAACCCGTAAAGGGTACCGGAAAATGTACAAACATTGTTAAACCGGAAGAAGAAGAAGAAGATTAGGTTGTTAATACGTTGTCGTAAAACAGAGGAATGGTCTACCGCTGACAGTCGCTCAGATGTTCAAGAAATTTCACGTATTTTATATAAACCGAATTTTTATTGTCGTTGTTACAAGAGTCACTATCACAAGCCGGTTGAATCCAATCTGCATTTTCATATCCTTCTCCTTGAATCTCTCTTTTTCATGACGCTAATAATATATGCTGAAGAATACAAATTGTGTATGAAGCTCCTGGGAATGAAATTTTCCAGTTTTCTGCTACTTCTCCGCTTTCAGGACGTAGTATTCGTATCAGTAGCCTGTTTCAAATCATCGTCAATATTTGTTCTTCCATTAAATTAAATTGAGAGTGCGCAGTGAAACCCATGCAGGATAATTCGTAAAATTGTCCATTTCCCAGAAGATATGACGGTGGGCGTCGCTTATTTTTAAGTATTTTGCTTTTTTATCATTTGCAATGAACGCATAAAATAAAATCATAATGGGAAGATGACTTCAGGCCGGATGTTCCATGTCCGAAAGTACCTGAGAGACTTATCAGTCGACGTCTGATGGTTTCTGACGATTGCACGTTACGTTGCGTTATATGTCATATCGACCATGTCCATCATATAAGCATTGTAAAGTTACGACGTTTCGGAAGCTAGATTCTACTTTCGATATCAGGTAAAAAGGGAGTCCTCTGGTTTGGCTAGTCTCGAACCTGGGCCTCAACCAGGGGGCCCTACATGTAATCTTTTCGACTTCCGTTTTACATGATGACGGAAGTATAATTCAAATTCCGAAACGTTGCAATTTTGTAATATTCTGGTGATGGAGAAAGTCCAGTAGAATAATCTAAGCATGAACTTAGCCTGTTTCGTCCAGAACAGTTTTACTTTGCGAAGTCTCGTAAAACTGCCCGCGTTTTATTATATGTTGGTAATAGTGTACACTGTAATTCCGACAATGTACTTGTGAATTTAGAACACTGTGAGACAGGCCGAAATACGGTCGGTTGTTACATGTCGTCCTATTAATATTTTATTTGCTTCCTTCGTGTAAGTGTTGTTATTAATTGTTAATAACAAGCGAGAGCGGGACGCAGATTAAATTAGCAAGAAGTAAGGCGGCCGTGTTCGCACAGAACAGGATATGACGTCACTTATGAATAAATACATTAGGCAAGAACCGCTTATTATCTACAGCTGCAGAACTTGTAGCCCGGGCAGTGCCCGCAGCTCGTATACAGGAATTTTGGTACCCTGGCCACAGTATGTTACGTGGCTTTATTCAGTCTCCACAGAAATTATCGCATAATATGCCTGCATTAAAGTATGTATACAGCATTTTCCTTTTATATTCTTTCTAGCTCATCTTCCTTATATAATATATGGAGGTGAAGAAGTGTCATTAAATAAAACAATAAATAAATAACGTTTGCGTCTGTATTCGACTCATCTTCACTGTATAACTGTGTCTGTCAACACATGAAATTATCAATTAAAATGAACTTAATATTTATTTTGAAAAACTGTATCAGTACTATACATGGACTCTAAGAGTCCATGCTCAGTTTCTGTTATACGCAAACTCTTATAGATTCAATGTATAATAGAAACTGAACGTCCTTTACACAGAGGGGCAGTTAGAAGTTCTCCATCTTAAGCTGGTGTGCGCTGGGGCAATATTTGAATATCCCCCATCTGTCGCATGTTTAACCCAGGAGAATCAATTTGATCCGGCCCTGGAGGATCAAAGTTTACTTGTATCATGTAGACACAGGATAATCTGGATATTATGTTTACTAGGGGTAAGGGGACAGAGCAGGTACATTTACAACAGTGCCACCAACTTACCCACAGTATAGTTTAGCTTTTGCACCTTGTTCACAAATCAAAACTTGAAGTATTTTACATCTAGACTTCTGGTTATTTTGATTTGCTATTGGACAAAGAATGGAACAAAAAACAATGATAAAGAGAATAATATAGCATATTTGTTGTCTACATTCTGTGTTCCGTGTAACTACGGAATTTTCTAACCAGCTTTTCAAGTGTTAACTTACACCTCGAAATTTTGCTTGGTGGGGCTGAGGAAAACCACGCAAACGCCTTAGGATGACCGGCGTCAGGGCAATGTAGACCTGGAAGGGAATTTTTGAACTCGAAGATTGTAATGGTAGAATTATTTAATGTCGTTATATATCAACTGCAGCGTTAAGTTATCTTATGTATACTATGAACTAAGCCTAATTACCTACATGCAGCAGAATGCTTTTTGAAAAGCTCATAGTTGATCAGCTAGTCAAGACTTTCATGGGACGTTCATGGCCATATTCACAATAACATACCATCGGTCTCTGTTCTGAACAACACGAATCATTTTATTTTGTTCCAGATACATTTTAATATTATACCGGTAGCCCTCGATTTGCGCCGATTCAGAATAACGCCGATTTTGAAACCAGCAAGTCAAATAGTGAAAAACAATATTTACAACTTTTACAATGTATCTCGTACTGATTCTTATACTAAATCGTAATTCTTACATCGCTGATTTTGAATAAAAATTATAAATACAGTCATCTCTGCAATTACGTATGTTTCGATAACGCGAATTTGCTCCAATGAGATCGATTAAATGGTAAAAGCTGTTTGTGAAATGCAAACTTTTGCATATGCGAGTTTGCTCTTATGCAGTTTCATTCCTGGCGCTTTAAACTTTCAAAGGACTAATTTAATCTCTGCGGAGGTACCGGGGTTATTTTTACTACGCGATTTTCTATAAGTCGGCGTCTTACATGAATGCAACTATCGCATAACAGCAGAGATGACTGTAAACATCAATCACATGAAAGAATCGCAGTCAATCGCGGGGACCAACGAATTGCCGATTGTAAGTGTATAAAATATATTTTTTAAATTCCCTTTATTACCTGTACTCCTGCCCACTCGTCTGGTATTTCAAGTGGTCTTTTCCGTTTTTGTACGCATATCTAACCTTTCTCATTCGTGCTAAATACCTTGGCTTCTCATCCTTCTTGACTTCGAATTGTATTATATGATTCAGTAAGGCGATTTCGAAAGAGCCACGCTGCGTGTTACTGATGAGTTAGCTTTTCCTTTGCCCTTATAGTGCCCTTACATTTTCAGTGTCCTTTAAGGGCGTGAATTACAGGCAAGCGTAGATTATGGTCTCTTTAAACATGTCTTCGCTGGGTGTAAGGTTTGAGAGTTACATTATTTCATCATGTTGAAGGCTGCATTCGAATTTATTTAACTTAATTAACTCGAATTCCAAACATTTAATCGATGTCGACAACATGTCGAATGAATATTAATGCATGCCTGCTGCAATGGGTAATAGGTACACTCAACTGCTCTTGAAGTGGGACCGTACACAGATTGCGTGGCTAATGGGTTTAAAGACGACCCAGTTCACTGAGAATTTGCGATAGGCAGAACCTTAAATAAAGAGCCCGTAACCGGTTCCTTTCCAGTCCACGAATAGCGATCTTATTTTTTTAAAAATTAATTTAGTATTATCCTCCCCAAATGGTACTTTCACTTGAGGGTTTCTGACTAAATAATTTACAAATTTCTCATCTTCAGTTTGTGTACTCCATATCCGACTAATTCAAATATTTCCTGTTTTCATTACCCTAGTAATAATTAATGAAAAGTAAAGATTACGAAACTCCTAATTGTGTATTTTCCCCCCCACCCTTTGATGAGCGGCATTTTTTCGGTAAATGTTATTAAACTCTGTTTGATCTTTGTGTAACGTTGACATAATAGCTTACACGCATCGTGTGGTTGTGATGCACTGAAAGCAGACGGGAGAATTCCATTTTGATTCGTACCGACTCAGTACGCTGTGAACTCAGCTTCACAGAAGACTGATATACTTATGAAATTTTTCAAAAAAAGAAATTCTCACGAAAAATGTATACAAGCAAAACGAATGTTGGAAGGTAACATTAAAATGGACCTTACAGAAACAGAGTACGAGGGTGTGGACTGGGTGGAATGGTCCAAGGTTTAAGATGACTGGTGGAACTTGACGAATCCAATGATGTGAGTAGGGCAGTTAAAATTATTTTCCTTTAATAACAAGAAATTTCTCGACCATCTAACTGCTGTGAACTTTTGAAGAACTGGTATGCACCATGATTCGTTTGTTACTTACGTTATAGTTGTCCTTAATGTCAATCGCATTTTATTTTCATATAAGAACCTGCAACAGTATATAATTCATAATTTGTTTTTATTTTATAAAAATAGCTGGAATGATACGTGACCACATAATAAGCAACTGAACACACCCGGGGATAGTGCACTCGAAGAATTCTGAGCGATACGCCGTTTATGAACGCTTTCTGCACTGTATAGAACGAGCGTGTTGGTTACGTCACCAAATAATAAATGAATGCTGTTGCGGATGTTTGGGGAAACTGTTCCTTGCTCAGATGAATCCAGTAGTAGGCAGCAGTCTGTTGCTTAGCAACGGCACATACAATAGCGTTGCAGCGTGACAGTCGCGGAAATAAAGCCCAGCGTGTTTTATTTCGCTTTTATTTGTACACTGTCAACATACCGGCCGCAATGCATTTTCTGGGTCCTTTGCATCAGCGTCGAGACAATACAAGAGTTGAGTGGTGCACTCCAGGAGTACAAGCGCTTTCCAGGAATGCTCTTTGCTATTTTATTTTGCATAA
Source organism: Zootermopsis nevadensis (assembly GCF_000696155.1). The sequence continues at coordinate 588,891 of NW_019059690.1, forward strand.
ACTGAGTTCTGTGTCACGAGGTTCTCTTTTCAGGTTTGCGGACAGGCGAGAGGGTATCCAGAAACAAATAGCTGTGAATGTATTGAATGATCCAGTAGCTACTAGTCGACAGAGCATTGTCCTGCAAAGTATAATAAACTAAACACTACTGTTTGTTATGAGAGGAAAGACCTCGGAGTTGTATGGATTCTTTTAACCTTAAAGGAGGAAACCACTTCGAAGATATAAACGCAGATAGGAGATAATACAGATTAATTTTAAGGGAAAAGTGACATTACGAGGTGGACTGACTTCATGTGGCTCAGGAGAGAGACCAATGGCGGTGTCTTGTAAAAGCGGTAATGAGCATTATGGTTCTATAAAAGACAGGAAATCTCTTCATAACCTGTGGGACCGTCAGCTTCTTACGAAGGACTGTATTATATGGAGATAATTATGACACGGGGTTAAATTTCGGCCTTTAAAAGTGGTTTTAAATTATCGTTCTCAAACAACAAAGTAATGTTATAAATATTGAGATTTTTATAATTATAATTGATTATAGGTTAAATGAAACGAACTTTCGATGTTTGGGTCTAGTTTTGAACTACAAACATTTTCTCAAAAATCATTAGGAAACTATGGCACTGAAGTCATCCCGTGATAATTACTGACTGGAGAAGAAGCCGTGATGTTACTGATGAAATTACCTCATGTTAATAGGGAGAAACATAATACAAAAAAACTGTTGTTCTTAAAATCAGCTACAAAATCTGAACTGAAAATTAAATCTGAACAAGGCGAAACATGTTTTCAAAGAATCAAAGTTTATAAGTTAGTGTTTTAGTATCAAATTTTGGTGCCCAGAAAAGCCCCTCTTTGACACTACAATAGATGAAGGAATTTCTTGTTTTATTCTGCTATTTGAGAACGATAATTTAAAACCACTTTTAAAGGCCGAAATGATTTGCTAACCCATGACACATTTAGAACAATGTTATCAATGCCATTTTATTTCATTGTTCCTCTGCATGACTTAACTGTTGTTACATATTCATAACCTAAAGTTTTGTGATTACTTTCAAATGGTCCCACCGTAATCCCACATAATCACGTTATGCCATGACAATTTCAACATATTTCTTAATTACTTAAAGAAAAGTAGAATGTTTTATTAATATTTATATGTTCACGTCTGGGTTAATAATAACGAATAAATATGAATACTTCTCGGATTTTTAGTAAACTTACAGACACCTCCAGCCTTCGAAGTTTTGAAGTAAGAATTTAACTGAAATGTTAACAACTTTAACGAAGGCTGTAGGCTACTGTTCTCTGTTAGAGATCCTAATTAATTATACTCAAGAGCTTGAGGTCTGCCTTAAGCTTCTTCTTGCCTGCTACCACGGAAACTTTAGGAGATGAATGAAAAATATATAGGCGTACTTACTTTACATCGTGAGGCAAAGTAACATATCCTCATTTTATGATCCCGCATTGGTCTTTGCATAATTCATTGAAGATATAAATTTAGTTTTCAAAGTTAGTCCCACTAGAAATATGACACAGCATAAAGTAAAATAAGAAAATATTTGTCTTGCATTTCGTTAAATGTTTACCATATCAAAAGCTTACCTTATAAACGTTGTAGGTTGTAATGAAATCTATGTTTAATGTTATCGCCTTTACCAATTTTTGTATCATGAGTTGTGTTCGAGAAAACCTATCAGATTTTATTTTAGCTTTATACACAGTAGGATTTAGATTGAACCAATATTCAATTCAATTCAATTCAATTCAATTAATTTATTTACGTGTTTGCCAACAGCAAGAAGCCAATAACAGGCAAACACAGATAATACAATAAAGATAATATTAGGTGCGTAAATGGTAAATAACTGTGCTCAATCACCGCTCGATTAGGATGTATGGAGGTTTCGGAGGAAAAACCTCAAAGTTTCTTAAACTCCAACTAGATAGAGGTCAGTGATCATTGTTACCATCGGCCACTTGGCTCCTGTACACAGAGAATAGGGTGGGGCCTGGTAACAAGCAGGGCTGTGGAGTCGGTACTAAAATCTCCGACTCCGACCCCGACTCTTTCATAAAATCTCAATATGTATTAATAAGGGTAAACCTACTAAAATTGCAAATGGCACCATAAGAGATTTCATCACCACCACGTGAATCATTAGCCTAATTTTTAAACTTAACTTAACCTACATTTAAATATACGTCTAATGTTTATTGCAGAAATCGGTTGATTTGTAGACAGTTTGTATTCTTAAGGTACCGGAGCCAAAGTTTCAAAGCATTATTCCCACACCATGTGGCTCAACGCGTCGTAGAATCTCCATAAGCGTGAGACCGCCGTCGGCTCGCACGACATAGAAATTGTTCTTGTCGGTGTCGGAGTCGGTACATTTTTACCGACTCCGACTCCACCTAAAATTGCTTCTGACTCTGACCCTGGTAACAAGAGATGGTCTAAAGTCGAGCTTGACAACTTTCCTTGTAGATGGCTGTCTTCTGGGTTGTTCCGCCGTGTTGTCTGGTGGAAGTTTACCGATGTTTCAGAGGTCCTTGCTGCCTCCATCATTAGGGTGAGTCATCGCTCAACAACCCAGAATACAGCAATCTTCAGACTCACCGCCGTGAAAACCTCAAATCCTACGTAACTTTTATTGTAATCTCTCCCCCCCCTCGATCCAAAATAGGAAGTTTCTTACGTAGGACGGAAATGACCTTGAGAATGACTGTCTTGTGATATGTTACGCCTCCATCATCAGTATTATGATCCCCCTGACGATGGAAGCAGACAAATCGGCGCAACATCCCAGAAGACAGTCCATTTTCATAATCATTTCATACAGTTCTTGGAATTACCGAATGCTAGCCAAAAACGTTATACTTAAATGCAAGCTTTTAGGTTAAGTTGATTTCGGTGTCTTGTTGGACCCCACGTGTTCTTTACACAAAATTCATGAAGCAGATGCGTAATCGGACAGTCTCTCTCTGTCCATCTGTTTGTGCGTTCACATTTTCATATCTCACATACTGATGTTGGTACTGGCAGTCTACACTGAAGTTGTGTAGTGAGTTCTATTTTGGTTTATATCAGTGCAGTGTTATCAGGGTGGAACAACGCACGGCGGATGAGGTGGGCGGGGCATGTAGCACGCTAGACGGAGCTGATATATACAGGTAAGATTTTGGTCGGATAACCCGAAGAGAAGGGAAAACTTACTTGGAGTGAGGCCAGTTTATGGATACGTAATGGCACTTTATTAAAAATGTTACTCAATAATCTTAGTTACCAAATTAGTACTTAGTGAGACATTTGACCCTGCTCATGTGTGACGAATCTTTCACTACCAGGTTTAACGTCTTTCTGCTGTTGCGAATCGTATGGATTTTTTCAAGTGTTCGTCATTAATACATAATCTGTTCTTGATCTGACATAATTCTGAACAGTTGCTTACAGCGAGAGGCAATGCAAGAATCTGGCGTTACTTACAAAGAGTATTTTATGATACGTGATAAATGTTTTTGTCATAAAGATACACAAATATCGTAAAAAATGTACATGAATCATATAAAATACATCGACTGGTCGTCGTTTCAACCCCTGCTCTAATCGAAGTTCATAAATTTTCTCATGACTCATTCTATGCGTAACATAAGATATTAGCTTTATGAAGATAACTTCAATTTGAAACACTTTTTTAAATGTTAATACAAATTAAACCAGTTTACTACTTTCTGTACCATATGTGAGGCCTGATGTGATTAGTTCTGTAGCAGTTGATGTTTGTCGGAAATAAACATCAAGAGTAAATAATAAGGTATATATAATATCGCAAGTAACGACTCTTACTTATAATAATAATTCTGAGCAAGCTACATGCATTTCTGCTTACAATTCAGATTACTTTTTATCGTGTAGTCTTCAGATATTACTGCTGAGTTTCCTGTGAGTCGCTAAATATGCAGCTGTGTTTTCAAAAACTACTGAACACAATATACATCGTAAATCAGCCATTGTTCCTTCTGCGTGTTCATATCTAGCTGCCTGTAAATGCTTTTATGTCCTGCGGCATACAAAATTGTTCTGAAATGATCATCCACGAGTTATTTTGCTAGTCGTGATAACTGTTGCGTTATCTTTATATTATACGAGGCAGATTACTAGTTACATTTTATCTACCTGAAAGCATAGTACATATTTAGATTTCTTTCATTCATAACTAACTTCATGCAATAGAATCCTTCAATAAAATCTTCTCGGGCAATCAGCCGCGTTAACTGGTTAACGTAGTAAACCGACGTTTCGGGAACAAACTCTGTCCCCATCTTCAGGTTTCTGATGTGACTAGATCCTCGGAAGTCGCCGCGAAAGTCTTAAATACAATAGAATCCTTCCTTAGAAGATAATATTCAAGTTTAAAGATAGTCATGACACTTATTACCTTTTATAAAAATCTGAAGTTCATTATCGTATTCAGAAAATTCGCCACTTTTCCCTTTCTTGAGTCAAATGAATCCAGTTCAAACGTTTACATGTTATTTATTTAAAAAAGTATTTTATTGTTATTTTCCCATCTAAATATTTGCGTTGAAAGTGGTCTCTGCCCATCAAGTTTTTCTATAAAATCTGTAATGAATTACTTATCCCATTTCATCCTCCTTCATTTGATCGCTCTAATAGTAGTTAATGAAGAGGGAAAGCTGTTTTCCTCAAGAAGTTTCCCGAACCTCGTGATACTTCTTCACTCGTAATTGAACTCCAGTGCTCTGACCCCAGCGTCTGAAATGCGCCAGTCGTGTGTTTGAAGTAGGATCCACTGTGTTCCGCCCTCGGTACTTCTCAGTCACCTGCAGAAGTAATCCAATGGGAACCACAAAAGGCGCTTGATCTTTCAGTGCTCTGTGAAACCAACAACTTTCTAGCGTGGAGACGGTAATGGTGGAGGATATTAATAAGAATGTACACTCCCACTTTGTTCGAGCTGTCAATATCAGCTTTAGGCCCATTATTAACATCAGCTGTAAAGGAAGGGAGAAGAGAAACGGGGGAAGACAAAACAAAAAGACGAACATGCATGCACGCGAAAAGCGAGAACGAAAACGAAGTATGGAGGAAAGTGGAAGAGGAAAGGAATTAATGGAGAAGAAATAAGGAAAAGGGGAAATGGAACATAAGAAATAAGAAAGGAGAAAAGGAAGAAATATAAAAGGGTCGAAAAGAGGAGGATGAAACAAATGAAGAACATGAGGAAGTTGTATCATAGTAAGAAATAGAAAAAGAAGGAACAGTCAATAAAGAAATGGGAAAAATATGTAATAAACAGGAGACGAAAAGGCAGGAAAGAGAATTTCAATGACAGCAGACAAATAGGTTATTACCTCATCTTCATTTTATTTAAATTCGGCAAGCGTTTAGTTCATTTCGGGTAGGAGATCAGTTTATCAGTTGGAAGTAAAAAATCACTTTAATTAACGTTTTGGCTTGCAATAAATACAAGACACTAACGACACCTTAAATTAGCAACATACCAACAAACCTAATTGTATCTGAATGTGTGTCAACCGGAAATTCTGTTCCCACTAGGAAGAAGAATTATTTAAAACGGTCTAATTTAAAAAGTGTCTGGTGGGGGAAACAAGAATTCTCCGTAAAGTTAGCAAACGTAATTTGAATGTGAGTCGTGCTATTGAATTCCAATTCCGTTGGTTTCTTGGGGATGGAAGGGGGAGAAGGGTGAGGGGTTGGACTTTGTAAAATTAATTGCATCGATCGATTGGAAGCAAAAGGTGGAGGTGTGGAGGGCAGGAATGATGCTAGCTCGTTAGAATAAATTTAAGAAAAAGAAAGAGTACTTTAGAGAATATGGATGAAGGGCAATAATAACACGCGAAGGAAAGAGACGCTTTTGCATAGGCATACATATTACATCCTGACTCAAGTTTCCGGGGTTGGAAGAAGACAAGCGACGTCTACATGGCAGTTCGGGCGAATTTAGAGTACTAAGGTCCTCCTGAAAAATTACCAAGCACTCAGGCATGAGTTTGGACAGGCCGATTCAAAATTGAAGTTGGTTGTCTTCTGTCAGGTACATTAGGAATGAAATGATGTAACCAATGGTGACTAGTGGAAAATAAATAAAATACGTACGCAGAGCTTAATAGATTTGACGCACTCGCCAGAATTTGATCTTTGTGCGAATCACGCCAGTGACGTCACTTGTGTGAGATCAAAAGTATTTTCTTGAGCGGACGGTGTGATGAAAGAGAGAACGGAGAGGAGAGGAAACGAAGAAATATATAAAGTGGAAATTAACAGATAGAAAATGGACTAGAGAGGGAGAGGAAGAAATGTGCCCACCGACAGAGAAAAGGAAAGAAAAGAACAACGAAGAAGGAGGTGAAGGACATGAATAAAGATTGAATGGGAGGAATTAAATAGATAAAAATGGTTCAGTATAGTGAAAGATGCAATGCATTGTGTACCAATAAAAGAAAGAAAGGAATTAATAGAAATAAACTAAAACTGAATTTACGAAATACAAAGACAGTCAGAGAAAAGAAAGATGCTGAAAAGATTTAGACAGTCTATAGCAGAGAAACTGATAAATACGACAAAACGTTACCTGCTTTATGGCGCCTATCGTAACTTCAATCGTGTAATTGCTCTCTGTGCTTTGTAGTAAGGTTATTGTGGATGCTAATTCAAGGTTCGGTTAGGTTGTCGACTGATAAGTAGAAAGTATTTTGAACAAATTGTATGGAAGTATGTGTTCATTAGAGCATTATTTAGATCGAAGCAGAGGGATTAACTTGCAGCTACTTTAAACTGCGTCGACGCAACAGCGAAAGAAAGATTGAATTGTGTGTAATTTATAATCGAATGTAAGATTCTTTAAATTTTATTCGAATAGAAACTCCATCGTCCTACTCAGTAGCTTCGCTTTCCTGAATACTTCTTGTCAGTCATAATTTTATTACGTAATATCTTCTTCATAATTTTACGATACAAGTCTTAATCTTCATAAATCTCTTACAGGACAAAACTCAAAACGACAGCTAATTAATCATTTGCTAATATATCAAAGTTCAAGGAGGCCTACTTGGGAGAGACAATAACACATCTAAGATCGTATTCTTCGTTAAATTAAGAGCGCATTGAATTTAGGAATTTCTTGCTACCACTACGTTCATAATATTTATCTTTCCGTTTAACTAACTTTCTCCATGGAGCAAAGTCCTTCTTGTGAAGTTAACATTCGTTAAAGTAATCAAGAAATTTTCCGCCTTGCTTGTAACTTGAATGTTTACTGTGTTCACAAGATCCATTCCATCGCCTCTGGTACCTTCTCTCAGCCACATGAATACAGTCCGCGAACTCAAAACTATTTAGATAAGACCAATTTAATGTTATTCTTCCATCTACAAAGCGATCTTCCCTTTCATATCTTAGCAACATTTTGTATTTTCAACCTTCTTCATGTAATAATCTTTATATCTGGCGAAAAATTGTAATGAAACTATTCAACAAACATAGGAACAGTGAGAAATGATAATGTAAGTGACGGTCGAATGGCGTACTATTGTTGTGGAGCTCTCGAAAATTAATGGAAATTGAACTGACAGAGGAAAAGAGTGGCAGATAGATAATATATTGCTAAAACATATATACAGTTGCATAAATTCTGTCATGAATATATATTTTTTTTCTATTACGTCGTTTTTCTGTGTAAGGTGTTAAATAGAATAAGCGTTTGTAGGCCTATTTATAAAACAATGGACTCCGTTAGTTTAGTTCGATAGTAACGTGGGGATTCAGCAGAGAATTCAAATGTGTCAGTGGAATTATTCGAATGTGACGTGTGGAATGACAGATCTACATGTTTTCATAAACGAGGCGAAAAGTTGTCAGCGGAACATGTATTTACATTAGCTTTTACGTTTCGAATGTACAGACCAGTGCAGCGGATTTATCCCATGTACAAGCATACAAACCGAGTTTCTCGTGGACCCTATTGTTTCGATCAATCTGTTTCGCTGTCGATACCTTTCTCATAAGTTTCAACTGGATGTACCTCATGTCTGTTAATTGTGTAGGTATACGTAATGTAAACGTGAAAATTGTTGTGATTTAGGATAACTATAGATTAAATCTCATTATGCAATCCTAATAATATAAAATGTAATATATTATTATTATTTATTTAGTGTTCTGTCTGAGGACAGGTCCATATGAACAGGATCCTTCCATCCTTTTCTCGGACTGGGACCTGTTCATATACGTTCTTGGCAGATGATCCAGAAGGGGTTTGCCATTGCCTTCTTCTGTGTGAATGGAGTAATTGTTGGGACGCC
>NW_019059690.1:623391-644600 GCF_000696155.1 Zootermopsis nevadensis
GAAATCTTCATACTAAGAATCGCCCTGATGACGGAGGCAGTATGACCTCTGAAACGTTGGTAAACATCTACCATACTACACGGCGCAACAACCCAGATGACAGAAATCTTCATACTAAGAATCGCCCTGATGACGGAGGCAGTATGACCTCTGAAACGTTGGTAAACATCTACCATACTACACGGCGCAACAACCCAGATGACAGAAATCTTCATACTAAGAATCGCCCTGATGACGGAGGCAGTATGACCTCCGAAACGTTGGTTAACATCGACCAGACTACACAGCGCAACAACCCAGAAGACGGATATCTTCATACTCACCGCTGTGAGAACCTCAAGTTCTTTGTACATGATTGTAATGCTGGAGGAATTATAGTCGAACATTCTTTATATAGATTGCACCATTTAAAACGCCACCCAACAATCACGTACCACTGTACAAACTGAAATCTGAATCAGGTCCACCACCATGTGTTAGACTCTCGCAACCTCGCCCTTAACACGAGTTAAGGTTACCCGGGCTTCTCAGCTGTACAGGTGCTAACACGGGTGGATGCTTTGCCTCCGAGAATGTGCTAGACATTTTCAGCATCTACCACGAAGCTGTTCTTTAAGTTTTTCGTAATAAATATAAAGAACCTAATTTGTCTTGTTATATTGATGTTACCGATTCTTACACGTCCTGCTGTAGACAGATTTGAGTTTTAAATGGATCGTTCTGTACTTCTCGTCTTAACCGTTATTCCTCTGATTTGTATGTCGCAAAGCAGTCTCTCGCCTTCCTTCTAGCACCCTTTTAAACAATTCTCCTTCCAAGAAACTTGGGATGCATCAGTATTAATTATTTAGATTGCCGTCTGATGCTCTCAATAAATATATCGCTCATTAAGAAACAGAATAGAGGATTTAGCTTGAGAATGTCGGTAGATTGTTTTGAAGCTGATAAGACGGGATACTGTAATGAATAATTACTTAATGAAGGCATAAATTTTGATTTGTAAACGAGTCCGTTGATTGGGAGTGATGATCACAAAGGATGGGAATGTTACTGTGTATAATTAGCGTTCTGCCTACACTGATGCGTCTTCTAAACCCCGTTTTAATCATTAATAAATGGGTAGGATGACGTCACAGGCTGATTAAAGCGTCTTTCAGATGGATGGCTCAGGAGACGGACAGATTGTGTTGATACCACCTATTCCATGTTTGTCTGTAAATGAGTACACCCAAAGCCAGATGAAAGCTATAATCTCGGCTCCTTCATAAAGGGTGGATCAAAGTGAAAGTTTCTTTAAAATTGTACTTGATTGGCTCTGACTTCCAGGACAAGGAGCAGAATTTACTCTGATTTCAATAAATAGAGTTTAATCTCGGGATATTCTAACAAGAATATTCATACGTACGTCATATAACTTCTAACACAGTAGACAGTTGTCTGTGTAACTAGTCAAATAAGCTTATAACTTACATATCTAACCAGCCGTTTTCCGAGTTTCTTTCCACGAAAACTCTGTACATTTTTCTTCAGCCGTCAAATCTACATGTCTAGTTCATAATATTATCATTGATTTCTTTACCTTAGAATTTTAGTTGAATTGTGTATACCGTCGTAAAATTAATTTCTGTATAATATACCAAACTGTCCATTTATTTCATTTGTTTAGGAACAGATATATTTGTGAGAACGGTTGTAATTTATGGTTTTCCTTGAAAAAGAAACCACATTTTATAGCCATACCAAATAATTCCATGGAACAAAGTTTTTTTTCTGAGAAGCTAGTCGAGAAATTCAACCTCTTTTATGGAATCGCAGAGGTTCATTGCAGCTAGCGAAGTTATTTTACGTATATAAATAGTAATGTATATTTATAGTACAAGTGTACACCCTTTATACACATTAAAAACATTACATTTACATGTTTGCCTACTTTATTATCATCATTATGTTTCCTTATTAGTAGGTACATAGTTTAACGAAAGGAAATTAGTGACTAATTTGTATTTATGGTAAATTTCATAATATTTTATGGGGATTTGTATTTGTCTGAGATCTGAGTTGTTCGCGGCGGTGAAGATGTTGATGTTGTACTTTTGACTTTCAACGCCATGTGGACCTGTAGGTTGAATCTAATGTTTCGAAGGAATATATTGCTTCCACCTTCAGGATTTAACAAGAAGTTTTGTATTTTTTCTATTTGACTTTTTCTACTTTTAGCCCATGTTTTCTGTAGTAAGTCTTGATATAGTCTAACGTACGTGCTTTCCTTTGCTGGTATGAAGTTTCGTTTAATTTGCGCTGCTGTAGTATTCTGTACTCTTCCGTCTGTGTTCCAATGCGCCGTCTAATGCCGTTCAGGTTTGCATTTCATTTACTATGATCAACTTGCTCCGCGGTGCAGAGTTCTCTTTCAAAGACTGTTGACTCAGGTGCAAAAGATATTTACCGCTCTTACGGAATAAGAAGTATAATCACTGTTTTTACGAGAACCCATAAATGTGCCGTATCTGAGCCAGTATAATCTAATCCACTGTTTTTCAAGATCCGTTTTAATGACAGCATCTCGTCTATCAACATTTCCGTAAGGGTTTTCGACAGAAATTTTGTACACGTGATTCAGGTAGGGTCGTCCTTAGGGAGACGTGGCCGCCCCGGGTTCAACTCTTCGGAGGAATTCTCGCATCAACATTACGATGTATGAAATATTCCTCGAAGTTTTGCCTTAATCGCCCAAGATGTAAAAATGTAACGTAAAAAGGGAACATGAATTAAAGTGATAAGACCTTTTCTGAAGATGGTGTAATAGATTTTGATTTGTCGGGCGTTTGGAGTTCTCCATCGTCTGATACAAAACACACAACGTTTCAAGGACTTGATCAGTCCAGTGATTGGGATTAGCTCATTCTAATGGAACCCACAGAGTTGGTGTCCCCTTCACTACACCTGAAGACAAGGACAGATCTCTCGTGATTTGTCCCATTTAACGGCATAGAAATACCGTCGTTACGTAACGTAAAAATTAATAAGTGATGTTTCGAATCAAACTTAGCAGTAATCTACTACATTTGTAAGAAATTCTCTGTCTCTGTTGATGGAACGAATGTTGGAATCGAACGCCAGCCCCATTCGATTCAGGTAACCGCATTCGATTTAGTTTTTGAAAGTTTTCAGGGAGAGAAGAAGTAAGATATACACTGGAAGAGAGGGGTGGTTGCTGAGGGTATGTGAAGAGTTTTGAAGTGGAGACTTGACGGCGGTAGCTGTGGCTGAGAGAGGGAAGGGACGCGACAGAGGGAGGGTATGTGGTTCACTTGCGACTGCGGCATTGAGTGGTTTAGGGGTGATGTGGAGGGGAAGAGAGAGTCAGAACGCGATGTTCGTGGTGGTCTCAGTAGAGCAACGTTATATATCGTTCGGGGTTGTGCTGTGATCGGTACTACTGTAGTGTTCTTTATAACTGTCAAAAGAGGCTAAACATCACATCGTCGCACTGTAATCCTGTTGTAATATATATATTTACAAGCTAGACTTCAGCAAAGATAATGTTTGTGCTTATTTGACTTCAAAGTGGCAATTATAAATATATTTCTACTGTTACAGAAAAAAGTTTTGCATAACAATAAAAGCGAAGTGATATTTGATATGAAATTATTATAATTTTAAGAAACAACTCTCAACAGAATTTATATAAAATAAATTTTAAACGATTTGTACATAATAGTACATAACAATGATACTTATCAGATATTCCTATTTGACGGTTAAAGAAAGTAGAATGTTTTAACCGATGAAACGTGTTTAGTCGCCTCTAAATTTTGATTATAATATTAACAAGGGGAAGTAGAAGGAAACAACATTAAAGAGTTTCTAAGTTGACTAGAATTGTTGGTTATATTAACAAATTTAGTGCTGGTGATTTGTGGTCAGTGTTGTGTGTCTTGTTGGTGTTATTACCTGGGTTGGAGAGACTATTACATTCAACTACATAACACAGGTATTCTTATATAATAACACTACACGCATGCTGTAATTGTTTCTTGTTTTGTTGTGTTGTATTATCACGTGGCATTGCTTTTAAGTATAAACAAACCACGAAACCAAATTATGAGTAGTATTTAAAATTTACATGTTTCAAGTTTACAAGTGAATTAAAAATGAACTCTATAAAATATTTTGTGGGATGATAGGATTTTAAGAACATAGATAAGAGGGAATAATTTGGTGATAGTTAAATAACTGGATGTAGGTTTAACGGTGTGTAAACTGCTGAATCTCAAGGTTTGGTAATAATTCGTACCAGTTCAAGCTTGGGAAGTTTTCACTACAGGCATCTGTAATTATATTTTTAATACTTGCTAGGAAATTTCTGGTAAAAATAAATTTAGTTGAAGTTTGAAAAATACATGTTACACACTCGGTTAACTTTCTATGTAGGATTTGAGGTTTTCACGGCAGTGACTCCGAAGATGGCTGTCTTCTGGGTTGTAGCGCCCTGTAGATTGGTAGAAGTTTACCATCGTTTCAGAGGTCCTTGCTGCCTCCATCATCGCCCTGATGATGGAGACGCTACAACCCAGAAGACAGCCATCTTAGTTAACTTTCTACTATCGAATAATTTTAATTGAATGTGGTTTATTTAGATTGTTTTCAAGAAGTCTTGAGAAATTCCCCTGCACAAGACTACTGTGGAACAATGACTTCTGTATATCACTGAAGAGAAATTACAGTTATTGTTCTAATTGTAATAAAGCAGAAACACATTAATGAATACATGTTCAGTAATAGTCAACCATCTGCTAGGATTTCATAGTTGATTTACATTGTAATAGCGACATAGTAATCTCTCATGTTCAACACACAATTCCATTTTGTAGGCGGTCAGTGGACGGCTTCTCACTTCGTATACCTTGGTTCGATCCCAAGGCACTCTGTGTGAAGTATGTGATGGACACATTGGTAGTAGAGCAGATTTTTGTTTTTGAGTACAAAATTTAGTACGAAATTTTGAAGAGAATAGACCAGATTAATCTGGCTTAGAGTACAGTGGTTGGCTCTTATGAATACGGTAATGAACCTTTGTTTTTTTAAGAGGGCAATTTCTTAGGTAGTTGAGCGTTTGTATTCTGCTCTATGCATTATTAGGGTGATCATTGCAAGGAGTATAAAATGTAATGGACAAACGGTGGAAATGAGAAATTCATACAAACCTTTAGTCGGAATTCTTAAAGGTGGATGCACAGGCGTAGCAGATATATTTTTCTGTGAGAATGTTAACAAATTGCTGGCATTAATCATCCTTATTCAATAAAAATAGATAATTTTTTGAACACCTATTTGAGCTATCAGTACTTTAAAAAATCTCCCTGTAAGTTGCAGTTAGTAATCTCTTGTGAAATCATTCATTTTATTGTTCTGTTAGCCGTTAATCGTCGTATTAAATGCTTGTCTGAAAGGGTTCTGTTTACTTTGTTATCAAACGCCTATTGTTTCTGGCTTAAATTATAGAATGTTTCAAATGAACGCCACAGTACCTGTCAGCGGAGTGTTTTCTGTCCGTAGCAGGAAACTGTTTCACACAAATTTGTAGAATACGCACCATGAGGTGTAATTAATATCGCATGTATGTGGCTTCTCTCATAATAAGGTAAGATAATAGATTTAGGGTTTGTGAGAATACGGTGGTAAGGAGAATATTTGGACTTAACATGAATTTAGATAATTACAGATTGAGAATTATCAAAATTTTACTCTTTATCAAGAGTTGAAATCACGCAGAATTAGGTGGGCAGGGTAAATAACACGCTTTGGGTAGAAAATAAATGTATAAAAATTAATAGAGGAACGTGAAGTGAAGATGCCACTTGAGGTGGAGGTTAGACATAGACGACAGGAAGATCTTAAATTAAATAGAATGAAGGAATATGAACTGGAATAATCTGACTCTTAGAGGAAACACGTGAATTAATCTTCGGGTTCTATAGAAGGCTGGAAATTTATTGACTATAAATGCATAAGAATTTACCAAGGAGTCCTCTTCAAGGACTTAATTAGTTCAAACGTACAGTACGTGTTATGCTTGTTAATGTATACATTCATGTATTAAATACAAGAGTGAAAGGCATTCTAAAGGAAACTGATTGAAATTATGCCTGATCCAAATTACGATACACATTTCATTTCTTACATTCTGAATTGATTTAAGAACTGTAGATTAGTATGAGCCATGATTTGAGACGAGACCGTGGGAAGCAGCTAAGCTCAGTTCTCCCCGAATTCTTTTTTCCACTCACAATTAATTAGGTTGAACGTGCACGAATGTTGGACTTCAAACGACACTGTTCGTTCCTCTTATTGTAACTGAACGTGTGAAAGGAAGCACTTCTAAGGCTTTAAATTTGTTGGCCGTGTAATATTTTTATCCGATTTTTTATAATGTTATTTATTTGTGGTTCTCAACGACGCTGTCAATTGTCACAGACTACAGAGGTTCTGTTGAAAGGGTGGTTAATTAATAGTGAATATATTTATTTTGTACAGTCTATACACAAACGTTTGAAGTTTATTGGTGTTGTAAAAATTATATAATATTAAAACATTTTGTTGTGTAAAATATTATATTAGCGCTCTTAATCGTAAATACGATTTTACATTATATTTTTTAGCGCTTTTTATTAAAACGACATGTTTCGACGGGTAATACCGTCGTCTTCAGGTTTTTATCAATTTAAAATATTTTAAAAACTATTAGATATTTGATGCAATATATTATAATGATCCGTAGTTCTGTTTGTAGCTTTCCATTTTCATGGTAAGTTGCTTATTGTAGTCAGACGTTATATTTATCTGTGGAATTAATGTTTAATTATTTTCTTGGAATGAGTATGAATTGACATAGGAAATAAATAAATAATCGTATAAATATATATTAAAAATAGTAAACGAGGAACATACCAAGAGATGTTGTGTAGAGTAACGTTTGTGTATAGACTGTACAAAATAAATATATTTAATCAAACACAAACATGACGCATATAAGATACAAATTAATAGTGAGTTGGCTGGGAATATCTTGTCCAGCTAAGCAATTATCATATTTTAAAGGGGTCTTTCCTCAAGGAGTTAGTTGCTTTATTAGTAACTGAACTTCATAGCCAATGAGTAATAAAATCTAAAGACGACCTTCACAAAATTTGAGTTTACGTTGGAATACACCTTTCTACGTTGTCCAAAATTTCGTATCAGCAGAGTCTTTCACTTCGTTTGAAATAAACCCTTTTAATATAAATGACCGTTGTGATGCCTAGTTTTTCGCTGACTGCATGTTTAACAAATTGGTTTATTTTTGTTCATTTTACGTCTGCGACGAGACTATAGCAGCACGTTCAGCACCAGCAGGCGGTCCACACGTGTTGTCCCTCTGTGTATCTCGGCTGATAGAATTACTGAAAACATACTACGAAACCCTTACGGTGAACACTGCTGTACCAGGTGTCACTCCAGACTAGGAAAACACGTCACAAAGTAAACTTTCCCGAGGGACTTCTCACACAATGCTTTTCTGTTTCGTAACTCCAGCTGATAAGCGCCGAGGAGGATGTTGAATGTAAAACAGCGCCAGTAATAGGATGGGGAGATTATTTGATAATTACGAATTTAATTGAAGATGGTTGTCTTCTTGGTTGTTGTGTACTATGAATAATTTTAAGTTTGATTTAAGCGTCATGTAAAGTATTTGGTTATATTAGATCGACAGGAATTCAAATTGAATTTACAGACAATCTTAGCTTGGATTTCCAATATCAAATTTCTTCAAAGTTTATTTTATAGTTAAAAGAAATAAGACATGCCAACTTAAAGAGAGTGAAATACGACTTTTTCTCTAAGGGTTAGTTATGTTCACCTTTTGCAAAGAACTCACGGGGACTGACACGTATTCAACTCTGTGCCAATACATCCCACAGGCTGAACACAGCCAGTACTAAAGGTTGCTTTTGGATAAGATTCTGAGGCAGTTTAGACAAGTTCACATTTTCACAACCTATTTCCCAAAGATCCACGTTAAATATACGAAATGTTTCAGTACTATAAAACGTAGTTGCGAAGCTACTGGAGTATGAAATTAAATCCTTTGCCTCGAGAGTTGAACTCAAACATGTGGCAATATAGAACAGAACAGGGAGTGGCGTTTATGTCAACCGTGTTAGCCCGACTAACACTTTGAAAAAAACAGTCTTTTGTCATACTTTTATGGGTCAGTAGTATTCCATACACTGGAACACGTCAGAACGCTTGCCGCGAGCGTAAGCCTTAACTAGCTGGCTAACAACGTCTGGCTGGCTGGCAGGAGCTGGTTAACGATGTATTTTAAATTTAATATTCTGCTTATATCTTCCAAGTTGGTATTTTCTTCAAGTTTTCTGACCAAAATTTTGTAGATATTTTCCACTGCCACCACGCGTGTTACATGTTTCGCCTTTCAGGGTTTTCGTAATATAAATGACCGATCTCTCACATATTCGGTTGTTTGCAGCCCCCGTTCACTTCATCCCAGGCCCAAATATTCTTCTCAGTACCCTGATTTCAAATACCCTCTTAATCCTCGCGAACGGCAAGGAAGTGCTGTTCTTAAAATTATATTAAAAGAGATGACATTTTCAACTAGTGCTCAAGCCCTGTGTTTTATTCTGGTTTGCCCATCATTCCAAATAAAAATTCATGCGTATAATTTCAAGAAAACTATATAACAGGCAGTATTTCTATAGTTCTTGATGTCGAACTAAAATATCGTATCGTCCATGTCCATTTTAATTAACGTTTTTCTCAGTGGAATATACAACACGGCAAGTTATGATAAAATATTAAAATACGCGGTAATTTTTCGTCAATTTGTATGAGAATAACATAGAAGTGCAGAATTCTTTTTATCTTTGTAATTAAGTGTAGAAATGGAAACAAGTAACATGAAAATGTTAAGTGAAGAAATGCAATACCACGTTTTATCAATATAGGCCGGTATTCCGTATTTACGACTTACGTGTGGAAATAATGTAATTTCCGTCTTTTAAATTAAAGTCGTTTCACGGAGATTGTTGTTGAAAGAAAATTACATAACTCGCATATGTTTTATTACGCAATGAATTAGCATAATGATATGTGTATTTTAGTTGCAGTGGAAATAATAACGCTCAACTCAGATGTCGACTTTTTTCTTCGTCCCAACAATCGATATGCAAGGTTGCGTGTTACTGAGTTTAACCGTGAACAGTGTGCAATGTTTCAGCTGATTTGGAGTCTCCGCTGTATAACATCTAATCATAAACTCGTAGTAATTGCTTATTATCTACTAATACTTCCACGTAAGCAATGGGAACGTATTTATTGTGTAGTCAACAAAATATACTTTAACTCCGTAACATAAACCATCTTTTAGAAAACACTATATTTCAGAATAATGTATCGATATGTATACTTTTCCCTGTGCGTTGTGTATTATTTGCAGCTGGTCTGTCACGAATTATGTAAGTGAGTCGACATTTACATTTGTGTCAACATGTGATGTAAAATGTAATCTTTAATTGAATGGAGTCGTGTATTCTTTTGTTCAATGAAGTGTATAGAAAACCAGTCTATTTGCTTGTTTAAATATATTTTTATCGGCGTGAAAGGCTAGAGATGTTTAATATTTTATATTGTTTTCATAATTTATTGGTTGTAGTAATAAGGTCTAGTTTGGTAGAATGGTCTTGTGTCCCATTCATTATTAATCCGCGGCTTCCGAGTTGAACGTTACTCTCGAGTTAATCAGTCTAAAGAGAAAAGTAAAAATATTTATGCTTGAAACATACTCCAACAAAAATAATATACATCGCGGTTTTAAATGTAGACCTACATAATAAAATTTTTTGGGCTGTTAATAAAATGTGCCAAGATATCAATAAGTTGGTTACGAATGACCAGAAGAACGTGTTATTGACGTTCTTGCACCCAGAATATTAAAAACAACATCAAAGCCGTGAAACCGATTGTCAGCCTATGCCTTTTAGTCTATTAATAATGTTACTAATGATTTATGTTATGTCTGGTCGGAAATTGTAGTATGAGATTTTTATGGCCATGAATTGGCATGCGGTCTTGTACATTCTTTTTGCCTTATTGCAGTTAAAGTTCTTACCCCATTTATAAAGCCTATACATTTAAGTGTGTACATTCTTGAGCCTCCCAGACGCTGGTATCGTAGGTTCGAACCTCGCTTATGGCATGGGCTTTCCTCAGTCCCTGAAAGACTTGGATAGTATGTAGGATTTGAGGTTTTCACGGCGGAGGATAGTACTTTAAATCTATACCAAATCATCTTTCTTCCACATCCTTCCCAATTAATTGTTTGTGAATCATATCATCATCGCTGTATAACCTGAGTTATTTAGAGTTTCGTTAAATAGACCAGAATGAAATAAAAACATACATTTGAAACGATGAGCCTTGTATTTGTGTCGTTGGAGTTCTACGTGCTAGCCAGAGCAACAGAGAGAAGGACAAACATTAAGAGAGAAGCGATAAGATTTCAAAGTGAATTACTCACGCAAATAGACGATTATGAGAAAGAAACCCTTCAATTAGGCCATTCGGCCAGTAATACAGCTTTATTACTGATTAAATGTAATTTAACACCGGCGATGCAGTTATTTTACCATCATTTTCCACTGTTATTCTTACTGTCAAAAAGCATACAAGATATTTCTCCTTGTGTAGAGCAAAACATTTTAGTCTTTTTTTTCTCTCTCTCTTCGTATATTATTGTTTCGTTTCTTCGGTTTTGCCGCTCTTCAAAAATGTGCCCTACCAACAAGACAGTTATTCAGTACATGGTGTATATGCCGTTTTGTGGGTGTTTGAAGAATTTGCCTAAATTAATAAATGCGTATGAGGGTATCCGCTGGATTCAAACAGGTCCAGTTTCAGTCTTCTGTGAACAAGGGAATTAATTTTCAGTTTCCATAAAAGCGGATAATTTCTCGAGAAACCATCAGTTCTGCAAGAAATAATTTGCAGTGTGGAGTGTGATTTTTAATTGCATCTTATTTTGTGTGTACACGCTCGTGGAACTTCACGGTAACATGATTGGACGTGATGTGATATGTCGAATTATATTCTGATGTGCCGCCAAGTGGAACACGTCGGTGGACAGTGATTTAGAGCAGAGCAGATGAAAAAATACACCCAGAGAACATGCATTAGCCTTAGGCCTCTGGAATGTTACTCCTTATCTCTAACTGCTGTTGTAAGCAAACGTGGCAGAGCAGAACTGCGAAGTGTTTTAAAGGATATTTGAGAAAAATATCTAAAACCTATGGTTCATGTTTTGCTTCTGTTTGAATGGAAGTTAGGGTTCACCGTTGTACCAAGTTTTATGGACATTCAGCAGACGTGAGGGCTTATTCTGTGGTCACTAGGGGATGCTTGGATGCTCAACGCCCATATACAAAGATACTACACGGCGCAGTATCTCAGAAGGCTGTCATATTCATTAAATATTTAATTCCATATCTTTGGTTTTAAAAAGTTGCTAATTTTTTTTTTAAAAATATTGTCTATTCAGTGGAAGCCTATAAATTCTGTGATGCTCTTGATTGGGAGAAACGTTCCATGTCGCTGAGGTCCTGCTTGAGGAGTTAAGAACTACTCAGTAGGTGAAGAGATTCGCTGTCTTTATGGTATTCAGACCGCAGGTTTATTACGCCGCTCAAAAGAACACAACTTTCGTACCTGTCTCCAGCTGGGTTTTGTGCAAACACATGTTCCTTCTCTCCGTTTCAGCAGACCATCAACGCACGCTCACAGAAATAACGTCTGAAATGACGTCACAGATACACGCGCCTTGCGTATTATTCGGTTTGCTGAACAAACGACGCTGCAGAAAGCTCCGTGGAATGGCCAATGTCAATTTCATCCACATATTTTACAAATATATTATCCGCGTTTCATAATTCATTTGCAGGTTACTGATGTACATTATTTTAAAGTTAGTGCCTGATACACATTAGTCGCTGCACTGAGATATGAAATGTTTCCCATATTTCCTTAAGTATTAATGATACTGAAAGATATTCTACCTAAAATGCCATGTATTCGTTGTTTGTACAACAGATATTTCTGTTTTTGGGATTTATGAATGTAAAGTATGGTCTCTGCTATGAGTGGCATGTGTGTGGCTCATCTCCTAAGTTTTCGCTTGTGCTGTGCTGGTAATATTAATGACAGGAAGGTAAGGGTTCAAAATAGAGTGACCTGTGATGGCATGAAGTTTATACCAAGCTTAATTAATACAGTACTCTTTAAAGCTCAGTGATGCTATATGCACTATCTGCTTTAAGTAGCAGTAACGCTGCATTTTGTATTTATGGGTTTCGTATGGTTCTCAGTGTAAGCAGGGATTACTTCCTCAAACAGAATAAACTAGCTGATCATTATAGAGCGAAAATGTTGTGTTTTCTTTGAGGTACGACTTCGGCGTCGAAGGGCCAAATTAATTAAAGACCTCTTAGGATAACAGTGACAGGATGACACTGTACGCCTAATTTTATTTACAAAAGACAGAAAGTAGGTCCAAAGAAAATTTTAGGAAAGTTTACTGGAAACTGACCTGGTTCAGGTTATGAACCATATTTTCATGGCGACGATTAAGCTTTGGACCCCTCGAGAACGTTGGACTCGTTCTGTTCAGAAGAGAATAATACACTCTATATTCTTCCTCTCATCACAGTTGCTTGTGTCCAGAGTTATTTGTATTGAAATTCTGAAAACTTCGCACGTTTATTGACTATGGGGATCATATATGATTTCCAATTAGGTGGGACCCCAGGAAATCTGCTTCCTCCGCTACAGAACTCTCTGTGATCCAACAAGAATTCACATTTCCCAGTGATGCCAACACTGCAGTCTCCACTGCTGCATGATATGCGCAGATTGTTTTCATTGGATTGGAATTTTATGTGGAAAAAGCACTGGAATATATTTCTTTTTAAATGTTTTTTTCTCTTCTAGATACAGGTTGATTGAAAAATCACGTAACTCATTACTGACGCACATTTTATTGTTCAAAAACTAAATTATACTGAGACCAGTAAATAAAATAAAACGATGTTTTATTAGTGTTGGACCACGTTTAGCGATGCTTGCATTCAGTCTTTTACTCGTGTTTGGAGTTTCTACGGCGACCGGAAACGGTTCGCCAGACGAGATATAGTCGATTTGTTTGGCACAGGTGAATCGTGAGACGAATCCTTAACACATTCTGGCAACTGGAGTAAGAATGAGATGCCAGGCAGTGTTCGACGATGAACACTCGATGCACTTGTGCAAAAGACAGCCTCACGCTTCGACTGTTTGAAGACGACTTACGAAGTGGCGAGAGCAGGTTACGACATTACGTGACTTGGGCTCTTGTGTAGTCACAGCGATATTTTGTATTTATTAATCCAATCAAACTGCAATGAATTGCAACGAATAAATATTTTAATTTTTCAAACAATTTTTATAACGAGTGGAAAGTTGTAGGTTACCAGAATCCGAAATGTACTCTCCAAACTCACTCTGTGCTATTTGTCACTACTCACATACTTACGTCAGTTATTTAAAGTATATCTCATTCTATGGTAGCGGCTTTCTTCAGAGGGCAATAGTCGCCAATCCTTTCAAGACGTTCCTCGCTTCTCATTACCGTATTTGCAAGAGCTCGCCACTTTACTGTACTCTGAGCCATATGAATCTAGTCGAAACTATTACTCTATTTCTATTAGATCAATTTTAATATTATCCTTCTTATCACGCGTAGGTGCCCAAATTATATAATTAAAACATATCATTTCATCTCTCTGTGTTTCAGCTTATCTGTTTTCATGAATATAAGATTTTCAGTAAGAAAATACGATGTCCAATCGCTTGCATAAATTTAATCTTTGTTTTCCTTCAGAGTTGACTTAATTCTAGAATCTCGAGTCGTAGATTTGCAACCGCCATATCGTCCAAGAAATCAGATACCAGAATCATGGTTTACAATGTCTATAATCTTATTAAATTATTAATACGTTTTAATGATATAGTTTTATTTTTTTGATTTTTCCTCGAAGAATTCGACTATCTAATTCAACCATCATGTTAACCGTCATTGCATTTTATTTGAAGGAAATTCCATTACCGAAATTGTTAAGTTTGATGTCATGTCTCAAATATAAAAACCAGTTCACTCACGTAAACGCTTTAACATAGTTATTTTCGTTAATAATCTTAATTTTTTCTCATTTGTTAAAAGAACGGCAGGTTTCTTCCAGAAACAGCTGTTTAGCTGCTATTACTGTTTAAAAAGAGCTGATGATATTTTCCTCCTCTTGTGAAAACATTACCATGATTTTCCATTACGCGTAGGACTTCTGGTATGTATTGCAACACAGTTCCTGTCCGTATTAAAGTTTAAGAGCAGTCCGATTAAATGTAACGCTTTGCTTTTTTTGGCTTATAAAGGAAATTTTATGTTGGTTTTCCTGTCTCACTCGGAGGGGGGGGGGGAAATGAAGTGTGGAATTGAAGCTCTGAGATGAATATTTTTTACCTAACATGAATGAAAAAATTTACTTAAATTGTGTGTCTTTAACCTAATATTTATTTAACAGCTGTACATATTATTTAGTTTCTCCGGATGGAGTTGGCTAACTTGTTGCCGTTATAAAATTAAGAAAAATTAGATTCGTAGAAAGCAGAAATTCATTCACTCATGCTTCTGGTATGAAAACAAGTCAAAAGGACCGTTTGGGAAATGTGGAAATAGATAGGAGGGTAATGTTAGATCTAAAGTACAGTGAGAATATGAACTGGAGTAGACCAAACTACGGTCTAGTGGAGGGAGATCTTGACGGCAATTATGAGTATCTGGATAGCATAGTAGGAAAATGTTTCCATCTGAACTACCGTGAATTCAATAACGAAGACCCTGTACGACTGAGTCCATTAATTAGATAATTAGGTAGTTACGTAGCGCAGTGGAATTAATTCCATTTTCTCGGTGGTAAATTTATTGAAGCAATTGCACAATTTTTTGCTTTGTACGTGTAATTTCGAGTTCCTTAACATTTTAAAAGAAACGTTGTCATTTCGGCTGCAAAAATACATCTTTAACGTAATTTTAATTGATATAAACATGAAATATTTGTGGAATATTCGTTGCCTCTATCTCTGCTACTGTGTATCGACATTCATTTGTTCTTCCAACAGTCAGTCAGTCAGTCAGTCAGTCATTTGGAAATCGGCGTGTCTTAAGGTAGCACAGGTGTAACTGGCTATCTGTTGGTGGTTTCTATGATGTCCGTTTCTCGGCTGTGTCAGCTTCATCACATAGTTACCAGTGAAGTCTACGGATCCATTAGAGTGAAAACTTTCTCTTCAAAAAGAGTGAAACCTGAACTCGACATTTCAGCCTTTTTTATATTTTTGAAATGTGTATTCTTCTATTTTCCATATCGCATTGGTTTTGATGATCAATTACGTAATTAACTCCATGGTACACAGTCTTCCTAGAAATTTTTACATTTACACACACGTAGTCAGAATTTCATTGCATTAATAAACCCGAAGGATTTTTTATCTTTTTCACCAAAAGCCTCCGTTGAACCCTAATTTTAGTCAGTTCATTGCAGTCTCTATTTCTCTAAGGTATCTTTCATCTTAATATTATTCCACCTACGCCAGCATCTTCCAGATTGTGTCTTTCCTTAATTATATAGATTGATAAATCGAGAGAGTCGACAAGGGTGCTCCTTGAGGCTGGAGTATAGTTTGGACCAGGTCTAACAACCTCTTAAAGTAAAAGAAAATTGTATGTCCTGAAATGTTGTAGGCTTCGGAAAGGAATCACGTATTGGGGGTGTAAACCAATTACATTATATGCGGAAGAGATGCTAGAACCAAATTAAATCAGTTTAGTTTTATTTTGGCCTAACGTAGGAGCTGATGTTCATGGATAACGATAGAACCTGCGTCAAATTTTCACCCACCACAAATAAGTCGAGTAATTAACTGCGTGTAGGAGTCATTCTTGAGAATTTAGTGATGACTCAGCTAGTCAAAAATACCTTGTCTGATAAGCCTAGAAGACGTTCAACACAGGTAATAACTAACATACTGGATGGCTTACGGAACCCGAAGGTTCATCACCGAATTAACAAAAGCCCTCCACCGGACCCTTTGCTGGGCCAACAAAATTCAGTCTCCTTCAACTCTTATTTCCCATAGATCCTGCCTGAGATTATCCTCCCACCAACGAAGGTAATAGGCTTTAAAATTTGTCCGCTGATTTGATATTGAAACAACATATGAAAGTATATGCGACAACGTGGAAAACGAAAACGCTTATAACGAGAGTTACCTATAGTATTTTAAACACAACAGAATGCTTGCCTGTAACGTATTCTAGACCTGTGTTGTGGATGTGAGTTATTCCAGACGCGGACAGACACGAGAAGTTTGCCCTGTGACTGGGAACAGGGAACTCTTACACAACTTTAATAAAATTTTTGTTAAGAGGTGAGAGGTGACAGAAGCCACTCTTACGTGCAGTCTGCTTTGGACGGAGTCATTAAGATAAATTGTCTGCTCCTGTGGTACGAAATTTACCTGCTGCTGCAGCATCGCGGAATTTAAACGGGTCCGTGTAGATATTTTACCTTCTATGAATAATTTGCTTCTTGCTCCAGTAGATTAGAAAGACTGCGGTTTGTTTTGAGGGATGTAAGATGAGATTAGATTAGATTACCTAAGAGAGAAACCTCTTATATGAATTTGTATAAAAGCTTTCTTTGTAATAACTAATGGAACTAATATGACGTTTTTGATTCAATTCGAGAAATATGCTCTTTCAGAGAAATGTACATCGATTTCGTAAGATATATTTTCCTGATCATTTTACCTCAAGACCTACGCGAATTTTAGAACGTAACCTCGTAGGTAGAGGCTTGTCGGTATATACTCAAATGAGCAAATTGTATTTCTGAATTATACTTATTGTAACTAATTAAATACACGTCTTAAATCAAATATATTTTGTGGGATTTCAAATTCTCGCAGCTGTGATTCTGAAGATGACTGACTTCTGGGTCGTTACGCCGTGGTAAATATTTAAAGACGTTTCAGAGGTCTTCATGATGAGTGCAGGAAGCAAACTAAACCGTCGGTGAACTTCTGTTAGACTACATGGCTCTAAAACCCAATAGATAGCCATCTTCAAATGTGTTGATTTTCGTAAAATTATCTGCGAACCGGACTTCAAATTACGTGTAAAATATTTTAGTTTGGTTATGCCTACTTTTTGTCTTTTCAGGTTAGTGATTTTTATGCATTCTTGGATGTAAAACACATGAAATGATTATCTCATCGCCCTGACGATGAAGGCAGCATGTACCACTGAAACGTTGGTGGACATCTGCGACACTACATGATACTACAACCAAGAAGACAGCAATCTTCAGACTCACCGCCGTGAAAACCTCAATTTCTACAAGATAAATAGCTTATTACTCTTTTTAATGGTGTCTATAATGTTATTAGGTTCGAAACATTAGATCTGTATCTACAATCAATGAACATCATTGCTAACGAGGTAAGAAAAATCGCTAAAGAGAAAGCATTTGGTGGTTCCAGTGCGTAGTATGCGCAATACGAGTTCTGCGGATAGAAATCTCGAAGCCCACTGCAAGTCAGGAAGGCTCTCACGACAATCTCCCCACAGAACGCGGAGAGAAGGAAAGAAGCGTCGTTGAATTATCCAGCCGTATCGATTGTCTCTGGCTGTCACGAAAATGGTTTCAGATCGATAGACCCGCGGTAATATCGCTGCTCCAACGTCCAGGCTGATGATATTCGTCAACCTTTAATCTTTTGTTCTTTTTCTTCTCACTTTTCTCTGTATAGTGAAAGAATAAAACTTGCCTTTGATTGTTTGGAAGCTTTGAAGAATATATTTTGACGGCCGTGGCTTCGAATCTTATTATTAGACATTTTATTCTTTCCAAGAAGTCTGTAACTGTGAAAGTAGGTCACATTTGTTATTTATTCGTCGGTAAATAATTTATCACTACCAGATGGTGTCCATAGTATACGAGGTCTCACAAGTAAGTAGAGTGTTCTTTCAGTACAGAAACTCACGAAACTGGCTAGCTTTCTCGTTATCGGTCACTTGACTGCATTGTTTATCAGTTTTTTGTCAGTCGGTCATTTGGGGCTTAGTTTTATTCGTGAATGCAACCAGCGTTTCATTGGTGCAGTGTTTTGTATATTATCAGGTCATAAGGCAGTGAGAAAATTTATCAGAAGATGCAGAAAGATTGTTGAAAGAGCTCGATATTTTTGAAGAAAACATTTACAGATAATGAAATCTGAGTCTTGCGGTATGTGTCGAGAGTAAGACGTCAAAGTCCGCAGTGAAAAGTGTGTGTGTGTCTCAGGGTCAAAGGTTGAGCGAATGTTAAGTTTATTTTTATCATAAATTCATCTTTTGTTCATATGAATGTCTTATTTCTGTTCTCAGCCCTCCTATACTTCTCTGATGCGCAATTTCTCGCATCGTCTGCATAAGCTTGGTAACAAAATGATAAATGCTTTACAATGACGTAGAAATTATATGAATTATAAGGTTCTGAAGGCTGTGAAGTTATCGATGTTGTTCTCGGTTGTAGCGCCATGAGGACTTGTAGGTATATATCAACGTTTGGGAGGAACAAACTCTTTTCATCATGAGTGATGTTTGTATTTACCTACAAGTCCACACGGCGCTAGTACCAAAAATACCAACTTCTGCATGTTAGAAATTGTGTGCGTGTGTAAAATGTTCAGTCGTCTTGGAGATGTATGGAAGGCTGTGACCTGCGGATTTCGACTTAATGTCAAGAAGGGTAGAAAGATTTACTCCAATGAAGTACACAAATTTTATCAATGCATTTCTTTATATTCATATTTCATTAGCCTAGAAGTTTTTGTCAGTTATATGGAAAATGAAGGTTTATTGTTGTGTTTATAGGAGCCCACAACGGACTTATACCTAAGCCAGATGAATCCGATTTTTAAATCCATTTAATTATTACCCACATCCTTCCAAGTTCTCCTTTCTCTTCGGGTTTCCGTGTTATATTCATTTAAGTTTCGAAGTAAATTCGTAGAAACTGTTTCAGAATGGAATCATTACAGTGTTCAATCGACTCGTTTCATCGCTGATAACTGTGGTGAAACCGTGTTCCTAAACACGGCTTTTAAATTTACTATACGTTTTCTATTACGTTTGTCGGACTTAATCACCTTTGTGATCTCAGTAACAAAAAAAGCATGATTCCAACGGTTAAAGTAGTGCTTGCAGATTTACTGGACGAGGGCATGAACACGTGGAAGGACAGATGTACCGAAAAAAACGGGGAGAGAGGATGAATGATGGATAGATCTGTCAAGCTTCTATTATTCAAATCCTGATATGATCAATGCGAGACAAATGTTACTTACTGTCTCATGTCTAGACAGCAAAATTAAACAAATTCAGTTTTACGTTATTGCGACACTCTTATTATTACTAGTAGTGTTATTACTGTTAATATTGATCCCACTATTTGAAGGTCGTATTTGGAACGATAAAGACGAACTGCATGTTATTCATTGTCAGACAAGAGTATTACAAACACTAATGTATTCATTATAATGAAATTCACATGAAAAGATTGGCATTGTAATTCAGTTCACCTTCGTTGTTTCTCTTGCCCATAAGGCTGACTGCCAATCTCTGAGATGGGACTTCACTGCCCGAATTGTACATAATCGCAATTCCGTTCATCCATCTCTTTTCTCACTGTCCGATTTTCTGCCATTCGTGTTCCCATCTGATTTTTTGGTCTTCCTATATTCTGTATGCATATTTGTATCTCTATTATTTATTATTTAGTGTTCTGTCTGACTACAGGTCTATATGAACAGGATCCTTCCATCATTTTCTCGGACTGGGACCTGTTCATATACGTTCTTGGCAGATGATCCAGAAGTGGTTTGCCATTGCCTTCTTCTGTGTGTGAATGGAGTAATTGTTGGGATGCCACGGAGAAACCGGGGAAGCCCCCGGAGGAAAACTCCGTGTTGCCTAGACCACAGCCTTGCCCAACACAAGTTATAAATTCGGGCACCGCCGGGAATCGAATCCGAGACCCCAGGATTACAAGGCCAGCGTTCTAACCGCTAGACCACCGTGGCAAATTTGTCTCTCTAACCAAACTATTTGTTAACCCGTCTTAATGTTCTACAGATTATTGTCGTAACAATATTGTGTAACTTAATTCCATCTGGTGCCAAGATTAAGTATGCTTGCAACTATATATGCACTCTCCCCATCTTTGCCTTACCTTTACAATAATACGCGGTCTATATCAATCTGAAAGTTCCTCGTTTTGTAATGTCCTCCATTCATCATGTCCACCGTCCTTACGTCCAAATATTTCCCTGAACACTTGTCAACTGTCAGCAGTATTTTCAAATAAAACTTCCATTGGAACGCTACGGTGAGGATTGTATGCCTCGAGCTTGGATAATGTAATGTGGGAAATATAGCACCTGTATCCATCCCCACCTCACCTCACCTCACCCCACGATCTCCCGAAGTAACATCCCTTTTTTATGATCTCTTTCATTTAGATGTGGTGATAAAATATTTCCCATTCCCCTAACAGGAGAAGCAAGCTGTTTAAAAATAAGATTGTGGTTATGGTATAGTAAAAAATAATGGTTTTATGAGATCATTTAATATCAAATAACTATAAACAAGTTGATATAGAAATGTGTTTACAGATTAAAATATTCTAAAACTTGTGTTTAAATTTTAACCGAGTGTGATAGCACTTCTGCACAGTACTTTAAGAGAAAATGTACCCATCTTTCGGCATGTTAGAGGTTTGTTTCGTTTTGGGATTAGAATTATACTTTTACTGCTCGTTTTATGGCACCTGATGGTGGCAAAGGGATACTCCCATTAGCCCTCCAGTACATTCATCTCCTGTTATGTATGATTTAAGGTTTTCACAGCGGTGAATATGAAGATTTCTGTCTTCTGGGTTGTTGCGCTGTGCAGTATGGTAGATGTTTACCATCGCCCTGATGACGGAGGCAGTATGACCTCTGAAACGTTGGTAAACATCGAC
>NW_019059690.1:644793-663958 GCF_000696155.1 Zootermopsis nevadensis
GGAGGCAGTATGACCTCTGCAACGTTGGTTAACATCGACCAGACTACACAGCGCAACAACCCAGAAGACAGAAATCTTCATACTCATCGCCCTGATGACGGAGGCAGTATGACCTCTGAAACGTTGGTTAACATCGACCAGACTACACAGCGCAACAACCCAGAAGACGGAAAGAAATCTTCATCTCCTGTTATTTTATTGGCTTGTCCCATTGTCCTCTCCCTCCTGTTGTTGTGATCCTGGATGGTTAACTTCTAAAATAATATTCATAAAATCTGATTACTAATAGTGCGTAGTCTTCCTGAGCAACTGAGAATCTATCTTCCCATCAGGAAATTCAGTCAGTTTAAGAAACCTAAAAGTTCATTATCGTTTTAACAAAACCACAATATTGAACAATACCAATTCAGTCCAGGTCATCCAAACATCTGCGTTGCAGAGTCCGACATCTTCCCGTCTGCTGTTAGCTTTCTGAAGTCATCTTATCCCTTAAGATAATGCTACCAAACTTTTGTATTTATTTCTTATATCCTTGATGTGTATTATGGGCCTTCGTCCAGCACAGCTCCTCTTCATAATTCTCTTTTGGGCTCTTATTTTTTCAAATAAAAACTAGTGGTCTACGTATTATTTTTGCAGCCAACAAATGAAAAGCAAATGAGAAGTTGGGAGCATTATATAAACAGGAACTCATTAATTATACAGCGCCAGGCTTTGCATGATAACAAAAATAAATTTTATTTTAGCGAAAAAAATATTACAAAACGGTAACTTGGACGAGATGAATAAATAATTGAGATAGTGTAATTAATAGGACTATAGTGGCTGAGGGTCGTGTATAAATGTCAAAATTAAATCACATTCTTTTAAGACCAGATTTTAATTAGCGCATTTTCCGAAAAGGTAATATTTTTTTAAAAACGGAAGCCTGGCAACCCTGTGTTGGAATGAATACCAGAAAGGAGTTTGCGAGCCTCTGAATGTGCTGATACGACCGTCACCATTGTGACGTCGTGTTGACGCGAGCGTAGGTTATCCCAATGAGAGTCAGAACGCCACAAAGTGGGGTAACTCGTTCAATGTCGCTTCCCGCAATCCTTAGCACAGATGAGGCACTTAGAAACAGTGTAAGTGATCAGCCTGTGGCAAAGAACCGTTTGTACCATAGTACTAGAGAAAAGGTCTCTTGTTACTACTTCATTATTCGTGATAAAATTCTAAATTTAACCGTGTTAGCCCGCCTAACACTTTGAAAGAAAAATATTCTACTTTACTTTAGTGACTTCGTGGTACTCCATACAATCGGCCACAGCAGACTCGTTTATAATCCTTTACATATCTGTCAGGACTTGGGACTTCTTGGACAGGTGATGAGCCCTTTGCGAGGATTATACTCGCACGCATTATAAAATAACACAAACGCCGACATGCATACATCTATGTTCTTACCGCGATTCGAACTCGCTACCCAAATAAACGAACGATCTAACAAGTATAGTGGTCAGTGTGATCATATATAGTTACATTAATGCAATTAGGATAAACAGGAATTGTGGACTCAGGTTTGTACAAATAGAAACAAGTTCAAAATACACAGACTGTGGGTTTCTAATTATAAATAGTACTAAGAAGGGACTTTTATGAATTCCCTGTAGAGCATTAACCTGAATTCCATAATGAGACTGGGACTTGTGTCTCCCCTCGCATGGAAATCGTGTGTTTAAAGGTTAAAATTAAAGCTGCTATTGCTGTGTTGCAATGGGATACTATGAAGAGCCACCAGAAATAAGCATGTGTTGAGATGCACTAGTCTCAGCCTTCTGCCTTTCAGTCGGTTTGTACAAATAGAATATCCGAAAAGTAAGTTAGATATTAATGAATCACAGATAAATGATAAGTTGCAATGTAAAATATAAGTTTAGAAAGAATTAAAAAGAAAATATAAAACAAGGTATTACATGTAAGAAAGTCGTGAAAGACTATTGTAATCCAATATATTTCAAATTAAATTTGCTGTCGCTGAGAGCCGAGAATTAAGTATTTGAAATACATAATGTATCTGTTGTCTAGTTGCTTGTTACAAGTAGCACACAGCTTGTACGAAACGTTGCACAGGGCCTAGGAAGGCGGGCTTCGTAGTTACGTTAAAGGATGGATATTTCTTGTCCAAGTGATTTATTGTGTGCGTCATGGATTTGGTTAGTTAATTATTACAAGTACTGGATTGCCCCTTCTGCTGTGTATGAGAGGATGATATTAAATTAGGTATCAAAGAAAGAGAGTGGAATGGTGAGACTGAATTCATGTGGCTCTGAATAGGGATCAGTGAAGGGCTGCTGTAAACCTTCAATTTTCATAAAATGCGGATAACTTGTTTACTTGCACAGCAACTATGAGATTTCTAATAGGGATTCTGCTCCAAGGACTTGGTTGTACAAGTCCCGGAATGCACCATGACGAATTAAGAGAAGCTACGGAAAACCAGTCACAACAGGTTCCCTTCGGAATCAAACTGCGTACCCCCAGAATCCCCATTGGCTCGCGTTACCGATTATTCACAGCTAAGGGCGGAGTGTACTTGTTAAAATTAGAGAAAATGTGTATAGTCTGTTTAGCTAAATATATAGTGTCAAAAATAGCTCTGTCTTATAAATGAATACTGTTTTATTGACAAATTTTTGACTAGAGGTTTGTTAAGATAGATTAAGAGCCAAAAAATGACGACAGCAACAAGAGAAATAATAATAATAATAATAATGCAAGAAAAAGTAATCCCAGTAGTTATAGGAGCAACAGGAACTATCTCCAGGTCACTCAGGAAATATTTGGCCAACATCCCGGGCGAACACGACATCAGTGAACTGCAGAAGACCGCCATTTTGGGAACTTCAAACATAATCCGAAAGACGCTGTCATAAAATAAAATTATATAATACATGTAATACATATTAAAAACAATATGTATCCCGGAAATAGCTGTTGCCCTATGTACCTTAGGGACAAGGTCTGTCTCGGGTACATGGAAGTACATACCCCATAAAGTGGTGAAGAAATGGAATAATAATAATAATAATAATAATGATCTTTAAGTTTACTCAATGAACCACGTGTGCGTATAATGGAACTGTCGCTTGGTCTGCTTGTTATATTTTCCACATGAATTCCGTTGCTGGGAATCGAACGGTAGTACTCCCCCATAGCCAGATATTTCGTTGTCACAACTCGGTAGTGATATTGAAAAATCTATATGCATATTGAATTTATCCAGATGAAATATATGAAGCTGTGCGAATGGTAAAGGATACTCAATTAAAGTGGTTTATAAAGATTCAATTATTTTATAATTTGACCTAATTGACCTGAATGTAAAATATTGAGATTAAATAATTTGGTTTCAGATTTATCTTTCAAAATAATTGCGTGTTTTATATATTTTCTGTTGGTGTATTGGGGCACATTCCCGAGTAATCAATTGAACATGCGGTTTAATTTTACCACTTCCCTTATAAGTGGAATTTAAATGGAAAAACCGAACCTGGAAGTTTTGTGAATAAAACAAATAGTTCCAGAGCGATTTACATTTTTCGTTATGCAACACGGATTTCAATAATTTTCTACAGTGTTGAACTCTTTTGTAAAAATTTATTAATTTTCACGAACAAAATTAAAAAAGTTAATTATCCAAAACTTCCAAACAAATTTAAGGTGTGTAAAAAGTTATTTGACTCGCTACGTTACTTGAATCTAATTTATGGATTTGAATAGTCCAAAACTTATTTATAGCCTATTTAAAACCATTATGATTGGGAAAGCATACTGCAGTGACGTAACCTATGAATGCTTTAGAAAACGTCTTTTGTCATTCTATACACCTTGATTCTCATTTATTTCAGATAAAAATATGCTTCGATTCACTCATACTGTAGGAATCACATTGACTGAAGCAAAGAAATCCTTTTATTTAACAGAATATTCATTATTCCAAAGAATGTTTCAAATAAAAACACTGGGATTTTATGAACAAAGTGCTGTACGATTGCGTCACAAAATTGCTTAGCCAGCTACGTAAGTATCAGTTTTATCGAGAACAATTTTGGTTAGTATAGTACTTTTTAAGTAGATGAGTTGATTAATCAGACATCATGATAAAATAATCGTTATTATTACAGTTGGATCTGTATTTTAAAATTCTCTACGATAACCTACTTGGTTCCAATTTTTACACATGTCCCTATTAATCGTTCGTTAATTATTCATTATAAATTTAAAGTATGCATTTTGTTAAGATTCGTATTGTTAAATAGGCCTATATGGTCGCAAGGGGTTTGTCCAGTTACCCTTAGTAGAAATTTAAATCCTGCGCTTTCAATTTTATTGAATTTTAGTCAAAATAATTTTAAGCAATTCTTAAATTTATTACACATTGTCCTTATAATTAATAATCGCATAATCTACGGCGAAATTAACACGAATATTCGCCAATTAGATGTCACGGAACAAGTCAAGTACCTTCACATCTTGAATATTATGTTTAATTAGATGGTAAGTGATTCGTGGTATTTCTGCCACGTGTAATCGAATGATGAATAGTTAGAAGCCGCTTTGTTATTAATTTCACAGTTCCTTTATTTAAACTTTATACAGCAAGGTCACTGGAGCAGGTATAAATTACCATAGCATCATGCTAACATGATAAAATAAAAGAGCAGATTTCGAATTGAATGGAATATTTTACATACCACTCTTCGTTCTCCCAGCGTGTTACAAATAATTCAGTCGTAATTTGAAATTCCTCACAGCAAAATTTATTTGCTATATTACCGGCGCGTTTGATTTCTACGCTTCGTTTGATATTATTAGCCTTTAGTTTTTTCGCTGTCTAATGTTAAAAATGTTTCCGGAAGATCGGATAATTCTCTTTGTATGTGCGTGTGTGTTTTCTGTGCGTACTTAATGAATAATTAATGCGAAAAGTTTGCCCTATCGGTCCCTTTTCAGGTGACAATAAAGCAGCTGCTGTAGATTCATCGATACAAATAGTAAATATCGGTACTTGTAAGCACAATATGTTTGTATACGCATTGAACTCACTATTTTTCTGTAAATAATTTATTGCCTACTTAAAGGCAAAGGCGGTAGATCATATTTTATAGCGTTGCATGGTATTCAGTTCAGAAAGTGATTCTTACAGCAACTGACTTATTGTCTAGCCTTCAACGTTGTCGGACTACTTACAGATCAAACATTTATTACGAGAGACGTAATTATCACAATAAACATGTTTGAGCAGCGGAAAATTCGCTTGCAGCCCTCGAATAGCTCTTCCAGCATAAATTTTCAGTGGAAGTCGTCGTCCTACAGCGGCATGTGCTGTTCTTGTTTGTTTATAAAAGTAAAGACGTTATGATCAAATATAGGATGGAATACCAATTACACGTAATTATTTAGGATAATGGTAATTATAAGCGACAGTTCATCGTTCATGTTATTCTAAATAACCGTGTTGTCCTATAGTGATCGATTCATGCATTAAACGGTTGCTTGGCTAAGAAACAATGAAGAACATAGATTTCCTTTCTCTACAAATACCAGTTATGATTGGTAGCCAACGTTTCCAAGGGATGTGTTGCTTCCATCGAAAACTTCGATTGAGTTCGACGGTCGCTGGATTTTCCGGATACGTGCTGACATCTAGCCAGCATTGAAATCATGCTCGCTAAATAATATTCAAGAATTCAAGTGTTCCTCAAATATAATAACCGATAACCGTTATGAGGATCATTTGTTTAATGTCATTTAGGAAAGTATGAAATATACATACGCAAACAGCAGAGTTACTGATTTTAAAACATTTGGTACATAATTACTACTGTACTATAATGAGTAGATTTTCGCAGAATTCGTGTGATTTCAGAATATATCCTATTATAATCCGGCCTGGAATGTATCTTCTCTCGTTTATCTTACAATACTCACCACTAAACGAACGGTTGAGATCAAATAACTTTGTAAATATGGACCTGTTTGTCTAGGGTAGTGATCGTTTTCTCAGAACTTGTGTTGTTCACAAACAATCAGCTCGTTGCCGATGTAGGGGCATATCTGAAATAACAATTTGTTTTCTTTCGTGTAATAATCATATACAAAAGAATATGCCAACATTTTCAGTTTTGAAGATTTCTGTCTTCTGGGTTGCTGCGATGTGTAGTCTGGTCGATGTTAACCAACGTTTCAGAGGTCATACTGCCTCCGTCATCAGGGCGATGAGTATGAAGATTTCTGTCTTCTGGGTTGTGGCGCTGTGTAGTCTGGTCGATGTTAACCAACGTTTCAGAGGTCATACTGCCTCCGTCATCAGGGCGATGAGTATGAAGATTTCTGTCTTCTGGGTTGTGGCGCTGTGTAGTCTGGTCGATGTTAACCAACGTTTCAGAGGTCATACTGCCTCCGTCATCAGGGCGATGAGTATGAAGATTTCTGTCTTCTGGGTTGTTGCGCTATGAATTCATCGCCCTGATGACTGAGGCAGTATGACCTCAGAAACGTTGGTAAAGATCGACCAGACTACACAGCGCAACAACCCAGAAGACAGAAATCATCATATTCACCGCTGTGAAAATCTCAAATCGCTCATTTTCTGTTTTGTCTTGTTTTCTTCCTTTCAGTCTTTATGCCCCTCTTTATTCATTTGTTTCTGTCTCTAGTTTTCTGTTTCTCATTTGTCTCTGTATTCGTCCCTGCCCTCGTTTATTCCCGTCCTCTGCTTGCAATATTCACCATCATATTAACAAACTGTAAAGAGGAACATATTTGTGTAGCATAGTTATCATCTGCCTAGAGCGGTTGTTTTGTTCTCTACAATTTTGCCTAATCCTTTACATAAACAGGGCTTTTATTTACACTGCTTACATTACAGGGCAAGGCTCATCAACTATCACATTCCAAGTCTTGTTCTGTTTAGCTGAAAATTCACCCCATAACGTTAGGCGATATTCTGTCGCCATGCGTACAAACCTATGTCCTTATTAAACATGGAATTTGTTTGAAACTGTTGAGTGAAAGAGTGGTAGTAATTTTAATTAGATACGTAAAGTTCCAGTTTTAGGAACGGCATTAATACATTCGTTACACTGAATTCAAACTAAAGTTTTAGACAGTTTTAATTACTAGCATTTTTATGAGTTGTATAAATCCATTTGGTATCGTTTGCCCCAACTCTTATTTCATCAGAATTCAAAATATACTAAATGTAACTGACGATAGAGCTTCTGATAGGACTTATGAGCGCGTTCCTTGTACAGTAAAATTTCTACTACATCTTTAAATTGAACTACTTTGCTGACTCACGCGTGTTTCGAGATAGGTTTGCGTAATAGTATTGGCGGTCGGTACACTCCAAGTAACTAAGTGAGAGAAAAACAATTTCTACTACTTAAATAACTAAACTACATCAGGTACCAACAAATTGATTACATAATCAAATATCTAACTTACCAAGAAACTAAGAAACTGAAGATGTCTCTC
Source organism: Zootermopsis nevadensis (assembly GCF_000696155.1). Next base: position 652,318 of record NW_019059690.1, read on the forward strand.
TTCTAGGTTGTAGTGCCGTGTATTTTTGTAGAAGTACCTACGTTTCAGAGGTCTCTACTGCTGCCATTATCAGCGCTGCTATTTTACAAGGCGCTACAACCCAGAAGACAGCCATCTTCGAACTCACCGCTATAAAAACCTAAAACCGTACTTTACATAATGGATAACGAATTTGTGAGATTTGATGTGTTCATGGAGATTTGTTTAAATGTGGCTGTATTTTAAGAAGTATCACTGTGTAGACTACTATATTTTGACCTGCGTTTCAGCAGAGCTTGCTGCTCCCATCATCAGGGTGGTAAGTATTTCTCATCTTGTTGAATATAGTAAACTACTCTGAAACTTCGGTTAATCTCTACCAGACAACACGGGGCTACATCCCAGAAGACAACCATCTTTAGTTAACCCAAATTAACTTACAATCAGTTTTGTTGTAACGCGATAATTGCGTTCTTGAACAGTCTCCCGTTACAGCGAAGCCTCGTTATAAAACAGGTGGAGCGCTTCTCCCTGACCGCATCTCTGTAGTTCCTTGTGCCGAGTTTCCATGCGTTACACCCGCGTTGGGCCCCCCGCGTTGTGAAAACAGTGTTCCCTAATACTTTCATTGCGTTAAATCCAATTTGCATAATGAAAACACGCGTTATGACAGATCCGGCTGCAGGCCGCTAATTAAGTAACTGACTGAATGCTTAACTATCTGCCTAACACATCCAGCTATGTGGATAATCGTCTAACCGATTTACCGACTCGCTACATGGTGGCTGCCTCGTGGTTATCTCTACTGTCCTAGGTTCAGATCTCGGCACCCTGACCGGCTATCTTGACAGGTTTCTGTACAGGTCTTCCAGAAAAAATCCAGTACCTAAAATTAAACCAAGACGAGGTTATTCAAGATCCTTTTCAACTTACAATTCATGATTAAATTTATCATTTGATGGTAGGAAGTCGGGAGTTACTGACAGCGTCATTAATTGAAGTCATTAGTTATTCAGCAGATCGATAAGTCCCTTGCATAACACGGAAGGTTTATGACCGTCTTTACAAGCTGCTGTATTTGTTTTTTGTCTTGAGTCTGAAGCATGAAGCTCACGGTAGTTTGACAACATGCTGAAACCATTAAATAGGGCCTGTTAATAACAACAGATTGGGTGGAATCACGTTATGAGGAACCTCGCAGTTTGAGGTTAAATCGAGAAGGACTATGGCAGGTACAAACATGAATTATGAACGGCATCTGTACAATAAGTAAGTTATGGTTCGTTAGTGATCATTTGCTGTTAAGGACTTCTGGTCTTTATGGAATAATATTTATGAAAGCGTGTGTTGTTATACCCGTTGTTGAGGCATTTATGATTATGTGTGTTCACCACTTCAGACTGCCCCGGTATTCTTATCGGGCAGTTTGCTGGTACCAAATATAGTGCGATGGGAACTTTTTTTACAGGAAGAAAGGACTTGAGTCTGTAGCTGGACTTCAGAGGAATTCATACACTCGTAGACTGTGAAAATGCAAATGATCTCATATGAGGTTCTCAAGGCTGTGAAGATGTTTATCGTGGTCTTCTTGGTTGTGTTGCCGTCGCCTCCATCTTCAGGGTGAATTGCGTCATAACTTATAAGACTACAGTCGACAAGATTAAATTAAACTGAACTTGATTGGATGTTGTTATGATGACGTATAGAAATTGTATCGTGTCGACAGAATGTTTCTTGTTTGTTGAACTGTCCTGTCTTCAAGAACTACCATACATATTGAAGTTATGTATCGATTTCGTGTTCATGCCTTACAGCCCTTTATGGATAATGTCCCGTTTTATCTCACGGAGAGAGAGAGAGAGAAGAGAGAAGTAAATGCTTACATATTTCTTGGAAGAAAGAGTGGTTGGAATACCTTGAATGTAGAACCAATTCCTTTCCTTTCCTTTTCTTGTAACTTGTAATGCTTGGCTGAATTCTGTTGGCAATATCTAAATTTTTTGTATATGGTATCGATTTCACATTAAACTGCTACAAATGTCCTGGTTGTAAGACTTTCCCCTGAATGCTCAGCAGGGATTTTAAGACGGAATGCAAACATGAAGATTTAAGGAAAGGGTGGACAATTATTTTACTCGAGGGTAGAATGGGGCTACTTGGAAGTATCCACTGACAGGACAGCCTAACGGAAACACGGTAATGATTTTTTGGGTTTCATACAAGACAGGAAAATTCTTGGCTAGCTGATTGACTGCGGGGTTCTCAAGACGGGCTGTGCTCTGCCCCATGAAGTTAGTTGAAGCTAAAATGGGCTTTATTTTAAATTATTGTTGTGACTTCTTGAACGCAGTTGCTGTCCAGCTATTATAATACGTTCTGTTTGAAGAATACACTGTGTCATAATTCAGTTTGGTAAATTGTTCAGGAGTGACGACTACTTTCCTGTTTGTTGCTGCAAAGTCGGTAGTGATGTAACTTTTGTTTCCCACGTGACTCGATGTACTGTCAACAGACCACTTCATTGTAACACGAACATACCGGCTGCTTCTTTTTGCATAGGAATTGCAAATAAAGATCAAAATTGGTCTTGTCTAGTTCTTGTACTGACCTTTTATAGTTACGTTTTTTCTGTAAGATGGGAGTGAAAGAAGTTTACGTTTTAGGCATGCTGATCTACACGAAAGTTCAGATGCACTTGAATAAAAATGCGTTTTCTTTCTAGAGCTATGATAACGAAACGGGCGGGGGGAGGTGTGAAATACTTCAAGGTCACGGTGGTCTAGCGGTTAGAACGCTGGCCTTGTAATCCTGGGGTCTCGGGTTCGATTTCCGGCGGTGCCCGAATTTATAACTTGTGTTGGGCAAGGCCGTGGTCTAGGCAACACGGAGTTTTCCTCCGGGGGCTTCCCCGGTTTCTCCGTGGCATCCCAACAATTACTCCATTCACACACAGAAGAAGGCAATGGCAAACCACTTCGGGATCATCTGCCAAGAACGTATATGAACAGGTCCCAGACCGAGAAAAGGATGGAAGGATCCTGTTCATATGGACCTGTCGTCAGACAGAACACTAAATAAATAATAATAAAATCCTGAAACGAAGAGACCACTTTTGAGATCTAGGCTCAAATGTGAGGATAATATTAAGTCTGATCTCAAATAAATAGGATGTGAAGTGGATTCATGCAGCACTGGATAGGGTCCGATGGCACGCTATGGTAAAACAGTAAGGAGCTTCTGAGTTTTTGAAGTTTCTTCAGTTTGTACAGTGATTTTATATGAACTAAAGACGTACAGAGTTGTTTTACGGATTCTCGTTAACGCTGTCAGAAAGCAGACGACTTTGCTGCTCCCCCACACTTTTCATGTTCCTAATTACGTCTTAGTATGACACGTGTAGGATGTACATTTAAAGGAGAAGAAAAACAAGATTATGAACTGACGTTACAGGAAAGCAGTAAAGGAGGAAATTGTGTAAAGGAAAGACAGGAAGAATGAAGTAAAAGGATGAGTAAGCAGAAGGAAACAGAAAATGAGAGGGGGAGGAAGATGAAAGGAATTTAGAAAAGGAGGAAGGAAATGGAAGATATATGGAAAGAAATATAGAACAGATCTCTGAGGGGAACGATGGGAAAGAGATTGGTAGAAGCTCTTTATTGACTTATTTATGGTATAGCGACGATGTCACTAGCTCAGACTACATAACATTGAATGATAGGATTATTAATAATGGATTTGGAAGGCTATATATGAGGAAGTGGTCGTGGCATAACTTTTGGTACTGTACCGAAATTTACCTTGAGGGACTAGGGAATAACAAAAGAACCTTCAGTCATGATGTCCTGTGTTCGGGCCAGAATACGAAGAAGAGTGGTAAGGAATTGGTCGTGGCGATTAGCGGAAGAAGGTAATGGAGAACCTTCAGTCATGATGGCCTGTGTTCGGGCGAGAGCTCCTGAATACGAAGAAGAGTGGTAAGAAATTGTTCGTGGCGATTAGCGGAAGAAGGTAATGAAAGAGAAAGATAAAGGATATGAAGAGAGAGAAATAGGAAGATGTGAGAAATGGAGGAAAGAAATAATGGAGTAGTGACTTTCACCCTTAACCTCGATGACTTTCGTGCCATATCAGGGGTAGTATACGTGTCGTTTTGTTTGTGTGAATTGTAGTAAGGATTAAGAAGGAAATTGTGGTGATGTTTGTAGTTACTGCAGTAGCAGTCACCTAGAAACAGTGAAAAAAGCCACGAAGAGCCGCCGCTGAAAGTCTGCTATGAAGTAATAGCGTTGATGGCTTGGGGGGAGGGGTGATCTTACTCCGCCTGTTTCATTCGAAACGCATTGTACTGAAATGTGTCTGCAAGAGTGAAAATGTGTTTTTTGAAAAAGTATAGAGCAGCTGTTCTTGTCCTCCCCACTCCCAAAGGATGTCTCGTGGCGCTCTGTCAATAGGATAGCAAATAACCCGGGCTTGATTCGAACTGGGAACATCCGGAATATAAGTTCAGATTGGTGTTGTGATACCAATCTGCTCGATCATATTTTGGAAGGAGAGGCAGAGGAATCCGATTTGATTCGATTTTCTTGCAAATTAGTGACTGTGATGAACTGGAACGCCTCAGAGACAAAATTGTGTAGGCTGAATTTGTCAAGATTATTTGAAATCTGTTAACTAATTTCAGTGACGGGATATATAAACATTACGTGCACATTTTATATCTGTACATTTTGTAAATAATCTGTGAAATTCTTGTCAGTACCACATAAAAACGATATTTTAAATACCATTGGACGATGCCAGCTATTCCAAAGTAACTAACAGAGGCGAAATTTAGATGTATTGATATAGTGGAAAATGTCACCCTCTCCTACACAAACCAGGGATTGCTGTGAAAAAATCCGAAATTACAGCGAATTATTAGTACGAATACCCCATTCGTTACGATGTCATTCGCTTCGTCCTCACCCTCCTCTACAGGGCGTACGCCAAGTTACATCGATTTACTACTATTAACGTTCAGAATTGCTTTTCTGATTGCACTGCTGACTGGTTTCTCTGTTGTATTGTTGCTGATGGCACAGATTATAATCGACTATCGATCCAACGTCCTCAACCAGCAGTTCAAAGAGAATAGTATGTTAAAAGAGCGGCAAAATGTCAACATCTGCTTACGAGTTCTTGGACAAGGTAAATAAAATAAACAAATAATGGAGAATTTGAACCCATATGACTGTTTGTATTCATGTTTCGTATAATAAACTGTTCGACGTATTTAAAACACATTTGATATTTTAAAACTATATTTAATTTAATTTAATTTTGATCTGTCTGTATGACTAGCACTTGACATTGAAATCTAATCATACTTCAGAAATTTTCTCAAAAATGGCTTATGGTGTAAATAGTTTTTACTTTAAATAAAAATACATACGTCGAAATACAGGGGAAATTATTTTGCGATGAAATCTGAAAACGAGGTAGTATAAAATTTGTTATTGTGAAATAGAATATAAAGACGTGGATTTTATTTATTTTTCTTAGGATATGGATCAAAGGAAAGTTGTTAACACGGTAATGAAACTCCAGGTTACATAAAAGGCGGAATGTTTCTACCATTTGGGCGAGTGTTAGGTTCTCGGAATAACCGTGCACTGTGGAGACAGTTTCTTAGTCTTCTTATCTCCACTGAATATTGTCACACGAGAGATCAGGGTGTTAACACGTGTATAAAAATCGCATCTTTAATATAACACAGTAAGTCCCATTTAACGTGGAACCGATCATGACAACATGCAACTAAGTTCCCATGCGTCAGCTGAGGAAGTGACAATAAACGGGAAAGTGAAGGAATATTGACGATAAGCGGCAAATGAAAAATAAATTCTAAAAAAATGAAGGAAGAAAAAGAATGTCAGGGATGAAGATTCAAAAATCATTCCTTATTGAATTTTAACGAAATTTGCGCTAATTATAGCTTATTCAACACATACACTACAAAACATGATAAAAGTATTTTTTTTTGTAATTTCAGAATTGATACTATTTTTTTAAATTATGGACTCGACAAGAATTAACACTAACAGTAATGGAAAAACCGCGTGTCTCATTTCCGAGCCGTAAGAATATTATAGGTTTTCTTTGAAATCATTGCTGGAGACATTGCCATAAAATGCTTATTTCTAATGGGATTAAGTTGCATTACATAGAGACTTAATGTTCTGATTCATTTGCTCATCAGACGTGGTGCGCGAGTATGCTAATACATTTTAGGTTTATCCTTTAACTAGAAATTTCGGGGAAATAAATGCGATTCAATTTATTTTTCAAGATTCATTGCCATATTATTCATCGTACAAACTAGACATTGGCTAAGGTTGTTTTGGGTTAGACTAGAATCCAGTTATGTTTATAACAGTATTTTCAGCATTGTAACCGAAGACGTGTGTGCTTACATCTACTAACCCTGTTGTAAAGAGTTGTATTTCATGTTTAACCATGGAGGGAGGAGAAATGGAGTTATATGTGAGTCTATTGGTTTGCAGCAATTTTTATGAATACGAGGAGATATGTTTATACCTTGGGGGTAGGAAGTGCCACGCACTTGGTATATATGACGCAATTTTGGTTGGTGCGAATCGAAAATTTAATAATTCATAGTTTTGCAGTTACCATTTCAAAACAGGCTACAACTTTCTAGCATGAGTTCGGTTGAAGGGAGGAGGGAAAGAAACGAGACAGAAGAATTGCGGCGATCGCACAATGAAAACGTGAGCCCGTGACAAGAAACGGGCCCTAAGAAGAAAAATGTACGCAAACGTGTTCATAGATCTTCTTTTGTTTATGAAATTCTTAATCTAACGATTCGAAAATACACAAAACACCAGTGTTAATATAAAAATGGCTGTCTTCTGGGCTGTAGCGCCAGGCAGTTTGGTAGTCTACCAACGTTTTAAAGGTCCTTGCTTAATCCATTATCAGGAATATCGCCCTGATGATGGAGGCAGCAAGAACCTCTGAAACGTCGGTAAAATTCTACCAGACTACACGGCGCTGCAATCTAGAAGACGCCGTGAGAACATGAAATCCCACTCAGTGTTAATATATCTGCATACAAGTGTTATCGTGATTAGGCAACGATTTGTAGACTTCAGAAGCATCTGTAGAATTTTTGAAAAATTACATAATTCGAGGGTGGTTATTTCTTTCTTGCCACTTGTGTTCTTCTTTCTGATATCCAACCAACTGCATGGGATATATTACTTCTTTATCAGCTGTGACAGAAATTCCTTATCTTTCATACAACTCTTTTATATTCATAAAAAATCTTAATCATAGACTACTGTCTTGAACAAATTCTCATGTCTTTGCTTCCTGTTTAGGATCTATTTTAATATTATCCTTTTACGTGATTGTCCACTATGTGGTCTTTCACAAGCGATCATACTGACAAACGAAAGAACATGGAAGTGGGAGAAATGGAAACATATGAACGGAGCTTTCAATACAGAATCAAAATGCAATTTTTGTGACACTGAAAGGCACACATTGTCTGTAGAAGAATAAATATACTGTAATGGAGTTTTGGGGCTGCGGAACGCTGCTCTGTTATTTATTGGCAACCCCTTGTATCGTCAGTAGGGGAACTTATTATTATTATTATTATTATCATCATCATCAACATCATCGCCTCATCACTGTGCCGTCAAATCGCAAACCTCACAGCAAATTGCGTCCAGTTACGCCGCTACACGTAGACCCACAGCAACCAAAGTGCCCAATGGACAATAATTAAACAATGAATCAAATCATTTCAGCAGTCGATATCATAAAGCCGATGTACTGTCCGCAATGATCCCCTTTCAGAGCAAAAGCGGCATTTGGGGAATTCAAGATCAAATCCTGTGTGAATTTTTACTCTTTTGATAGTGTGCCAAGAGCGAGATAATTCAAGTAAGTAAGCCCGCTAACAGTGGCCAGTCCGTTTCTAAAAGGGTAACCTTAATCTTATTGACACCATAAAAGTGTTAGGTTGACGAAATATAAATTCATAATTTGCATGTAAAATTGAAGATGACTGTCTATATGGGTCGTTGCCCCGTGTAGTCCTGTGATACTCCTGATTATGGATGCTGCAAGGACGATTTAAACTTCGGAAAACTTCTGACAGATTACGCCGTGCAACAAGCCGTAAAGACATCTCACTTGCTTGTGTAATTTATTTCGTGCGAACTCTTGTAGCAAATGAATTATTTTAGGCTTACCGCCGGCGATATCAAACAAACATTAGCCTCTCTTTGGTATCACTCGCTTATCACCACGATAATAGAGAAAAAGTAAACCGTTTATCATCTTGTGTAGAATTTTCGATTGCCCATATGAGAAAACCTGACGGGTTGTGGGACAACTGTCACGTTTAACCATAAAATGTTAATGTAAAATAGTACTACATTGTTATGAAACCTAATATAGAACTTTTTCCCCACATTTTTCTCAACAGAAAATTCTCGATAATATCTGACATACGTTATGAGGATACTTTCATACCATATTTAAAAACTTTGACAAAGCATAAAGTTTAAAATTCTAAATTTGAGATTTTTGTTTATGTTCACTGAGGATAGAAATGTTTGGCGAAACGTTTCCAGTGAGTCTAGTAGTAAAGCGTTCGTTTCTCTGTCATTTGTTGGAGAAATATGAATATATCACTTCCAGTGTGAGGGGACATATTTATCGTCCAAAGCAACAAACAGTGCACAATACAGTAACTTATTTTTAATGCTGGTACACCATAGTGTTGCCATTTGATTGATTGGTGAAGGTAAATTTATTCCTGCATATAAACTTGATGCTACAAAGGTATATTTGTCAATAGTGAGTAAAATATGTAAATTGATACTGTTTGACGGAATTATATTTCAATAAGATCCATTATCAGCATTCCGTATTTATCGCGCAATTTAAAATATGCCATAAATTACGATACATGTTTATTTTTACAAATGATTCTGTTACTTAAGCATTGTGTGAAATATGTACACAATCGTAGTTTCAACAACGCTCGATTTAAAATGTTATTTTTGTCGCAAACTGTTTCTAACAGATTTGACGGCGTAAAAATGTTTGTTGTGGCCTTCTCGTTTATGACACCGCGAAGTTTTGTAGATGACACTACAAAATCTCTCAAATCCTGAAGGTATTATGTTGGATCTTTAATATTAAATTATTCCAGTTTAAGATTACCTTAATAATTTCTTTGATTCCGATTATTTCGTACACAGGTAGAGCATATATTTATACCAGTTAAATTAAAGAAATACGAAATGTAAATGTGAACTGCATTGATACGGCTCAGGACGGAGAGAAATACTTGGATTTTCTGATGGAAGTGATTAAAATCTAGATTTTTTTTAAATGTAATTTTTTTAGCTGTCGTAATAAAAATTAGATATAATAATACCATAAGGTAATGTGTAGTTATTTCAATGGTATGCTGTCCCAGGGTACGTAAAATGAAAGCTTATACAGAATTTAACAAAAATATCGATCCACTTTTCATAATTGCAGGCAGCCGGTCGGCGCCCGGAGACGTAAAATATACATAAGTTCATACCACAGGGAACTCGGTCAAATGAAAGGGTTGTGCGCTATCCTGTTGTCAGTCACGATGTTTAACAGCAGAGAAGTTTTTGCTAAGAGTCCAGAGGTGGAAGTACATTTCTGAGTACACGGAACCTCACACCTGTAATGACTGCTACGTAATAGAATGTGAAAATATGAAGCGGATTAAACCAGCTCTGTACAGTGACAAATGACAAATGACGAACTGTTTTGAAAGTTTTGAGTTGCTTAAACACAACGCGTCACCGTGACAAAGATAAAATTATTTAATGCTGTTTAGGGAAACGGTGGTTGTTTGTAAACACGTTGTGGCAAACTTTGCAATTACAGAATGTAAAAACAGATGGCACATATAATTATCCTTGTGCTTAAAACGATGAGTGATACGTAGCAAAATAAATGTCGTGGTCGGTGGATTAGAGCAGGTAGCTATTGGATGCAGGGATCGTGGGTGGGTGTAATTATCTGCCATTTATTATTTAATAACGCTGTCTCATCTCTCGAATGGGACTATAATTGTGAATTTTGAACTGGGGGGGGGCATGGAACTAGGGAAAGGAAGAGAAATCTTCAGCTGGGACCTCCGAACACAAGGTAGAGTGTTAACCACTCCACCGGAAACGTTCGGTAGATTCATATCCTGATTGAACCAACATTCTTTCGTGATTCGAATGTCTGATATGTTATACGTACAAATTGGTACCAAGTTCAGAGTAAGCCTAAGAGCAAATTGCTATTTCCATATTAATTAAATTACGCTGAAGATGATATTGATTGTAAACAATGTGAACAATCTACATTAAATAGACCTATACCAGAACGAATTGGCTTGAAGTACGGAATGTAATGGTTTGCTCAAGCGTTGTATCCGGTTAGTTAGTTTACATAACTCCCGCGAGAGAATTCACCAATTGACAATATTACTAGCCTTTATACTTTATAGTCCACTGAAAATGACAATTTATTGCATCTATTATTATTATTATTTATTTGCTTGTCATAGGTTCTTTGTAGTTGGAAAACCCACTAATAAAGTAACTAATTTGAATTATTGTGTAAATATTAGTAACACGCTTCCGCTTATAAGCAATATGTGTAATTATGCGTAAGGAGAAAGGAATTGAGATAATTACTTTTTATCCAGGATAAATTGATGCATTGTATAAAAAATCAGTACAAAATATCGTACATCACACACTTCTAGCTCGAAACGATCATCATTAAAGCGAACACATGACAAATGCGGATAAAAGAGTTCAGCGGCCTTAAATGTGACGTAATCTTCGAATATACCTGACAAAAATGGCATGTTTTATGGAGGTTTAATCTGTTTATAAATCAAAGTTCAACTACATGTCGCTTTGTAGGTAATTAGATCTGAATAAACATTCGAGTTTTTATAATTTTATTTTTTTATCTCCTTTTCTGTGTTTATATAGTTTTGTCTGTAAATGTTCTTACTGCCTGAATCATGTGTTTAAATACCCCCTTTGAGGTTAAACAGTATTTTGAGATAACAGTGAGTTATTAAGTATTCTACGATGCGCGATAATGTAAAAGAAGGGAAGACTTCGTGACAGAAACGGCATAAGTCACTTTTGCGAGTAACAATTGCCTTGTTAGTGGTTGAAATGCTGGAAGGAGGACCGTTCCGCGTAATCAGTGCGGCTGGTCAGAGTCCTGGCCGATGCAAATGTAATTCTGTCTCATCACAGAGAGACGCGGCGCGCTCTCGCGAACACAGGAACTCCACCCCGGACCTTCCTCTCAAAGGTCCATTCATGCCCAAAAAACCGTGAGACTCGTTCTAATTAAAGATCGATAGTTCTAAACGAATCGATCGCTTCTATGGACACTTCAAATAGCTAATAACACGTCAAACACGCCGGTTTCTATACACTGATATGATTCACTTTCTAAACATAACCTGTTTCAAATTGAAGATTTCTGCCTTCTGGGTTGTTGCGCTGTGTAGTCTGGTCGATGTTTACCAACGTTTCAGAGACCATACTGCCTCCGTCATCAGGGCGATATCGCTCTGATG
>NW_019059690.1:688568-699851 GCF_000696155.1 Zootermopsis nevadensis
TGTGTAGTCTGGTCGATGTTAACCAACGTTTCAGAGATCACACTGCCTCCGTCATCAGGGCGATTCAGCGCAACAACCCGGAAGGCAGAAATCTTCTTATAAAGACATGCTGGTAAAGAAGACATTCTATGATTTGGAAAAAGAGAATAATTGTAGGATATGAGGTTCTCGCGCATGTGAGTACAAAGGTCGATGCCTTCTGGGCTGTAGCCCTGTGTAGTCTGGTAATTGTCGACCGGAATAATCATTACTGCCTAGAACACGGAGAAGAAGAAAAGAAGAAGACAGGTGCAAGATTAAACTTAACTTGAACTTTTTGCTGTGCTCTTTTTTACGCAGGCATTTTTATAGCGTTAAAGTTCTTGACTTTCATTAAGAACGTAACCGACGCACATCTTTATGAAGCTACCGAATTTTTCGAAACAGGTATTCTCCTTAGTCTTGTCCATTTACCTCTAAAGCAAGTCTTGTAATTTGACTTTTAAATAGATCACGACCACCTCCCCCATATGTCCATCTACCATCCACGGTCGTCTATGTGTATCATTCTATGCAGAAACTTCAGTACAAATAGGATTCTTGAACAACCTAAGAATTAATATTCTTTGTGTGAGGAAATATATAACTGTTCTGACTTTGATCCGAGATCACGCTGCCTCAGGACCTACCTTCTTCACTCTGGCACGTGTGGGTCGGCATGCAGCCTCCTTTGGGTGTCTATCCGTTTGATGTGATGGAATTGCGTCTATTCTTGCCCTGAATGGAACTTTGAATGCAAAGCCTTTCCATGCCGTTAGTCTTGAGATGATGATCACTCCTTCGTGCATGTGAGCAGATAACTTTAAGGCGTCAGAGCGAGAAAGTTTTGACGTAGCTGCAGTTAAGCTAATCCTCTAATATAGTGAAATTCTAGCCCCCCTCTCCCCACCTCCCCTCCCCAGATCACTAAACTGTTCGGTAGAAGCCGTTAAAACTGTTGCCCCTCATTAAGGAAGAAGCTGAAGTAATGAGACAAGCTCGTGAAAAGGTATTAGAATGTCCTTTGTATCTAACTCCCTTTCTTTCTCTTTTGTGTCCTCTGTTCCCTTTTATTTCGTTTGTTCCTTTTTTCTTTCTTTGTTTTTCCGTCCTTTTTAATACAAATAGTAATTTCCTACAAACCAGATGTAGTGCTTATGTAGCCATAACTCGGTTTACTAAACTCGGTATTTATTATGATGCTGGAATTCACTATTGAAGAAGGGGTTAGGTAAAAGTTAGGAATATTTTAACGCTTTCATTGCCTGTCTCTAAAAATATAACGAGATTTTGATTGAATTTGAATTAAGATTAATTGTACTATGATTATTGCATTTATATGTGTTTCTATCCGTCTTTAACGCAGGATTATTTTTTCTGATACCAGTGGGCACTTATTTCTATACGTATTAATTTAAATTTAAAATGAATATCTTTTATATAAGATTTAGATTGTGGTTGTGTATGTTTGTATGTTCGCTTATAGCTCGAGAGTGGATAAACCGATGTGTACCAAACTAGACATGCTTATTCCTTAAGAACATAGGAAGGTTAGACTCCGGAAAAGTGAATGAACTGCAGCGAACTGTACTCAACTGCACTGAAGTGTCCTGACCGAACCCAAAACAGCGTATCCTAACGTAACCAAACGTAATCTGTCATACCATGTGACGCTAGCAACCCGAGGCCGGGCGTCGCGATGCCTGTCGTCTTGTGAGAACATGATGGAGTAAATGTCAAAGGAACGGAAGAAATGTATCAAAACACTGCGTCAAAAGTGAAGATATAGGACACATAGTACACGTTCTATACAGGCGTTCTTTACTGTTTTATACAACATATTTGTTTTGAAATTCATGTTCATTGAATGGAATAAATTGAATTCAATGGATGTGAAAGGATGCGGGAGGAAGCAGCCGTGTCCTACTTAATGACCTGCCTGTTATTTGTGTCTAGGGACTGAGGAAAATCATGAAAAACTATGGTCAGAATGTCCGGTTTTTGAGGCAACCTTCTGTAGGCAAATATAATATTGCTTGTCACGCCACACAAATTTATAAAACTCACAGTATATTAACAAACCTTTAAGCCAAGTGGTTAACACTCCTGATTCTTATTCAGGAGTTCCTGTGTTTAAATACCGGCCCGGATAGCGGCTGTCCTGGGTTGTTTATTTCGTGTTTTTCCCAGACTTTCAAGACTAAGTCCCACGGTCTTATATTAGTTTAAGCCATGATCGTTTCCTTCCACATCTTTTCTAATTCATTCAATAAACGTCTTATCATTGGACGCTATTTTGCCTAAGCTGCTGGCAGTATAGTTAAATAAGTCATAAATAAATTGAACATTTCCTCGTATATAGTTAAATGTATATTACGATTCGAAAAAGTTTAAACTGTATTTTTGAGACTTTGTGAATATCGATATATTCCATATGTTTCTGTTTTGCCGACTGAATTAAATTTTGTTATAAAAATATATGCGATCTTCTTTAGTTTCTTGCTACTGTGTAGATGTACTGAAACAGTATGTGACGAAGTACTCGAAAAACATTGACAAATTTAGCAAGGCTAACATGTAGCCTGTTCTGAAGACCAGCCTTTAGTGCGGCAGTAGCAGCCATGAAAACCTTGATGCAAAAAGATCCTACAATAAGGAATTGGCTGGGAGTAGAAAGTGGAACGGAATTGCTGAGAAAGTGGTGTTAACAGAGAAAGAGAGGGGGTGAGCTTGCAAATTTTAACATGAAATGCCGTAACAAGTAGGGAGTGTAATGGAATTCTGTACCTCAACCCCCAGTTTTTTTTCCCAGCAGGATAATAGCGACTCAGGAGCACAGACATTCCTACAGGATACGGTTCTATGTTTTAAGGGCTCTTCTTTTCAAGTGCAGGGGAAAATGAGAACTGAATCTTGGATTGCGATGAATGCATTGGTACAGTAAAGGCAGTGCGTAATGAGAACGTATGCTGCTCTCCATTCTTATTTGCCGTTAAACGATATTATGGGAAGATATTATTAAAATGGGTCTTGAGTAGGGCGTTGGGGTGTATATTGGATTTTTGTGATAAGAATCACATTTATGCAGATAATAAGATAGTAGAACGTCGTCTAAACAGATGCATACGTTTCCTCGGATACTTATACGCGTATAACCTTGTTAGAAGATTTGTTTTAACGCGGCAGCAAGGTTAGTCTGGATAAATGGCAGTTTATACCTATATATTGGTGCTGTACAGTTGTATTGGCATTTTACGAATCAAGTCTGTAGTGCAGAATCCGGCGTGTTATGTTGATTTTTTTTTTTGTTCGATGCTTTTGCTTACAAACTGGCTTCACTGTCGATTCGATAGGACAACATGTTCCGGTCGAATGTGGCCATCATCAGAATGAATTCCCTGCTTTCGTGTCATTGCACTGAGGGTCTTATTTTCTTCCCCCGGTGTCAAGAAATAAAAATAAATATGTACGTTGAAACATTTAAAATTAGTTAGGACGATTAAAATTTTAAAAATGTTGAGTGTTAATTTTTTTCACAGCTTTAAGAGTCCTTTTTTTAATTAGGGACTATAATTGAGCGGTACACACCAATATAGCATTGGCGTAACCAATGTTGGAGTAGACTCCAAATAATCAAATTTATTCGAAATTTGTTAAGTATTTTCGGAAATACATCAAAACGACGGATAGGAACAACCTCCTCCATTCCTCGTTAATTTTCAGCACGTATTACAAAAATTGCGTAAGATAAGAAACCTTATCACGATCCCGGCGGAAATAGGTCACGACTATAATGCAGACACACACACAACAAGTCTCCGTATCGAAAGTCTAAAACGACCTAGACTTGGTGACGTCAAACGAGATGTTATATCGATAGATCGATCCGAAGAACAGAATTGAGTTTCGAGTGTGGTGACACACGCAGCCGGCATGCTAACAATGATCACAGCTCCATAGACTACTGATATGCCTCCCTGCTTGCTCGGGATGACAGTTTAAACTAAAATAGCGTTCTGATCTCCCGCTGTTGCAGTAAGTGTAGAGAAAAGGTCGTGTGAATAACAAATTGTGACTAATATAATGCCTACAGGGGCTTCAAACTTCGTTTGCGAGAAAGCTATTCATTGGCATTCAGATAAAGTAGTAAATCATCAACGCGTATGGAATTGGCCGTGTTTCCTGTTCCAATTCGGAATTACTTCTGAAAATATGAATCAGTTTTTACATTTGGCAGGACTCCTTGGACGAGTGATTAACCCCCACTCAAGACCAAAGTAGCTGTCCGTTAAATTAATTGTTGTACTGACTTCAGTATTCACGTATTTATTTATGTGTGTTTATTATGCTCACACTGGTTTGTCTTACAATGTAAAAAGTGAATATTGCAGTGTGAAAAATTACAACTTTTTTATATTTTGTAAGACAGTGAAATTTATATATCGCGTTAAGTTTCAGTAGAGCTTCATGAGGACGTTTGTACTGAAGAAGAGGGAAGTGCCGGGAGATTGTAGAAAATTACATGAGTAGTTTTATAAGTTGTTCTCTTCATAAAATTTCTTTAGAGCGATTAACATACGATGGGCGAGGCATGTAGCATTTGGAGCATAAATGAGAAATGCATACAGAATTTCAGTCGGAAAACCAGGAGAAAAATCGGTTGTAATACCTAAACAAATGGGAAGGTTATATATAAAGAAGATTGTAAATCGGATACGAGAATATGGTCTGAATTTACTTGACTTAGGCTGGATCCAGTTGGAGACTCTTGTGAACACGGAATATACTAAAGGTTGGGACAAACTGAAATACTTAGATCCTCAAGAAAGCCTTTTCTGCATGGAGTCAGTTACTTTTTACCCAAAACAGGAAGGGAAGGCGTAATGGGGAGGTCGTGCCTGTCCGTTCGTCTTCTCCCCACATGTTTAATCTCCCCCTTCTTTGTGTTTTTTCTGTCATCAGTTGCTTAATTAATTGAATGTTACACTATATGTCGTGCGAATCACGGAAAATAACTAAAAATACCTGTAGTCTGAAACGTATAACAACATCCGCTTTGATGTTAAAGTGGCTTCGGAATTCTTTAATTGTAAGCTCAACATCTTTATCACATCCTTTGATAAACCAGGAAAAGTTTCGACGCTTTAAATTTTTGCCGTGGATAGGATACTGATTCTCTTCATGAAACTGAATTAAAACCGTGGACATGAAAAAACGCGGGTGGCAAAAGCATGTAATTAGTCAGCTATATGCTTTAGGTTGTCAATTATTTCTTTACAACACCTGATTCTACATAATTTGAAAATCTGTTTGCTCCTATGTAAATACAGTATTTATGCACCAAAATAGGTGTTTGTTTTACATACGTCATCTTTACTGACAAATACACATTTCCATTGTTCTTTATTTTTTCAGCGGTCCGTTAAAATATTCTGCGCGCAGGATATTTTATTAGCAAACGGGCCGCTTTCCTCTGTGATGGGGGTGTTTCTTCACGTATAATGAAGAAAAATGTGAAACAAAATTATATGAACATAAAAGAAAAATTACTCATATATTCAAGCAAGCTATTTCTCATTAAAATATTTCTTTTATTTTACATTTTCGCTTTAAATACTTCGAATTTATCAAGTATAATTTTACATTGCTGTTAGCTGTATTTTCTCTAGCAAAAACCTTCGATAAATATGTTTTAACCAGGAGAAAAATCGGTTGTAATACCTAAACAAATGGGAAGGTTATATATAAAGAAGATTGTAAATCGGATACGAGAATATGGTCTGAATTTACTTGACTTAGGCTGGATCCAGTTGGAGACTCTTGTGAACACGGAATATACTAAAGGTTGGGACAAACTGAAATACTTAGATCCTCAAGAAAGCCTTTTCTGCATGGAGTCAGTTACTTTTTACCCAAAACAGGAAGGGAAGGCGTAATGGGGAGGTCGTGCCTGTCCGTTCGTCTTCTCCCCACATGTTTAATCTCCCCCTTCTTTGTGTTTTTTCTGTCATCAGTTGCTTAATTAATTGAATGTTACACTATATGTCGTGCGAATCACGGAAAATAACTAAAAATACCTGTAGTCTGAAACGTATAACAACATCCGCTTTGATGTTAAAGTGGCTTCGGAATTCTTTAATTGTAAGCTCAACATCTTTATCACATCCTTTGATAAACCAGGAAAAGTTTCGACGCTTTAAATTTTTGCCGTGGATAGGATACTGATTCTCTTCATGAAACTGAATTAAAACCGTGGACATGAAAAAACGCGGGTGGCAAAAGCATGTAATTAGTCAGCTATATGCTTTAGGTTGTCAATTATTTCTTTACAACACCTGATTCTACATAATTTGAAAATCTGTTTGCTCCTATGTAAATACAGTATTTATGCACCAAAATAGGTGTTTGTTTTACATACGTCATCTTTACTGACAAATACACATTTCCATTGTTCTTTATTTTTTCAGCGGTCCGTTAAAATATTCTGCGCGCAGGATATTTTATTAGCAAACGGGCCGCTTTCCTCTGTGATGGGGGTGTTTCTTCACGTATAATGAAGAAAAATGTGAAACAAAATTATATGAACATAAAAGAAAAATTACTCATATATTCAAGCAAGCTATTTCTCATTAAAATATTTCTTTTATTTTACATTTTCGCTTTAAATACTTCGAATTTATCAAGTATAATTTTACATTGCTGTTAGCTGTATTTTCTCTAGCAAAAACCTTCGATAAATATGTTTTCCGCTTAATATGTGTTCCATTGTGCACATGTTCTGTCTGCGTGTGTTCTAGACGTATGTATGAACAGTAGTCCCGCGACTGCCATTGTAACAACAAAGCTTCGCTGTCGTAGTCATGGTAACCATAGCACCAAGGCTTCGCAGTCATACTTGGAGCAGTAATGTACAGTTGAGTGTATGCAGACATCGTGAACTTTGTTGCGGTCCGTATTCTCTGTTCCGTACAGACCAACTGATGTAGAGGAAACTGTGTAAATAAACGCCTGGCTGTATCTTATTCCAGGGGTGTAACTATGGTAAAGTAGACTTCATGGTTTAAGAACCAGTATTTCTAGCTGGTGCTCAATTTAGCTCGGTATGGACATGGATTAGCACACCATTTTTATCGAGAATCCGTTTTGATTTTATATTCAAATCTGCTCCTAGTGTTTCCGTCTGAACTCTATGCATTTCTTGTGTCTTTCATACATAATATATGCCCTCTCATGTATTTACCTCAGCCGGATACATAGCTATTTTATAAGTTACAAACTTGTTTAGACTCTATGTGATCATCACGTCACGTCTGATTAACCTTTCCATGGTACGCACGATATTTGTCGTTTATAAGCACTGACTATTCGGATGTGAAATAATTTGGTAATTATATATGGTCATTGAATGAAACACATCTCGCTCTCGGAGTAGTTATAACCTGTTTGACTTGTTGGATGCAAATGACACAGTAATGATTATACGTACGCATGACAGTACATAAATATTTTGACAGATTCATGTTTCGAACGAGACTTGAACTCACAATCCCAATTGTTCAGAGTTCTTAAATGTATAGGTGTAACTGTATCGTTCCCAATTACTTTAGTGGTACAGACAGGTGGACAATAGAAATGTCGATAATAT
The DNA here is from genome assembly GCF_000696155.1 of Zootermopsis nevadensis. The sequence continues at coordinate 696,232 of NW_019059690.1, forward strand.
TGACAGGTGACGTAGGAAATAAAATAAAAACTGCCGATTATAATATAGCATTTGTAGGCAGGATTAAAATTGACCAGTTTTGACACCATTTGAGAAAAGTAAATGCATTGAAGCCCTTATGTTGAATACTAGTGGTAGTCTTTATAGGAATTACTAGCCCGTTTAGTGAAGAAGTTAGTATAACATTTGTTACGGAGAGTGTATTTGAGTCTACAGGATATGACGGGGAACTTCGTGGTTTCTGTTTGATATTTAAATCAATGGCGTTACGGTACGATGATCATATAGCTCGGAAAGGCGAGACAGAAAACACTCACATAATTTTAGAGTGTAAAATATTTTTTAAACGACTATTTGAAAGACTGAAACAGGTATGGGGTATAAAATGAGGAAGTCGTTCATAACGAGATATTTGTGAAGATGGGAGATGAGTTGTGAGATCTCGAGACCTAGAGGTTTGAAGCACGCGTTGTGGCAGCAGCGGAGGTCCTCTTAAGAACTCCCAGCGTCGTCGTCACGTTGGTGTAGATGCTGATCTGGTTTCTCCGAGATCAGTGTCTGTCGTGGCAAACGAGAAGCGGAAAGTTCCGCTACCCAATGCCACAGAAACCAAATGATAAATTTATTTATAACTATTTTATCAGGAAATATAGCTGCTCACTACCAGAGGGACCATGCAATGATTGTATATCGATTGCAAGTTGTGTTAAAGAAATACCGATACTTAATATCAAAAATATTATAACCATCAAATCTATTGTGAAGGTAATGCCGTTGCGTCTTGTAAGGAAAACCGGAACCATTGCATCTGGTGTTCAGAAAGTACCACTGCTTAGTAGACATGGAGGAAAATGTCGAACACATGTGTGGAGTCAGTGGTGGTTGGTAACCCCTGTCTTGAAGATAATTCCTCCCCCTCTCGTGTTCCTTGTTCTGTATGCGGTTTCGTCATAAGACTCAGCTCCATAGTTCCACTACAAAATGGAGCCGTGTTCTTTCCTCAGATTTTCTTTTTATATTTTTATTTTAACCTTCGACTTGAAGACCCTTTGGGACTGACACAAGTTGTTACTTTAATCATAAAATTGGCCCGGATGCCACATACTTTAAGAACGCCACCCAAACAACCTCCATACAGAAATATACTTGGGTCTCATTGCTTCTACAGAAATCCTGCGAAACTTTGTTGTGTTTGGCAGTGTTGCCTAGCATCGTGTTTTTCCTTCCCAGTTTATCTGTTGAAATTATCGATTATACTGGCTCAGAATGCTAGAAATAAAATCCGTGGTGGAAAAGTCTAACAAATGATATAACGAGTGGAGTAGAAAATAGCGATCTTGGTGGACCAGTGGCTGAGATTGAAAAGTTTTAGGCGGCGTTGTCTGGAACCGCAAGTTCGAACCCTCTCGGGACTGGAAGTCTCGGAGTATTTATGCGACACAAGTGTCTAGTGAATGAAGTAGGAGAAAGGGGATGAGTAACAAAGCAAGGATAGGATTAATGAAAAGATGATACAAATAACGAAAGAAGCAAAGAAAACACGAAGAAGAAGAAATAGGGATGAAATATGAAAGAAAAGAAATATTAAGATAAGAAGGCATTCTGTTGTGGATTAAGGCTATATTTAGGGACGTAATAACTGCCTATATACAACAGTTAAAAAAATTAAGATGGCTGTCTTCTGGGTTGTAGAGCCGTGTAATCCGACGTCTTCGGACTCACCGCCCTGAAAAACTCAAATCCTAGTTATAATATTCTGTGTCGAATGTGAAAAATTTTTCCAGGCCTACATTGTGGTAAAATCCCTTAACTTTAATCTTGCGCCATATTATATTGAAATTATTTCATATACTAATAAGTTTTAATATCGTTATTGTTGACGATTATTATACCGCAATGTAAACATGAAGGTGGTTTAAAACAAAGAAAGGAGAAGAATGGAAAAAGGAGATAGAAAGAAAGAAAGAAAGAAAGACGTAAACCACGAAAAAATATAGAAAGAAACTAGAGAAAACAATTAAAGAAGTGAGACGAGGAAAGAGGCTGAATGAAATACAGAAGAACGAACGAATTAAAGAGACTTTTGTCTCTACCACATTTCACTGTAATGCCGGTCGATTGATTTCCTGTGGTTTTCACATTTGAATCCAGCCCGGTTCTCCGTTGTTTGTGTGCTAGATCGTGTTTACATGTAACCGTTTGCTGCAGGCAAGAGACTAGATCTGCCTGCCTGCCAGGCATAGCGGAATACAGGGTGGCAGTCTTGGTGTTCAAGAGCGCTGGCCGTTTGAGTGGCGTTGGGGAGGCGGTGCTTGACTGCTAGGCGCTGAATTCTGTCGTTAAGGTAAAGAAATGCGTAACTAGCGAGTAAGAGTGACTGCCTTTTGCCAGTGTACTCTCTGAGGCAAGTTGGATACCAAGAACTGGTGTGCCCTGTCACCAGACTTACGTTCTGCCTTCTGCGCAGCTAGGCTCAGAATTAAAGTTGCAACTTGTATTGAAAATATTCCTCATCGTGAAAAAAAGCCAGCCCGTTACATGCCAGTTTTGACACTTAGGGGAGAGAAAAAACAGCCCCTACTCATTCCCAATCCCGGCTCTAGAAGGGAGTGAGTGGTCCTTGTACATATGCACAACTTTAAAATATCTTATATAATCTGCATGTCGTAATAGGTACCGTCAAACTTTATATTAAAATAAATGGAATAATTATCAAAACCTAACACTATTCTAATAATTTATTACGACTCAATGAGCTTCGACCTTTTGAGGTCATCATCAGGGATTATTCCATTAATGGTACTCTACTATAGGTTTTAGAATGCTGAAAAGGATATGCAAGGCTTATATAAATTAACATCGGCCATCATGGTAAAGATGTTTTTCATTTCATAAAATGTGATGAATTTTAATTGACAGAATTTATGTGATGAATTATTAAATTAATGTCACGCCTGGCTTTTCATTTCTGTTATTTTAACTTCTTAAAGTTTTGAAACTTTGACAGAGGCACAACTTTAACTAAAATATTAAGGGAGACAATGATCCAGTGTAGTGTAGTATAGTGTAGTGTAGTGTAGTGTAGTGTATTAGTTTTAACAAAAGCATGTGTGACCGTATACGGACAGTGTAGTATTGGCCAAGTGTCTATCGACTCTTATCATGTACAGGTCCAGTGGTTAGAACTCCCGAATCGTGTTCAGGAAGTACGGATTCAAATCTCAGTTCAGATACCGGCTCTCCTCATTGAGGTTTCCCGCGACTTTAGTCAGTGCCTCCATGAATAATTCAGACTAATGCCTTGAATCGGGACACCTGTTCCTTCTAAGTTGTTTACCAATATTAAGTAGTAATTAATTAATTAATTCATTATTACTTAATCGCCTTGTTTTGCTAAATGTGACCTGAGCTGCTTACAGCGTCGTTAAATACACCATAAATGAACAAATAAATAAATATGTACATAAATAAATAAACAATTCGCTTTTGAAAATAAATAATATAGCTATTCAATGTGGAGTGCTGTCTGTAATATACAAAAGGTTAATTTTTTCCCTCTGTTTAGTAGCTTAAGGTAATTTTGCAGATACAGCATATAGATAAATACACCACGAACTGAA
>NW_019059690.1:699895-718193 GCF_000696155.1 Zootermopsis nevadensis
TTGTCAGTGGTTTTGGTGTTTTACTAAATACGTGTCAACATTTAGTGCAGAAATGCGTTGTGCAGAAATTTTAATCCCGTGATATCTGAAAAGGACCGAGGCTGTGTCACAGATAAATTAAACCTATCTGACAGATTTTGAGCAACAAATGTAATCTTCTTTCATACATTCGAAAACATGTAATGGAGACACTGCTTTTTTATTTGAGTGAAATAAAGCCTATTTTACGAGAGTGTTGTTTTGTTGGCATTTGGATGGTTGGTAATTTTGTTACAGAAAACGGATGACTTTTTAAATGTATTTCTGAACTGCACGAAAAATAAGCCAATGAAAACAATTAATACTGTCAACATCAGTTGCTAGAATGGGAAGCGAGCAAGAGAACTGAACAGAAAAGCCAAAGGAGTAGACGATGGGAAAGTAAAGAATGCTTTGTCACAGAACAATTGGGCAAATGCACAAAAGTTACTCAGAAGCTAAACGCAAATGTCGTATGTTTACAAAATAATTTATAATATTACCTCGTCTTGAAATAGAACATATCATTACTGAAAACTTGTGTTGTGAGGGAACACCGTCATCTTATATTCTGCTCCCCTATCAAAACTGAAAGAAAATGGACCGCTGCGAAGGCCTAAATGGGAAGAGAGTATAATATTAAAATGGATATTTCACAGATGTTATATGAGGGTGTATACTGGATTCATGTGGCACAGAATAGGCTGGCGTTTGTGTACACGGTATTTAACCTTCGGGTTATATAAATGTGGAAAATGTATTGATTATCAGTTTAACTGTTAGCTTCTCAGTAAGGGTTTTGCCTTTGGAGTCAGTTAAGATCTTGTAAGGGGAGTAATTAATGACTCTGCAGCGTGATAGCTTTGTAGCAAATGATTTTAATCTGCGCAGAATGAGCAGAGAGTGAATGACGACTTTACACTCTCTAAAAGACATTTTTGGAAAAAAAAAATTTTTTGCTCCGAAATGGTTATGCCTCGCTTTTGTTTTATTATCTCAGATACTTTAAAAGGAATTGTAGTCGTAACCCGTTTCTAAATACGGCCTCATTATGGGGATTTAGATATCAAATTCCGATTTACAAAATGCTATTTAAATCTAATTAACCAGCGAGGACGAAGATGGTTGTCTTCTGGTTTATTGCGCCGTGATGTGTGCTAGAATTTTACCGAAGATTAAAACCGTCCTTATGATGGAGGCAGCAAACATCTTTGAAACGTCGGTAATCTTTTACCAGGCCAGACGATGCAACAAGTCAGAGACAACCATCTTGAACTCGAAACATGTTTGAACAAATGCTATTGTGTTTTAAGATTAACTGTTGTCGACAACAAGGATCAGTAAACATACGAGGCGCGTCCTCAAAGTAAGTTTCCCTGGGGCCGTTTACAGAAACAAAACACAATTTCATGGAAATATTTATTGCAACAGATACAGCAAGTGTCCAGCTATTTTTCAACATATTCGCCACCAGAATTGAGACATTCCGGCACAGCTGACGATGAATTTCGATCGGCGCTATGCTCTGTGCATTCAAAAACTTTATCACTGACCGCACTTCACAGTCGGCGGGAGCTGGAATAAGAACCTCCATCTTCAACAGCTGCAACGATGCTACTGTGAGAACGCGGGAAGTACCGTTAGTGCATGCGCCATGCTACGTCATTGCTCTATCACGTACGCACAGTCGCTTCGCTCAATATAAGGTTTGCTAGCTGTGGGACGAGTGGGAAACTTACTTTTGGGACGCGCCTCGTATTTATTTATTTTGTTCATTTATGGTTTATTTAACGACGCAGTAAATGGCTCCGGCTACATATCGCTGAACTGGGCAGGTTACGTTATAACTCGTGCACTGTAGAATCCATAGCTTTAGTTCTAGTGTTAGGACCGCTTCCATCTAATTGTGGTGCTGATTGTGCCTATGACGTAGCACATTGTGTTGGCTGTATGTAATTGCCTCACATGATGTTTATAGTGGTCTGAATTGTTGAGGGTTACTATGTAACCGGTACAAAGTGCTCTGACTAATGAACGATGTGTATTCAATGTTACAACACACTCGTCAACAATTTGGAGTGTATTGCGTTTGCAAAATGAAATCAGAAGTCTCTTAACAGGTTTCAGAACTGAAATGAAACACAGATGCTTTGATAGGACAGTAGACAGTTAATAGAATTATTGTATATATCTTACATGTATATATATAAGACGGAGTAAATCTGAGAAATAATCTTGTTACGTAGCATAAAAAATCCCAACTTCCTCTAGATTTGAAGATATCCGTCTTCTGGGTTATTGCGCTGTGTAGTCATCGCCCTGATGACGGAGGCAGTATGACCTCTGAAACGTTGGTTAACATCGACCAGACTACACAGCGCAATAACCCAGAAGACGGATATCTTCATACTCACCGCTGTGAGAACCTCAATTCCTATAGATTTGCATTCATACCAGTTGTAAGTTCTCGTCTAGGAGTCACTTCGCGCAGAAATGTAATATTATTAAATCTACGAAAAGTACCACAAAAATGCTAAGGATTTTGTTATTATTTATATATTATTATTATTATCATTATGCCTCTTTTGTGTTAGATATTAACACGTTTCTTTTATTTTCCATTAATTTTAGATGTCTGTCTGCACATTATTAATCAGATCAGACCATTCGTTACGGTTTCCTACCTACCATATTAAATTCGGTGAACGTTTGTTGTAATTCATCTCAGAATAACGTTTCCTGCTATTTAAAACCTGAAGATTAAAATTTACATAACTGTTATGTGTTTTGTTCTATATGATTATGAAATGTTGCATCAAACACTAATGCAGTGCTCTGCAACCTTTCTTCCACAAGCTTCACACCCTAATTTGTCAAAGCCACTTGACGGTACACCACAAATTTCATCTTAATTATAAATTTACAAAAGCAATTCGGATGGAATACTTCACGTAAGAGCACCACTTGTAAAGACCTAGACATAAATGTGAGGATGATGTTGATGTGGGTTATGAATCTGTTGACTGAATTTAACAGAGGCAGGATATGATCCCGTTGCTTTTATAAATATTGCAACATGATATCTTGACAAGATGAATCGCTGTCAGTTGTTTAAGAGATCTTGTAATCTGTAGTTACTTATGTTTGTTCAAGGTATGGGCAATTCTCTATGATGAATCAGGATGGACGTGGGAAAAATAGATCGTGAGCTGTTTTAAGTTCTTATAGCAGAATTGTTCTAGAGGATCTTAGGAAAATTACTAAGATCCTGAGTCAAAACAATCGGACGTTTGGTCGTGAGTCGAAACAGGGGCCTTTCAAATAAAACATATAATGATATTTACCGCATCTCGGCAGTGCTTGTTTCTTATCCTATTATTATTATTATAACCAGTTTAGAAGATTACATTCTTAAATATTGAACATACATGAAGCTCTTCGTTTTCCGTTAAACGCGAACAAAAACTGACGGTTATGTAACGAATGATGCCTTTTGGGTAAAATAAACAGAGGAGCAAAGCCAGACGGCATGCAGTAGGAAGAAAAAGGACACAGTGACTCATAGACTAAGTCGAGACGGTTCGAAATTTCGAGTTCGTTGACGTCTGCCCCATCTCTGTCTCTTTCCGTGGAACATTGCCAAATCTAAAGTTGAAGTCTGTCTGTATTAAAGCGAGCCACTTATCATTACTTACCCATTTTCATTTGTAGTCCTATGCAAATTCAATATATTGTTTATTTACATGTTTCACATTATCTAACTCTTTAAAGTAAAGTGGTAACATATGTATTGTGTAGTTACCAATAACCGTGTGTTTATTCAGTGGTCCCTATCCTGAAACAGATTGTTCCAATTTATAACCTCTCATCCCATTTATTTGAAAACCAGTTTAACCGAATATATATTCAGTTATTTATGAGGTCTATTCAATTTTCTCTCTCGACGTTTTGCACTCGAGAGTCACTTTAAAATAGTCCCATCCCGCTGACCTAAGAAGAACATTATCCCAAACTTTCGCGACGAAGGTGTCTTATTAAACTGACATGTTTAGGACATTTTTCGTCTACCCGTGTCTGATTAAAAATACAACTTTTCGGAAGTCTTCTCTACTTTCATTATCAAGTAAAAACATGGCCCTGCACTGTTGCGTCTGTTGAATTAAGGTAATCTCAATTTCCGAAACTATCCTGGGATAGATCGGGTGCAGAACATTTGAATGATGCACTGACGATGGAAGCAGCAAGGACCTCTGAAGCGTTGCTAAACTTCTATAAGGAATTATTGTGTTCATTGAGTTTCTAACTAAAACCGCGATGATGAAAAATGTTCAGATATGTGTCAGTTTAGGAGAAATACATTTTCTTCTATTTAGTGACTTCCCGTTGTTTTAAACGTCTGGCCAAAATCTGCAGCTGTCATTTTGTCACTGTTTCAAATTTAATTTGACAGAATGTATCCCATTTTCAACCATGTGCCCAATGCTGTAGTGTTTTGTAAAGTCTTGTGGGCAAATTCTGCGATGCTCTCTGACATCGATAGTTATCGCTTTTGCTGTGAAGTCGATTGCGGTGTTCTGGGTTGTGACGTCGTGTGGTCTTTTAGGCGGTTAAAAATGCATAGGAAGGACAGTTCATAATTTCCAAGAAGGTAAAACTGTAGCACAAAACAATATCTGTGATGTTATCTCTGTAAAAAAAACTGTGACGAGGTCCACCATCAATTAATTCCGTAATTTGTAGTCATTAGTATGATTTAAGCGAAAGTTGTCGCCATTAAGCCAAATAAACAAGGGTCGTACCAACTATAATGTAGAATTAACTGAGTGGTATAACAGGTATACATTAATTTCTGTCTTCCACGTCATAAATTTCTGAATATAACTCTTTTTCAGATGTTTACGTGGCGTCATTTCCGGTTTACAGAGTGTCACATTTGGTAAATAAACAAACGATGCTCGTTAGTGACGCTCAACAAGTTGTACAGACTTGAAGATAATTCATTTGCGTTCTTGTCCTGCATAAAATGGTAAATTAACAAAACACTGTATTTAGTCGAAATCGTAATGCGATATTCTTATCACAGGCTTATGTGGAATTACAAAGTCTGTCCTTGTCTGTGTAACATTTGAGGTTCTCTCGGCGGTAACGAATATTTTTAAATTGCTAACCATATATTACGTTTATGTATTACTTTACTTATTTGTTGTTTTTACGCATCTACTGTTTGCTTTCGGAGAAAGGCTTATGCTTCCCAAACTTCTCTCTCTTTTTCATCTTCTCTTTCCATTTCTTTCAAGTCTTATCCTTTTTAATGCCATTTTGATTCCCTGTTCTCTGCACCGCCTTTTTATACAAGTAAAATTGAAAAGGGAAATCTTTTCTGCCTCCGTTTCTTGAAGTAGACTCAAATTACATGTTGTGCCAAAAGCAATGTTCTACTACAAAACTGTAACTGGACAAAAATTCGTAACCAAAGTTATTCGTTAAGTAGCTATAATGGTTGAACTTACTTCCACCCAATACCTACACCTGTTAATGCGTCATGGGTGTCCTAAGATAGTTATGTTGTTTGCCAAGGAGGAGAACTTATGAAAGCTCACGTTAAGGTGTAGTGGTTGATGTTTCTGGTTTTTATGCAATTAGTCTTTGGTTCGATTCTCGGTCCGGAGGTCTCTCTTCATTGGATCTGTTCTCGTCATCGACTTCTTGTTCTTTTTCCTTCAAGTCCTTCAGACATTTGTTGGGACACAGCTTTAAAAAAAGAAGAATATCTAATAACTGTAGTTCGTAAAGGCCGAACATGATATCGAAGCCACATAACCTGCTGAGATGAGAACTCACCATTAAATAAAGCAATGCTGAGAAACCATAAATTGCTCACGTTTAAATTTCACAAACACAACAAAGGACATATATATATATATAAAATGTAATGATTGCTTAAATGTGCTTTAATATTCAAGTAATTTGGTAACAAAAATAATATGATAGTATGACAACAGCTGGAGCAAAATGAAATCAGGAAATTTATGGTATTTTCCTCCAGGAGGGATATTTTGTCTTCTCTTATGATTTTGAGCGACATACAAGTCAAAATTTATACAAGTATGAACTTTGCATTGTGGTTTGTAAGAATGTGAAAATTTTTGAAATAATGAGTTGGAAATTAGTGCTACTGGAATGTAGGTCAGCTACATCATATCGTCTATGCAAACATAGCATTATAACTTAGAATCTCTGGGGCGAGTTAGCGAAAATTTGTGACTTCAACTCGTACATATCACATCGAGTTCCCTACAGAGCAAAAAGATACGATCATTGAAATGACATATTAATGCTGTCATAGGAAAAAGAGTTATAGGAATTTGAAGGAGTAAATAGAAATATTACGTTCAGTTTTGTAGAGGAAGGAGAAGGAGAAGAGGAGACAGTCCAGAATGGCAGAGAGAGGAGAGATAAAGGTGTCAGATGAGGAGATGAATAATAACAAGAAGAAAAAATCTGTCTAGGGGTGAGTAGAAAAGAAGAGAGATAATGATAAATAGTTGGATGAATAGAAGTAGTGTAGGAAGGAGAAGAATAAGAATAAGACTATGATCTCGGATAGCATTTGTGAAACAATATTAATGATCTCGGATCGCATTTGTGAAACAATATTTTGCGTGGAAGTGAGTGTACTCCAAAGAAATAGCATACGTTTTCCCAGTCTTTTTTTTTTTTTAAGTACTCGCTGTAAGCCTGTATGAAAATTATTTTTAAGTTTCCTATTCAGAATTTTTCTTATGTACTTTATGGAATCAATTGGCTAGTATCTTGACATTTTCTTATAACCTTATATACCGTGCAGTGTGTTGATATATAAAATCATGCATAACAAAAACTGTTTACATTTTGAAAGTATAAACAGTTTTTGTTTGTATGCATGATTTTATATTTCTTGACATAACCCTGAAAAAAGCTAACTAAAATTATATAAAAGATAAAAAAATAATATTCTTCATTTTAGTGATAAACAGGCAGAGGAATACAGAAATGTACATTACATTTTCAGCTTAAGTTTCTTTTTCGACTTCCGATAGGTCTTCATCAGGGGTTGTAAACGATTAAATCCTGGGCCACATGCGGAGCAACGGGTACATAAGCGAGGGATTTTTTTTTGGAACTTCAAGGAAAACGTGTACACATATTACATAATTTTCTTTTAAAAATTTCTTGGTTGTCTACTAACAATTAAGTTTTTAATTTCGATGGCAATTTTTTTCATTATACTGAGTGAAACAACAAAGTTTGAAATATGTACTCTGCAGAGTACACAACAGTTCCAAAAGCGTTCTTTATGCCCTATCTCATGGCCTCGGTGCCAAATAATTCAGATTGCGACGGAAAGATGACAGAACGAATATGTCAAATAGTTACTGACTGATGTCAGGAAGGTGATTAATGACGTCATCATATAGGCTTATCCGCTAAGTTTATGCAACAGAATGAATAGTTCCTATGACTACTGATAAGAGTGCAGAATGATTTCTTTGGCGAAAAGACGCGACAGACAAGCACACAAACAGAACACAGACGTAAGTTTTCTGAACTTTCCTCAAAGCGTAACGAACATTTAAAAATGTGTGTGCACCGTACAAAACACATTCCCGGTCCTCTTGTGGCCAGCGGGATGCGAATTGGGAATTCATGGTATGTATCGACTCACTCCAGCACTCCTAAAGTTGATGTTTTCAGCTATCATGAACAGAAAATATCCAGACATGAAATTATTCAGAACATCTTTGGTAAAATAGAGGCTGCAACCTTCGTGTTTGCCTGTCGACTGTTGTGTTTTCGGTATACACTGCACACCAGTAGCAGGCCCGTCAGGTGGAAATAAGCTCGAAGATGAATGTGTGAAACCGTCAGCTGTTACATGGGACAAGTCCAGGGGCGTTATTTATACCATGAAACGTATTCTAGGCTTCGAGGGAAGTTGTGCAGCGGTTGGAGTATTCGTGTACAGTAAGATTGCATGATATCAGTCCAGTATGGTTTGACGAATTTGTACTATTTCACTTCTCGAAACTTAACTTTATTTGCGTGATTTCTAATGGGGAGATCGCAACTGACAGCCCGTATGTTTATCTCTAAAACTAGTCTACCGATTTAGATTAAATTTCATAAAATGTAAAAAAAAAAAGGAGTGAAGTACGTGTTAGCCAAATCCGAAGGCGCCTTGAAGAATACACATTCTCTTTTAAGCACAGACAACTGCGACTTTACCTTTGTTTGCTTAGTCAGAATAAGCGTGGTTCTTGTCGGAGAGTTCTTCGCTGGTTCTTTCAACATTATACTACTACTTAAACACAATAAGTAAGGCCAAGGTGCATAATTTTACTTAGAATAGTCACTCGGCTAGACAATAAATTTCCAGTTCTTTACTCCCATGGTTAGAAGTTTCATTGTAGTATTCACTGAAGCCCTTTATTTAATCCACTCCGCATTCTCTCACCATATTTCTCTAAGATTATTTTAATATTATTCTTCCACTTACGCATAAATATCCCAAGTGGTGTCGTCTTCTACATTTTGTCTTTCACGCGTGCTACATGCAAGCTTATTCTCCTTGATTTATCATTCTAACAACATTTATGTAGAGTATAAATTGTAAATTTCCTTATCTAAGACCTATGTATTCTTTTCTAATGCAATTGAAATTATGATGAACATCTGTACGTTTTACAGGTTAAAAAACAACAGTGAAAAGAACGTTGTATCAGATGGATATGACTTGGAGACCTTTGCGTAAATAGAAGATTCATGTTAAAACGTATCTGCAGTAAATGAAGTTTCTAGTGTGAGGAGTGGATTCAAGTGGCTGAAAATAGATTTAAGTGTTGGACTCTTGTGAATACTGTAATCAGGCTTCCAGGCTAGCCGACAAGCTTCAGGACTCTCAGACCCTTAATTATGAATATGCTTCATGAAGTTGTCCTGCACCATCTGTTGTAATATCCAGTTATTCATAATTTTGTCCAAAGATGACTGTACATATAGGCTTTATATTATTCTGAGAATAAGCAGTGATTATTTTCTTCATTAACCGATTGATCTATGTAATGTTGAAGCGCTGTGTTCTTCCTTGGAGTATGAACTGAATTTGTATGTAGTTGATATTAACACTTTTAAAAATGAAGTTTTCGCGGCGACTGAAGTTGATGAAAGACTCTCGGGCTCCAAACCGCGTCAGGTGGCTGAATGGCGAATACACTATATCCTGTGCCAACGTTTCGAGAGCCATCTCTACTGAAGATATGGCGTATTCACCGTCCAACCACCTGACGCGGTTTGGAGTCCTAGAGTCTTTCATCAACTTTAAAAAATGTTGGTTTGCTTCGGCTTCGTAAGCCTAAGATTTCCTTTTTTATTTTATAGGCTCAAATCGTGCAAAATAAGCATTTATGCCACTCCAACAGAATAACTTAAACCCAGACGTCCCTCAGACACCACAAATCCGCTGGTCACTGCTGGTATAGAACTGGGGTCCCTGAATATGTTGTTTGCTTGTCTAATGGTTCTATCGTTCCGACGCAACCACGTGACCCAAATTCGTCTGGTCATTAGGGTTGCGGTTTGAAACTCCGATTAGGTCATGAATTTTGGTTGATGATTGATTGCTGGGGTATCGAAGTGCTTATGTGACGTTGATGCAATGAAACTGCATTCGGAAACTTAATAAACTTAAAACAAAGCACGAATAAGGAAGTTAATGGAATGTGGTCATAATTATCTTTATTTTATGTTCTTTACTTATGTTATGTACTTCTCATTTAGGTTTATATGTATTTAAAACTTTCAGAATCTTGTGAAGAACGCGGTGTATTACAGTTATTTTATTTTCAAGATAAAAACTGAGTTGAGATAATTAATTCAGCACTTTTCTTTTTTAACGTTTTATCCTATTTTAATTTCTGGAGATTCTTAATCATGTCATGTTGTATATTCTGTGATTGGTAATAAGACTGGCTTAATTGTCACTTTTTCTTTCCATTTATCTTTAATGTATTTCTTCAAAAACAACTGTTCATTTTTTCCGCTCAGGTTATTGATCGTAGCTGCTTAATGTAATGTAAATCAGATATACTTTCTTTTTTCTTATTATCCGCCAGCATAACTGATCTCTTGTTCATAATTGTTTGGTTCGTAATTACCATCTGTCACAACATGGCTTATAATTAATTTCCATAATAGCGTGTGATTAATGTAAGTAATATAGCTTTATTTCATAAAATAGGGACTAATATTTGTTTCAATTTGTTGACTATCCTAGTAGTTTTCAGTTATCTAACTGACCAACTGCTGTAACAGTTCAAAGTAAATGTAGTCTTCGACAATTAGGAGTGTAAACTAAGAGTTACAATCCAACGTTTCCATCTTCGGGGTAGTTTTACCTATCTTCTAAACGTGTTGTAATTCAATACTTAAGACCGTTTATAAATGAGAAACTGGCATACAGAAAGTAATACATTTTAAACTAAAGCGCGTATATAGAAATTAGCAGAAAATTTAGGTAAGGTTACACATCCACAGGGTAGGAGCATGAAAAGGTACTTATATAATAATACTCAGCACTTAAAGAATGTCAGATAATACTGTACATATGGAAGAGATGGTATACCGTAAATCTAGGTAATAAACGGTGATCTGTCTCTCATTAAATTATGTTTATGAATGAATTCAACTCAAATAAATTGAATGGAATTCCCTACTTTAAAGCTCTGATCGCCCGATAAGACTTCATTTCATTCGGTCGCAATGGAATTTTAAAACCTTACGAAGAATTTAGATGTTCACGTATCGTCCCCTAGAGTTTTAACGAGCAGTATAACGTTTCTGAACTGGATGTACACATCTGGAGGAATGTTTTATTCATACAAATGTAAGTGAGTGCGAATGTGTTTGATGAAGAAGGTGTCGCTCCATGTCAACTGAACCTTAACACTGTTTGTTGAAGAATGTTAACATTCTAGAACCCCTCCCATGTCAACTACAAGACGTCACCAGCTGCCGACTGACGTATTAAAGGCATTTTAGTACTCTGAAAGATTGTAGGTTTTGATACCACTTGCCTTCCTCCTCTTGGCTGTTTCTTGGATTAGAATGAAACTCTGCTACAAATAAGTATCGAGACAGACACGAACAACAAAGGAATGAACAAGGAAATACAAAAAAAAAATATAGAACTTACGTACTGTCGAATGACATACTGAGAATGTTTTCGAATATTTGTAACTATCGAATATGAAATAGCATAGTGAAGGAGATATGTGAGACGTGTGGAGAAAGTTAAGGGAAGATAGGACTAGGAGCAACGGTACTGAGGATAAGTGGCGACTGTGCCTGGTGGCAAGGGAACTGCCTTTCCGCTATGCGATCTCTACGTCAGTTGCTGCGTTTCCAATTCCTAGCGGCACAGACGTCAAATGTTTTGCCAGTGCTCTGGTTCTCTACACATAATTTAAATTCACCTTTACAATAGATCTATTTACAGCATCGTTAAATAAGCAAAAGTAAGTATATAGAACAGAGTTGCGTTGAAAGAAATTTACCAGTGTCACAGGCTTTAATGAAAGTTATTGTAGAAAATTTAAACCCGAATGGTAATTGTATCTACCAGCTGCTTTAAGAGGCAGTGTCTGCCTGTAAAAGGCTATTTGTGCCGTTGGCATACACCTTAATAAAGGAATTGAATGTAGTAATTGGATTGAACAACATTCCAATTAATACGTTTCTTTTTATTTATTCATGTATATTTGTGTTTTTGTTATTGTATTAATGTTATTCATTTGTGTTCACTCTGCAATTGGCTCCTGTAGCTGTTGATTTAGCACACTAATAATAAAGAATTTAAAGAGAGTTGCATATTTTATGCTGTCGTTATGTTGTATTTCGATGATGTATGATGTCTTCTTGTATGTAGTTTTGGATTGAAGCTTTCATCTCATTATTTTTTCCGTAATAAATTAATCTCGGAAGTTGTTGCAATACTTAGAATGTTCGTTCATAAATTAACTGAATTTTCCATATATACGGATTAAACAAAATCAAATTACTGCTTAGTTATCCATGTGATTATAAATGAATTACATTTATGCCATGATGAAGATTCTATTATTATTTATGACATCTGTACATAGTAACTAATTTTCGCATCCCCTCAATTAAAATTATATTGCTTATTTTTTAATACATTATTGACATACATTTGTGTACAAATTTAAAAACCCTGGTACACGGAACATGTAAATGAGCTACTGTACGTACATATACTCAGAAAAAATGTTACGTTAAATGAAATGGACTTGATTGTAGCCGAGTATGAAACAGACGTAAGCAGTGGCCGGTTTTCAGACAATGGATATTTTAGAAGTCTCTGTTCACCTATAATAACGTAAACGTATTTCCAAAGAGCTCTCTGTTTATGCACAACTGGTTGAAGTAAAGCAGTGGTAAAGGTCGTATGGTCGCGTAATGCAATACAGTTGTAAATATTGTATATTACTGTCGTGAATATTTGCGGTGTTTCCGTTGAGTAGTTAGTGGTGTCAGGTTTATCATTGTCTAGCGTTGTACCTAATAGGACGAAGAGTAGTTTGGCACGACTGTGTCGAAATTAAACTTTGCGTTTATAAATGACAGCTACAAGACTGTTTAGCGCAAGATTGACTGTCAATTTAATCAAGTTCACATCAGGCTACATACAGGGAAACAATTCAATGTTCATTTGTCAGCTGGCATCTGCAGTAACACTTTCAGACAATGTAAACAGGGTATTGAAGAATGAGTGTATAATGGAGGAATGGGAGGAAGGTGGTTGAAGAATAAGAAGAAGAAGAAGATTCTTATCCTTCTCTTCTTCCTCATCTTCCTTCCGCCTTATTTCAGGGGGAGCAGGGCGTGGAAGGGGAGGAGATAAGAAGAGAAGAAATATTAATCAGAAACATAAATACTAGGCCAAGTGAAATCAGTGCGATTCGTATTTTTTTTAGAGAAGTCTTTGATTTATGATAGTAAGACGTACGGATGAAAACCTTTGAAATAAAATGCGAAAACCAAAGTTCTTCCGGGACTTTGAATTTTTAACGTCCTGTGGATTTCAATCCCGTGCATTTGTGTTGCATTCGGTACGAGGACAGAAAACGGAACGCTGTTAAATTTTTATGTGGTAGATGATGGACGATCCGATTGATGCCTTGAACATCCCATCGTATTGGGTTTTGCGCAGTTTGTGTGCAGCGTGTGGGCAGGTAGAACATTGCAAGATAGAAATGTGGAATTCCGCGTTTCGATTGGAATGACTATTTTTATTTGATTTTTCCTCCGTCTTAGGGGTTAGCATTTCCGTATGTTCCCCATTTTCATTACTTTCTTTCCTTCAAGCAACTACCAGGGAGAACTGTACGAACGCTGTTTGTGTGACGTAGAGGAGCGAACAATCTTAAGTATCCATGTGTTGCTCCAATTTAAATGTTAAGGCAAAATATTAAAAATGCTGTGAAAATAGGTTAAAATCTTATACAACTGTTTTCTTTGACAAGTGCGTTAAGTTGTCATTTTTATAAACTGTTCACTTAAAATTACGTAAACATTACGCAGTAACTATTTCATTATCATTCAGGGTTATAGAATATTATAAACGAATACCAAAATACGACGATGGACCACAGATTGAGAATCTCTCGACTGTATGTGAGGTTTACAGCACGCCTACACAACGAATCTTGATTATAGTTTCAATGTTTATTAAGAATCCATTGCATTACCTTAATTGGTTGTAATCAGGTATCAACACGCAACAGGATGCTTTCCTTAAAACTCTGGACTGTATCATTTCATGCTGAGCTACGTTTATCCAGTTTAAAGCAATTGATTACTTTCTTTGGAATGAGATGTAATTTATATGAGACCTGTATTAAAATGATAATGTCACACACTACTAATCTACCCTAGCCCAATGTAACCATTCTTACGGAATTAAGCCAAATGCACCACTTAGGTGCTGATCACTGCGCATTGACATCTGCGCATACCTATTACTAATCTAACATAACCAAATCTACACCAAACTAAATTATAGTAGCCGATAATTTCGCATTGGCTTCCGGGCATGCGCATCACTAATCTACCCTACCGTATCGTACCGATTTAAAAATATAGCAGCAGGTGATGACGTAAAGAGACTCGGCTGAAAAATATTTGTTATTATTATACTTCGTGAACTACTGTAAAATATGTAGAAACGTATTTGAAATCAAAATTTGCGGCACACATTTTGAGAAATTTCACCATTAGCTTCCCCTTCCTTAAAAAATTAAATTGATTTAAAAACGAACGGTGAAGTGAAGCGTTTGAAGTATCGAGAGTAATGGTTTTCGACCCCTTGTAGTATTTTTCTCCGAAGCAAAGTAGGAGTCTTGTATAGGCATTAGGCTATATTGCCTGGCTGACAATATCCACGTAGTTGCTGCACACTGCTAAAAGGTCGTGACATTTTGTAGCCTTTCTGAAACTACCGTATTAGCACTCGTGGGCATCACAGAATGTCATCGTGATATATTTTGAAATCCAGCATAAGCACGACTTTGTCAATCTGCTTAATACTCTAGCGTGTTGGCTGTATGAAGTGAATGTCTAACTACAGGACGCTTGTAACACCATTTTTGATGATAAAATTATCCTCCACAATCGCAGTCCGTATTGCATTTTGTTGATACATTTCTACGAAAATAAACTCCTTTGTAATATAGTGTCTACAAAACAGGTACGTTATTATCTAAAAATTGAATCCTTTGTCTAGTGTCAATAATATTTCTGAAAGGATCTTATTTGCGGATAATTCATTGGTTCAGTTCCTCTCCGACATGTCTTGGACGGATATTTCATTTTCAAAATAAAACTTTGTTTAAAGCGACATTTATATTAATAACATAGTAAATTTTTAACTTATGTGTATATGTCCTGGAATATACACGTTTGAAATCATGCGGCTTTAGTGAAATTACTTATTATTCATCTGCTTTACGACCATAAAATGATTGTGTCCATGTAGTGTCGATTTCTGCCAAAAATAAGCCATCAAAAGCTGTCGATTATGGTCGATCAGTTGCGACATCTCATAGTCTTGTAGATGGTTACCAACATTCCGGGGTCTGAGCTGCATCAAAACCCAGAATAAAATTGACACAGGAATGTTCACCGCCGTGAGGCCCCCAAATCTCAGACACCACAAGCAAATCAAATAGAAGCATTACGTGAATAGTTACAGAAGCCATTATTCCATAAAAAATATATTTGACAGTATTGAACTAGTACCTGTCATCTTGTATTACGTGAAACTTAGTCTCTTCCATTTCAAGAAAGAATATATGATTGAGACTGAAGAATAAATTTTAGGGCCCAAAAGTGGGGAAATAAGACGATGGAAAAAATTACGCCGTGAGGATCTTCGTAATCTGTTTTTTGCACTAAATACTATTAGGTATTTAGTAACTCTCCGTTGATGTGTTGGCATGTGAAATATGTTGTCATGAAAGTCACAAAGATCTTGAACTGAAAGTATTCTGATTGCGATAGTAGCTTTAGCAAGCCTTCAAATAATGGCCATGACATTTAAACTCAATAAATCATATTAATAATTACTAGAGCTGAGAAAAGAACGGCTACAATTAATTTGATTTTTGGCAGTCTAGTTTTTAAGAGTTGTCTTATTTAAAGTTTTACGTGCTGTGTAACTTTATATTACTGTAAACGCGATTAAAGGACATATTAGAATAAAAAACAGACTTTCATTATTCTAATCAGCATGAAAATTTCCAGTCCATTTATTATATAAGTCAGTGACAAGTGAGAATCAGGCTATGTATATGCTGTACCATCCTCTATCTGCAAAACAGACCAGCTGACTTTTCCCCCATTTGCTCTCATTACTTAGACAATTTTAAACCATAAATCCGTCTTATATTCATTCTGTTACAGACTGTATAATATTACGTATACTGAGGCTTTGAGGCTGAGGGATTATAATGTGACTATTTAAATTCTACTACTTTCATTTAAAAATATATCTGTATCGTACAACGTCTGTCTACATAATTTCCTTATGAATTTGTGGCAATTGACAGACTTACATCAAATTTGGTACAATCGTCATTAAACGTAACGTGCCTTCTTTATGTGTGTTTGTCATTTATGCAAACGAATACGTGGTTATGTGACGTTTTGTTGAATAGGCCTCCGAAACTTATTAAAATATTTGTAAGATAATGTCCCTTTTCCCTTTGTAAAATGTAACGCCTAATATGCCTTTCTTTTCTTGTATATTCCTCTTTCGTCTTTCTCCCTTTTCTCCTCTTTCGTCTTTCTCCCTTTTCTCCTCTTTCTTCTTTATTCCATTCTTCTCCACATCCTTCTTTCTCCTTTTCGATTACTTTTCTTTAATTTCCATTTTATTCTTTATTGTTTCCTTCCTTCTCCTATTCTTCCTGTCTTTGCTTATCTTCGTGTTTCTTACGTCTTTTCTTCGGCGTTTCCTTCTGTTTATTCGTCCTAATAAGCAGCTGTCTGTACCTTTCATCCTGTCTTCATCACGTACAGACGTCATGTTATCTTGTCATATGTAAGTTCAGTGTGAAATGAGATATCCCTGATATGTATTATACTCCTACTGGCTAGATTCGATCCCAATTCCTGTTATAAGTTCCGACTGGTCACCGATTCACATTATCGAACATGGCAAGTTACTAGTTCGTTGGACTGTACCGTGAAACAGCAGAACAGTCCGAAAAAGGAGGGTTGGCAGAAGGGTGAGCTGATGTTTGTGTGAAGTGGTGTGGATAACATGTCCGAGCGGGCGACAGGTTTTATGGCGAAAACACTAATTTTCCACTCGCATTGCCTATAAATTGCAACAATAGTCGGGTAGGCGGTTGTCATGACAACGGCGTCATACTATATCAAGGGAGCGCGGCTGCCAGTGACAGGTTTTGCTGTTATTCGTCGTTCCATGAACTTGCCTGTTTCTTCCTCAGTGTCTTTAAGGGGTAATTCAACGCTGAATTCTACTTTTCTTACTTGGGGACTAAAACCGTCTTCCTAACTCAACTGTCTTTTATGAAAAGATTGTTTCTCTTGATCATAGCTTCTCGTTTGTTGTCTGTGCCCCTGCTGTTATAAAAATAATATAGATTCTGCGAAGTTAGAAGCATGGGTTCACTGTAATTGTATTAGTGTTGGGTTACTTTAACGGAGACGTATCCAGACTGGAAAATATAAATTGAAGACATAGACAAAAGCTAAGAAACTAATATTATTTTACAGAGACCAGATTCTCTTCGGGCATCAGGATAAATTTTATATATAATTTAATAAAGATTACATTATTTATAATTTTATAAAATTATACATTACATTAATTTGTATTTATATAATAAGTATTTAACTGGGCTTGAAAATTCCGTCAAGTTCGTATCGCTGAACTTAAGATTCACTCACCACTACCGTGAAACCTAAAAGAAATTAATAATTAAATACGTAATATTAATAGTTAAGCCTGTTTTTGTTAACTTTCATCCTTATAGTGAGGAAATTGAGTATAATTTTATACATTTTATTCTGGATATCCCTGAAATTAACTCTTCACATAAAATAATAGCTACAATGGAGAATACTCGGATTGATTATGCATGAAGATAGAGATAGTGACGGTCTCCGAAACGTTGGCTCTAAACTCCGTTTTCGTAGGACCGATAGCTCGAGAAGTCGTTATTGTAATCAGTCGTCATTACAGGTTCAAATCTTAAAATGCAGCTGAATGCAAATCCGAAGTTTAAATTCGGCTGTGTGAATGCCAGTCATTAGATACAGTTATGGCCCATGTCCATCCACCTTGGATCCTAAAAGAGTTTTCCCTTGATGCATATTCAATGACAGTGCGGTGTTGAAACTTGTGTCGAATTATTATTTTTAAAAGCAAGATTATTTATATCCATATTCACAGTCGCGTGCACAAATGAAAAATGTAAGGCATAAATCGAAGGATTGAATGGAAGCAGCACCTGGTGTATTAATAGTATGAAATAAGGACTGATATTGTCAAGTAAGAGTATTATGTAAGACTAGAGGTTCTCACAGCGGTGAGTATGAAGATATCCGTCTTCTGGGTTATTGCGCTGTGTAGTCTGGTCGATGTTAACCAACGTTTCAGAGGTCATACTGCCTCCGTCATCAGGGCGATGAATAT
>NW_019059690.1:727429-737505 GCF_000696155.1 Zootermopsis nevadensis
AACCCAGAAGACGGAAATCTTCATACTCATCGCCCTGATGACGGAGGCAGTATGACCTCTGAAACGTTGGTTAACATCGACCAGACTACACAGCGCAATAACCCAGAAGACGGATATCTTAAGAGTATTATGTTTGTGCGGATTTTATTACATAAGAAGTCGAAGGCCTGCATTTCCAGAGAACGTTGGTGCGAAACTTGGCACTGTTACTCTGTCACTGCTTTGTAAATATAAGAATGTGTCTGAGAAATAGCATCATACTGTAGACCTGCTTACAAAGTTCTGGCAAGCAACACGCAATGAAGGCATATGTATTTTGTAGTCAGTTTGATAACAAGCGGAATTATCCACTGTTGATTTTAAAATAATATAAAAAATCTGAATGAAGATACTTAGAAATCCTTTGTCATTTGCTGACATGTTATTGATAGTGAATTCTAACCTAACCTAAATATGCAGCCATGCAATCAAAATAGAGAGGTTACATAAGCTTTAAAATCAGACCTCAAGTAAAATTAACGGAATGCGATTACAACTACCCTCTACTGTTCAGTTTAATCTTACCCCATTAAGTTAACGAGGCACTAATAACAAAAACATAGAGCCCAACGCTGTGCTGCGTATTTAGTCTGAGTCAGTCGACTCCCACCCGCTCTGGTGGACGAGTCACACATTAATTAACAGCGATGGTTGAAGTTCTATATAACTACAATAAGTCTAAAATCAGACTGTTCTTAATACGATTAAGAAAATAATTAGGCATTTCCTCTTCTCTTGTTATTAGAAATACTATTGTTAACGTGCTGCTAAGCATCCTATGATTATTTTATCTTATTTCATTTACAAGACTATGACGTTCCAAATAATTTAAAGTTAATGGATTTGAAATGAAGATTCTATTGTATATAGACTACTCTCAGGTATTCATGCTGTGATCATTAATCAAACATGTTTAAGCGAACTTGATTTATGTGGGGTCATATTCAAAGTGGAGTGACAGGTGTTTCATTACGGAAAATCCTCGATTCAGGAAGTTTACTTAGATAAGTACTCTTCAGCGTATATACGTACCAGCTACTGCTAAAAGTGATTGGTCTAATTGAAAATGTAATTAATATAACTAATTTTTTTCGTCAAGGACTGGGTGCTTTGAAGACAGTTTTGAGGTTCAGAAACTGTACTCGTCCGTTCATGTGCGCTCCTCCTAGCTCATCTAAGCTCCATTTCTCTACTTGTGTGCCACTTTAGGTACACTTAATTCAATAAATCACTACGTCACAAACATGGTATCTTTGTGAATAACATTTGGCTTTCAAAATAATCAGTGAAATATTTCCTAACATCATTAAGACTTTAATATCCAGGAGTAATTATATGTAACATCTCCTTTAACAGTTAGAGAATTTATAATTTATCCAAACTGCATTTATGAGATTCAGATGATTCTTAGAATAACCAGCATTTCTTTCCTTAAACAACCATTAACTTAGTGATCTTTGAAAAAGAGAAGCTTTGTGTCTACATTGCGATATGAATTGAAAGTGTAAATATTTAGATTAACTTTGGATTCAAAGATTAAACGACTAGCAATGGATCCCCGGTTGAGATACACTTCCTTATTACAATGACTTTGTATAGTACCACTAACTCGAATAAAGCCGTCTCCTTCCACACTACTCGCAACACATCATTCATAATTTTCTTCACAACAATACTGGGGATGTATTAAACTATGATGAAAGAAAGTATTTTGACCTAACGTAGACATCAACTTCACATATCATATACCTGCAGTTCGGCAAAAATAAACATGACAAAAATGACTTCAAATTACCTTGAAAATTTTAGATACCTCTATTCTGCAAAGCCTTGAGCTGATATTAATGTACCTCTGTCATGATATTGATCTAACTGACTATGACATCAAATTGACAAAATTATGGCAATTCAGAAACCAACAGTTCGGCAAATATAAGTCTAAAAAATGACATTGGGAATTTAACGTCACCTATTTCGCATACCTTTAAGCTGACAACGGCGTCACCAAGTCATGGCTTTGACCCAACATAACACAGACACAAACCCAACGAAAACCATACTTAACACATCATAACATAACACAATATAAACCAAAGCATACATGACGCAAAGTAAAGTAACTTAACCCCACCATCCTTAACAACCTAACCTAAACTAACCTAACGTAACATAACAGCCTAGCGTATCCTAACGTAACAATACCTAACCTAGCCTAACCTAACCTGAACCTTACCTAACCTAACTTAACTTAACCTAACCTAATACAATATAAACTAACACACCGAAAATTAAATGAACTAGCATTGCATTCGAAATGTTATTACCGTGACCTTGATATGAAATACATTTCTCCATGACATTAATCTGATATGAGATTGGTCACTCATGTTCCTATAGACCAGAAGATAGATGCGTTTCAAGAAATGTGTTTAGAATATTTTTGAAAAAATTATAGTCCTCTGTTTGACAAAAGCTCAACGTAAAATTGTCGTGTGTTTGACATGACGCTGATCTGTCCGTTTCCTGAAACTGACATGAGTATGGTCACTCAGAATATTACACATCGACAGATATGTGCGACTGAATAAATATCTTTCGAATGACCTTGAAAATTCAAATACCTCTATCCGGGAAACCCATTGACGCATATTGGCGTGACCTTTACATGAAGCTGACCTCTCAGTGACCTCAAACTGGCATGAGTATGATCACTGAGTTCCTTACAGATCTGCAAAAATACGCGATTGAAAAGTGTGTATCGAATCTCCTACATAAATTTAAAAGCCTCCATATGGGAAACGGTCAGAGTGATATTGTCCTGAATCTGATATAACGCTGACCCGTTCGTGAACTCAAACTAACATGAGTATGGTCACTCAGATTCCTACAGTTCGGCAGATATATGCGTTTGAAAAAATGGCTTTCGAATGAACTTTAAAAGTTCAAATGCCTCTATTCCGGAAACCCGTTGACGGATATTGTCTTGATCTTGACATGATGCTGGCATGTCGATGCCCTCAAACTGACATAAGTATGGTCAGACAAATTACTTCCGAACGGCTAAAATATGTATTTGGAAAAATGACTTTAAAATGACGTTGAAAACTTTGAAGGACTCTGTTCGGCAAACCCTCCAACTGATATTGTCATGTCCTTGACAGGACGCTCACCTGTATTTGCCCTCAAACTGATATTAGTATGGTCACTCAGATTAGTTTACTTCGAGAGATATATGCGTTCCAAGAAATGACTTTCAAATGACCTTGAAAACTTCAAATGTCATTATTCGGGAAACCCATGGACGGTAATTGGTGGGATTTTGACATGATGATGACCTGCCTTTGACCTCAAACTCACATGAGCATGGTCACTTAAATTACTTTCAATCGGCAGAAATATGCAATTGAAAAAATGACGTTGAAATTTTTAAAGGACTCTGTTCGGCAAACCCTCTCACTGATATTGCCGTGACTTTGACAGGACGCACATATGTCTTTGACCTCAAACTGACATGAGTATAATCACTCAGAGGCTTGAAGTTTGGCAGATATATGAGTTTGAAAAATGACTTTCAAATGACCTTGAACATTTCAAATGCCATTATTCGGGAAACCCATGGACGGTAATTGGTGGGATTTTGACATGATGATGACCTGCCTTTGACCTCAAACTGACATGAGTATAATCACTCAGAGGCTTGAAGTTTGGCAGATATATGAGTTTGAAAAATGACTTTCAAATGACCTTGAACATTTCAAATGCCATTATTCGGGAAACCCATGGACGGTAATTGGTGTGATTTTGACATGATGATGACCTGCCTTTGACCTCAAACTTACATGAGTATGGTCACGCAAATTACTCCCGATCGGCAGAATTATGCGTTTGAAAAAATGACTTTTGAATGACGTTGAAAAATTTGGAGGACTGTATTCGGCCAACCTTCTGACTGATATTGTCCTGACCTTGGCAGGACGCTCACATATCTTTGACCTCAAACTGAAATACGTATGGTCACTCAGTTTGTAATAGATCCGCAGAAACATGCGTTGGAGTAAAAGATTTTTGCATGAGATAATTTTAAAGACCTCTCATCGGAAAAGCCGGTGACTTGTTATGTTTTTTAAGTGCTATTACATTGACCAGCCAACGACCTCAATGCTACGTGGTTATGGTCGCTAAGGTAACTAATGTTCCGAAAATATAAGTGTGAGAATAATTACACTAAAACTTCATTTAGGAAGGAGAAGAAATAATTTAAATGATGGAAGGAAATAAATAAAAAATCTTGAGCAGAAAGACTTTCGCACAGAACGCTAAAATTAACTAAAATAAGATAGAAATCATAGACAGAAACTAAGGAAGTTAATAGCATTGGGGAAAAACCAGGTTTCAGGATGAGTTCTTACACATAATTGAGAATTAAACATCTGAAATTAGCTGCCGTAATGTTGTTGGATCCTTACAACTATAGTCAGTCAGTCACTCTGTCTGGCTTCTACCCTGGATAATGTATTCCCGAGCAGCAAGGTGGGAAGTTTAGCAGCTGCAGTTTTAATCACATAACTTGTAATTATTCCACGTACAGGTCTCACCTACCATCTATTGCTTCCGGATAAGCAAGAATGGAATATGTGCCTTAAGATTCACACTCTGCTTGGTTACTGTATATCTAATTTGGAATTTAATCTATCGACACCTTTCTTTTTCAACCATATTTGATTACGCTAGTCTCTCTTTAGAAGTCTCCCATGTTTCGGGGCACAATTATATATCTTACTTTGCCAACTATTATCCCCCATCATTTGCAATTGACTGTACCCTGCAAGCTTCGATAGTTTCAACAATCGATTTTTATATTTAATTCCCCTCCTAATTTTATCAGTTATTGGGCTACTCTTTGAGACATGTACACACTATAAACTCTTCTGCAGTAACGCATCTCTAATGACTTAGTTATTAGATTTTTTGTGTCTAAGCACATGTTTTCTATGTTGATTTATATTGTGAGATACTATCGATGAACGCTGAATATTTAATACTAGATGTACAGGTGATGAGCTGCTCATATGACTGGTCTATTTTAAGTTGATTTTGAGCATTTATTTTAAATATCATAGCCACGTACATAAGTGAACGTTTATGGACATTGAGATCAATGTTGAAGGTTATTCAAAAATTTATATGCTCAAGGACATTGCTTTTAATGGAGAAAATATACTTTCTGGCCGTGTGCTTCCCAGTAAAACTTAGTACTTGAGCTTAAAGACAGTAATTGCAAAATAAGAAGTATATAAGGTACTTAGAAAGTATTGGTGCGTGCTATCTTACAGTAACAAGATGGTGATGTGTTGTTTTGGGTTGTGACGCTGTGTAGATTCGTAGACACGTTTTGGAGGAACATATTCTCTCCATCTTGGGGCTGAAACTGCCCACCTGCCTCTGCTTAGCTCAGATTCGTCACGGCGCCGTGCTTAGTTTGTACTGTACCAGCCTTTTACCTTTTAGATACGGTCTGCTGTCTCCTGTCGTATTATTGTTCAACGTCTGGTGTCGATAAATCTGACTTTCATAGCTTGTTTCTAATGCAGATACGTGATTCGGCATGAATTTTCAGTTGAAGATGTGAAGATGAGGAATATTGTTTTCTCTTTCCATTTAAAAGGTTTTGCCAGCCCCAAGTGTTTTCATATCCTCGTTTGATTGGAAAACGTTATATTTGGTCTGTATTTCACAGCCACTTATAACATTTCTGAGTAAGGGAGGAATTTTCTTGTCAGAAAGGTGTATCATATTTGGGATCTGAAGTAGGCAGAACTTAATACTTAAACCTCTGAAACATTGGTTACTACGTGGCGCTACAACTCAGAAGACACGCATCTTCGTACTCATCGTCGTGAGAAATTTAAATTCTACTTAATGCTCTATATACGTTTTGTAATCGTGTGTCGGGTGTCGATCATGGTCTTTCTACACAGCATGGAGTTTCTTTGAATTGTCCTTACCCACCTTTCATAAATGTGTGGATAATTCCAATGAGAAAAGTCCACGAGAAACTGACAGACGCACAAGTAATTCAAGGAATTTCCCTTCATTTTGCACCCGAAAATTCGTTTACCAACTTCTGAATATTCTCTTATGCCAGAAGAATTGTCCTAGGGATTTAGTTACCTCTTACTATTATCAGTAATACCAACATGGCGACAGCGAGACAATCTATGGTTTCCGTATCCAGTTGGACATTCACGCCAAGAAAAATAACAAACAAACTACGATAAAATTCCTATTAAATATTAAATTATTACCATAATTAACATTTAAATATTTAAAATTTATATTAAATGATATTTAAGTTTATATAATTTTATACACCTGAAGATGGTTCTTTTAGAACTGAAACATGTCTTGTAACCACGACAAATTATTTACCTTTTGTTATTTTTAAGGAACTCATGCTTTGTTAATAATATATTTTATGGTAACGCATAATTTATAATGTTAATAATTAGTGTTGACTCTTAATAGACGGCTGGACACGTTTCTTTCACAGTCATCAAATGAATCCAGAAAAGTCACTGCTTTTAAACAAGATATAATATCTCGTGACTAGCATTTAATGGGTAGAAGTTTCCAGTTAACAGTATCGGTTCAAATAAGAGTATTTTGTTTGTGGTAAGTGAACATGTTTCACTCTTGCAGTCTGGATTTCAATACAGGCAAACCACGTGCTGAGAGTCGTAAAGTTACATTAAGAATTATTAAACTGTTCGTTCTGGTACTTTGCTATTGAAGGTATACTCCACTAATCCTGAGTGGGAACATCTTGGCAAATTACTTCCACAAACTTGAACTTCAGATCGTCCTATTAGGATGTGACAAAGGCTTTGCTCGTCATATCCACTTTGCTGCATCTGCAGACGTGTTGAGGTCTGTCCAAGAAGTCTCCGACTATATTTTTTCCCCGCGGTAAGTAATGGAGAAATGGTGGGGAAACTGAGCGTAGTGGTAGAAGGGACTTTCATGCGCATGCGTGATTTTTTGCTTCCTCGCAGCACCGCCGGATGCGTCTGTCGCTGCCAGATAGCGAAGTGATGTAACACATGTTCGTCGCATTCTCGTTTCGCTCAAGATGACGGAAAGCTTGCAGCAGCGATACTGCATTAGGTTCTGTCAGAAACTTGGGGATACCCAAGAGGAAACAATCCGCAAAATTCATCAGACTTTCGGCGATAATGCGTTAGGAGTCACTCAAATTAAAGAGTGCTTCAACCGCTTTAAAGATGGCCGCATGTCGGCGGACAGTGACCAGCGTTCCGGTAGGCCGTCAACGAGCCGAAATGCTGATGTCATTGACAAAGTGTGGACATTGATCATGGAGGACCGTCCGGGAAATTGCTGATGTGGTTGGGATCAACAGAGATTTCGCAAATTCGATTGTAACTGAGGATTTGGACATGCGAAGAGTGGCGGCAAAATCTGTGCCCAAGCTGCTTTCGCAGGAGAAGCAACAACTACGCCTTAAGGTAGTACAGGACATGCTGGAGTGCGCCAACGGGGATCCTGAGTTCCTGACGTCTGTGATCACTGGTGACGAGTCGTGGGTGTACGGATATGACCCGGAAACCAAGGTCCAGTCGTCACAATTGAAGTATCCAACATCCCCGAGGACCAAAAAAGCACGACAGGTTCGGAGCAATGTGTAGGTGATACTGACTGCTTTTTTCGATTACCGGGGTGTTGTGCATCATGAGTCCGCACCACTAGGCCAAACTATCAATAAACAGTACTACCAAGAAGTCCTCCGTCATCTTCGTGATGCAGTTCGGCGCAAGAGACCGGAGATATGAGACGCACACAACTGGCAGCTGCATCATGAAAACGCCACAGCTCATTCATCACACCTGATCAAGGGTTTCCTAGCCAAGCACGGCATTCCACAGGTTCGCCAGGCTCCCTGCTCTAATGATATAGACCCTTGTGATTTCTGGCTGTTCCTGAGAATGAAGACACCGCTAAAAAGCTCCCGTTTGGACAGACGCGAGGACATCAAACAGAACGCGACGGCGCAGCTGCACACAATTCCAAATCAAGCCTTCCAGAATTGCTTCCACCGATGGAAGTAACGCTGGGCTAAGTGTCTGGAGTCACAAGGGGCCTACTTTGAAGGGGATTAGGTATTGTAACCCCCGAGATACAGAACTTTGTTTTCCCGGCTCAACATCCGATACTTTTTGACCATCAATTTCAAAGACCAATATCTGGGAAATTAGTGGGCCGATTTCTTTGTGACTATCATATGACCTACTGCTTTACCTGACCTCATTTTGACATGAGTATGGGCATTCAGGTATTCACCATTTGGTAGAAATAAGCGTGAAAAGATATGACCTTGAGAACTTCAAAGACCAATATGTGGGAAACTAGTGGGCTGATTTTGTCGTCACTTCCGTATGAACTTCATCTTTACGTGACCTCATTCTAGCATGAGTATTGTCAACCACGGATTAACGATTTAGCAGAAATAATCGTTAATATTTATGACCTTGAGAATTTTAAATACCTGTACCTGTCAAACTATTGGGCCGATCTGCTCTAGACATCCATATGAACTTGAACTTTTCATGACCTCATTTCGACATGAGTATGGTCAACCTGGTATTGGTAGATATAAGCGTCAAAATATATGACTTTAAGAATTTTAAAGGCCTCTGTCTGGCACATAATCTAATCCAACACACTGGTCTGTCCTGAAATAAATTTAAATAAGCTAAATTAAACCAACTCAACCCAAATCACCCTAACATAAAGTAACATAAACCTACCTAACCTAACCTAACCTAACACAATGTAGGCACTGATTATATATTACGCCTTGTACATGACCATTACACACCCATGACCTCTAAATGTTGCCTGAAATGTCACTTGGATTCGTACAGTTTTCTATATATATACGTGAGAAAATAGTAATACGAATGACCTTGAAATAGTTTGAGGACTCTTTTTCTCAAACAGGTTGTTTGATCTTTTCGTGGACCTGCTGTGTCATTGACCCATCCGTGAAATCATTTTAACATTAGCATACTCAACCGGGTATTTACGGTTTTGGGGAAATAAGCGTGAAAAGATATGACTTTGAGAATTTTAGAGATTTGTATTTCGCAAACTACTCGGCCGATCTTGTTGTGACTACCATATGTATTTAACCTGTACATGGCCTCATTTCGACATGAATATGTTCAACCAGCTACTTGCCGTTTGGCAGATATAAGTATGATAGTATATGACCTTGAGTATTTTAAAGTCCCGCATCTGGGAAACTATTGGGCCGATTTTTTCGTGACTACCACACCACCTTGAACTATACATTGTCTCTTTTTGACATGAGTATGGGCAACCAGGTATTTACCGTTTGGCAGATATAAGAGTTTTAAAGTATGACCTTGAGAATTTCAAAGACCAATATCTGGGAAACTAG
This sequence comes from Zootermopsis nevadensis, assembly GCF_000696155.1. Next base: position 736,947 of record NW_019059690.1, read on the forward strand.
TGGTCCGAATTCGTTGTGACTATCATATGACATTCTAATTTACTTGATCTCATTTTGACATGAGTATGGTCAATCAGGTATTCACCGTTTGGTAGAAATAAGCGTGAAAAGATATGACCTTGAGAACTTTATAGACCAATATGTGGGAAACCTGTGGGCCGATTTTGTATCTGGCATGAGTATTGTCAACCACGGATTAACTATTTAGCAGAAATAATCGTTAATATTTATGACCTTGAGAATTTCAAAGACCAATTTCTGGGAAACTAGTGGGCCGATTTCTTTGTGACTATCATATGACATTCTAATTTACTTGATCTCATTTTGACATGAGTATGGTCAACCAGGTGTTTAAGGTTTGGTAGATATAAGAGTTTTGATATAGGACGTTGAGAATTTCAAAGACCAATTTCTGGGAAACTAGTGGGCCGATTTCTTTGTGACTATCATATGACCTTCTCCTTTACCTGACCTCATTTTGACGTTCATTACCGTGTTCACTAGAACCTGCTACAATTTCCTATCTCTAGCCAGATTAAGCCAATGCTGTCCACTCTTT
>NW_019059690.1:737535-748363 GCF_000696155.1 Zootermopsis nevadensis
ATGTCCATCTCGGTCTAACAAATGAGTATTAGATTCAGGTTTTGCAAAATTGAGGAACCTACAGACGCTGACATTTGAATCGCAATCAGATTTATTTTGAAAAATAAGTAAAATATGAATTGCGTCCAGTAGTTTAAGTGTGCTATTCTGTCTTTTATTATACTAACACCTGCGTGTCATCAGGGCGTCATCGCTCTGATGAAGGAGGCAGTATGACCTCTGAAACGTTGGTAAACATCTACCATAATACACAGCGCAACAGCCCGGAAGACAGAAATCTTCATACGCAACGCTCTGAAAACCTTGTTGTTGTTCGACTTGTTGTTTGTTTGTCATCAGTCTTTCGACTGGTTTCTTGTGGTCCTCCATTTACGCCCATCTTGCGTCAATCTCTTCATTTCCACATATTTTTTGCAGCCCACATCCTCAAAAATCTGCGTCACATGTTCCAATCTTTGTCTCTCCCTACAATTCCTCCCTTCAACTGTTCCTTCCATTACCAAATTAACCAATCCTGGATGCCTCAGAATGTGTCCCACCTTCCTATCTCTTCTTCTCGTAAGATTTATCCATAGACTTCTTCTTTCGCCTATCCTGTCTAAGACCAGCTCATTTCGTACTTTATCAGTCCACTTAATCTTCAACATCCTTCTATAGCACCACATTTCAAATGCTTCTATCCTTCTTCTTTCTGGCTTTCCCACTGACCATGTTTCGCTTCTATATAGCGCTGTGCCACAAACATATAACTTCAGAAAAGTCTTCGACTTATAACCCTTAAAATGTTAAACGATTGTCATGAATCATGAACTTCGTCATGATTTAATTTTTCCAATAATTTTATTTTCTTTCAACTCTTCTGAGCCAATATAGATGGAAGAACAACATTAAAATGTATCGGAAAGAAAAAAGGGTAGAATGTTGTTGAGTGGATTGGTCTGACTCGGGTTCTTGAGAACACGGGTTCCATAAAGGAAATGTCTTTCCTGACTAGTTGAGTTACAATTGGTTCTTCAAGAAATAGTATCATTCCATGAATTTAGTTTAGATATTTCCTCAGTACTGTTCCATTCATAAATACTTTTAATATCCGACACTCATATTGTGCTTGACACAGTGCTCTCTTTGTTTATTTAATGTAATAAATTTAATCATAGAAATTAAATACGTTGTAAGACTAACACGTTTGCGCTATATAGCTCTGCAAAACGCAGAAGATAACCTTGGAACTGCATAGTAAATTAATGTTTCTTTTCGTTTGTTGAACCGCATCTGTAGTACGCCTGCAGCAGAATGACCGACTGCACGCCTTACTGATGTGTCAGAGAAGTTGCCGCATTGCCACGGCGAGCTGGGATAAATCGTAGAGATAATGTTTTTTCCCCCCATATATTTTTATTTTCGTCAGTAGGTGACGTAGAATACACAAGCTCCAATAAATTAATTTAACACTTAGAAGCACGCAGTTTATGTAAACAAGACTGGAAATGTGCAATCCGTACAATAGTACACAGTTTACATTTGTCTTTTATTACATTCTTAATGCTTCTAGACGCGAGTGTGTGGGTGGGTGGATGTGACTGCAAAGAGAATAAGTCGAAGCAGAGTTCGCATTATGTGGGGGAGAATTTAAGTTTTACAGTGATTTCTCTGATAAAATCCTCCCTAAACTGATAGGTACGTATTTTGTTCTATTAATGAATGAAATTTCAAGTGTCGGTTGTATCTGGCCGTAGTTATTACACTACCTTCTATAATTTCAATGCAACTTATGAATTATGGTTCTGCACTCGTAGGCGGGTGGTTATTGATATAATTTCTCTCTAGTGAGTGTTTTATTATCGCTTGAATTTGTAAATATATATCAGAATTATTCACTTTAATATAAACTTTATCTACGCAACTTCATTGTCATCATCGGAACATTTCTGTATTCTAAGAAGGATTTGAGGTTTTCACGGCGGTGAGCCCGAAGATGGCGGTCTTTTGGGTCGTTTCGCCGTGTATTCTATTAGAATTTTACCGACGTTTCAGATGTCTTTGCTACCTCCATCATCAGGTCGATCACTCATCGCCCAGAAGCATTGACAAATTTTTACCAGACTACACAGCCCAACAACTCAGAAGACAGCCTTCTTCATTTCTGTATTCTGTATAACAAGTCAGAATATTATCACTTTTATGTACATTTTTTCATTATTTTGTAAGAACGTGTTATAAACATATTAAATATCCTTTAAATTTGTCGAAATAACCTACATTTTTTCGTTTTAGCCATATTTGTAATTATTAGCTTATAAACAACGTTTAATGCGTACTGTGTTGGTATTTTAAAACCCATTTTGACACGTAATTTCACGTGTTTATTTCCAGTGGTGCCTTGCTGGTCAACGATTTCTACTACGTCATTCACGCCCGAAAATCACGTCATTAACACCTGACTAGATATAGTACTCATTCTTTATATTGCTGAAAGTATTCCTCTAGCTTTCTTATGTTCGATTGTTAATTAAGTCACTCTTTGAGGTGGGCGTCAACGACTGAACCTTGATAACGCCATGCTTGTTTATACAAAGTGTAAGTGACCTCGGGAGACACAACATTCACTACACACAGCACACATGCTCACATACACCACCTCAGTCTTTCTTTCATAAAGGGGGTGGCAGCTAAGTAAAACAGTCTGCCAAGGGCCGACAGGACGTAAATACAAGTAACTGGGTTAAGCAACCGAGATTATTGGCACGAATTTAAAATTCTGAATGTACCTTAAGACTTTAGAACAGAATTCACAAATAGCATTTGGAAGCGAACATCGAAACTGATTCTGCTGTTTAATTAAGTTTTAATTGTAAATTATGTATGTATACAGAGTCAAATTAATAGCTAGGCGAGTTAATTGTTTTCATTGTAGTCATTTATGGCAGCATTGTCGTATAGAAAAATATTACAAACATACATTCTGGCATGATAAAAACTGACAGAATTGCTTCTCAGCTTATTAGAATACAATGTTTTACATTTGTAGCCTTTTATTTTCAAGGTGATTTGATAAAAATGGATGAGACAGACTGAAATGTAGCATATATGAGGAAATTAATAAATAATAAAAAAAACAAAGGAATTTTTCATGTCTTATGGCCTGTAGCGCCGTGTAGTGTGGTTGAAGTTTACCAACGTTTCAGAGGTCCTTGCTGCCTCCACCATCAGGGCAGCTATACTGGCAGATCACTAACTCACCTCCGTGATAACCTCAGATCCTACATATTAAAATGGATCATAAATAAATAGTGTGTGAAGCTAGGACATGGGTTAAAATGGTTCAGGTAGGGTCATATGAACACGATAATAAGTCGTCAGTTCCAAAAATGCGGGAATTTTATTAAACGACTGAGCAAAAATTTTCAAATAATACCTGCACCATTGCGTTAGCTCTAACCCTTTAAAACGCAGTGGTAACGATATCTACCACATGTTTTTATGTTTTATAATTTTATATTTTGCCACCATTTATAGGTTTCGTATGAATCTCATAATATGCAGCGTGTATGTTCGAACAGCTTTAACCAATTAATCTCTGCAATGGAGACGCGTTCTCCGCTATTTGAGGTAGAAACTGACGGGCAGTAATTATGCAAATAAATCTTTAATAGATATGCGAACAAATTATAACAGATGTAATTGTCTGAAACATTCTAATTTAATCAGGGATTATAGCTTTATAGCGTAATTAGACCAATGTTAAGCGCCATAATTTTAATTTCTTTAATTAAAATGTGTGATAATTCTTTACAGAATCCTGAATATGTTTTAGTGTGTTTTAACTGCACATATTATATAGTGATGTCGAATTAAATATGAAGAATATTGTGAGTTTTATTAATTTTAAACTTTATTATATGTGTGAGTTTATATTTTTAATATATTTTGTTTCTGGAAATAATCCTGAGTCGTTCATAGTCAAGTGCCCGGTTGCGCCTTCTAAACGGAAGACAATTTTCTTTTTGTTAACTCATGCGAATTGTACAAGATAAATCTCTTCTTTAGCAATGGATGTTGTGCAGTGCTGTCATCTGGTATAAACACACAAACACTCAGCTCCATCATGAATCATATCTGAATTTCTGTTAATAATGTACATTTCAGGAAACGCTGCCATCTACTCATTATGACGCTACGGTTAAGCATTCATAGTTGAGGGTCCGAATATTTTCACCTGATTTAAGGATTAATGTCTCTCAGTTTCTATGGTAATGGTAATTGATAATTGGATGAATAATGAATTTAGAGTGAGGATGAAGGACATTTGATTGCTGGTCTCTTAAATTATTTAATGATTCTTTACAGCTGATACATTATATATAAGTGGTTGTAATTGAATGAACTCAATTAAGCACTTATTTATGTCCAAAGAAATGTATTTCATGTACATTTATTATGTATCATGCAGACGAATATAGTTGCTCTGGAGAAATGCTAAAACTAAAGAAATGTTAATACTTAAGCGTCCCCTTTCGTGTTTATGAGAAGGTCGATACATCTCTCGCTGTGTCACAAATGTGACACATTTTACAAAAAAGGGGGGGGGGGGTTCAGCTGTTCGTGAAATATAGAGGCTTGCGGTGACTGATGTTAAATTTCCATGCGGAACTTACACAAACTTGTTACATTATGAAAACTCAGTTGGCAACATGATATGTGGATTAATGTGTGGGATGAATATCAGCCGCGAGTTCACACACTTCACAATAGCATTGAGTACTACAGTTCAGAGTAAACAGAATCTCCATATGCGTTATGTGTGTGTGAGAGAGAGAGAGACACACAAAAGAGGAAAGGAAATGTTAGGAAATATATGAACTAATTAACTGTCCAAATAGCAGGGTCCTTCTCGAGAAATGAATAGTCACTGACCATTTGAAGAAATTCCTCATGTTGCAGCAGCCCGCCACAGTCCCTATCTTTAACCAAGTGAATGAACCAGTATTCTCACCATTTAGATCCATTTTAATATCATCCTCCGATCAATGATTAGGTATTCCAAGCGATCTCTTCCCTTCAGGTTTTCCGACTAAATCTTTTCACTTATATATCATATCTTGTGATTTTGATACACGTCTTGTCGTTATCATGATCATTCTAAAACGAAGAATAAAAATTCTGAGCTCCTATTGTGTGATCTCAAGCCTCTTGTCACTTCATTTATCTTAGTTTCAAATACTCTTGTCGACATCCTGTCTGTATTGATAATCTAGCTTCACCAAAAAGTTGCGAATTCGACTTCTCCCGACACCGACTTATAAAATGCTTGTTTTTCTCTTTTCAGGTAGATGTTGTTCCGTGTTACGTCAGGAGGTTACTAAACGTCTCCTGTGTAGTCATGACAACCTGTAAGTAATATAGTTCCTTCATATTGTATTGTTTTGCTGTAGAACAGCAGATGATAAACTATGGGACGCTGGTTTATTCTGCTAGATCAGCATTTCTAAAAGGCCTCACGAGTAATCCCACAGGTATTCAGTTTTATGAGACCTGAGTATCAGAATTGTTTCTATAATCTTTATACAACGTTCTTAGACTTAGACTCATCCACTAATGGCACTGATGCTTTGATGATTATACAATTTAGCGACATATTACAGATGCAGAAAACAGCCTACATATGTGATGGGTAGGTGTAGATGTGTTGATTAATGAGTCGTGGATTGCCCACGAGTTGTAGTTCTCCAACATGGCGGTCCTGAGGGTGAGATGATAACTTACCCTTAAACGAAACAACAATTTAGCAGACTCTGACTCTGTCGATTCTTGTGAACGAGGCAATGAACCTTTGGGTTCCATAAAATAACAGATTTTTTTTTTTACTATATGAGCGACTATTAGCTCCTCATAAATGATTCTGTTGTAAAGGCGCATGATTTTAATTAGCACAGAATCCCTCGGTATAATTCGTATTTTGAACCCAGTAACAGTCAGCCCTATCGTTTAATTTCAAGTTCTTAATCTGTTTTAACAGAAACTAGTCTGTGACGTTTCTTTTTCAATATAAGGACATCTCTTTGTCGTAATAGTTAAGATTCTGTTTACAATCTGGGTACCTTGCACTGTTCGCTTGTCAGTTTTAATTCAGCCACAGGTTTAACACACACAGCCTCTCTTTTAACACCCTGCATACGGATACACACAGAAGCGTAATAAATATCCTTGTCCATTGCGAGTGACTATTTGACTGGATAGTGGCGTCTGTTGCTGAAATAACTAGAAAAGAAGTTAGTACTCGTAATTTTGACAGAAATTAACTTTTAAATTTTACAGAATAATTTAAAAACTCTCTACATCAACAAGAGACTATAGTAAACTCTGGTTCTGTGTAAGATGTGCGTTGTGTAGTTATTGCATCGTGGCGTTGATCGACGAGTATTGCCTCAGTAGGCGCCTGGGTGCTGCAGGCGTCCTTTTGTTAGAAAACGAAATGAAAATTATAAGAGTCTTATCAGTATGAATATTGCTAATAAACTCTGCGCATTACGCGCCTCCTACTAGTGTAAGCTGTGTGTTTGCGCAGTAGAATCTAACAGTAGCCGAAATTTGATTAGGAATATATTTAAACTGATTTAAACGTGTCAGGATCGTATCCAATGGCTAACATTAATATAAACGGCCTCGATATTTGTGTTTTTATTAATACCATAATGTTCATGTGGGATATGTAGGTTTTAAATTCAATTTGATACTTTTAGTTTCAACATACCTTGTGCGTGTGAGCCCCGCCAGTAATTGACATCATTGCTGTCGTAAGGTGTCGTCTTGGAAATCGTGGAATTATAGTGAGATGATGCCTTGTAATCCTGGGGTCTCGGGTTCGATTACCGGCGGTGCCCGAATTTATAACTTGTGTTGGGCAAGGCCGTGGTCTACGCAACACGGCGTTTTCCTCCGGGGGCTTCCCCGGTTTCTCCGTGGCATCCCAACAATTACTCCATTCACACTCACACAGAAGAAGGCAATGGCAAACCACTTCTGGATCATCTGCCAAGAACGTATATGAACAGGTCCCAGTCCGAGAAAAGGATGGAAGGATCCTGTTCATATGGACCTGTCCTCAGACAGAACACTAAATAAATAAAAAAATAGGAACAAACAGCAATTGCAATCTTTGAACTACGTAGTTAAAAGTTAGCAGATAGAATACAAAGTACTACACAGGCATGTCTAGTCCATGATTTCCGTCTCACCGTCCTATTCTAAAAAGAATTCAACAAAATATCCTCGATTTCGAAGCGTCGCCTTGAGAATTTCGTAACAAGCTAAGCGACTGTCAGTCTTTTAGTAAGGGCTGGTGTACTTCATGCTGTTACATTCTTTGTTTAGATTACATTAGTAGTGATTCCTAATACATTATATTTTCCATATAGCATTTCTCATACACAGGTTCTGGTTGCTCATTATACTTTGCCAACAGATCGATAAGTAATTACTGTTTCGCCGGGGCCCCATCTCGTTATTTCGTATTCTGTAAAAATAAAAACCTGCTTATTTCTCTATTAGTCTATCCACTCAATTTTCAACAATTTATATTAAATGGCGCTAGTATCGCACCTAATTCAGAAGTTAGCAACTCCACCGTGTTAAATCAGTTTATAAGTTGATATGTGTGTGGTGTCACGCCACTGGCATATTGTGTTATGTAAGTGGCACTCCGGCAGTTTGTAATGTGCTCTGCCGACGTGTTAGAAGTCCTCAAACGTCACTGGGTAATTCGAGAAGATGTCGAGACAATCAATGTCCCGATTCCGGCGTACGAATTGCCCGGAATCCATGCACTCGTTACACTGTCACGTTATTATCGGTATTGCCAATAGAGAATCATAAAAAATAATTTTTTATAGAAGTAAGTAAATAATAGACACCTCGGTGAGATTTTAGTTTCGCGTGGGGGGGAATTTTAAGATGGATGTCTTCTGGAATTTTGCACTTTGTAGTCTGGTAGGGCTATAGTGAGTTACGGGCTAGTGTCTGCACCACCGGGATGTGATACCAGGACATAAATTTTTCTCTTCGCCACCGCATCGAGAACAGCTGTCTCTACTTGCCTTCCTGTCCACTGCACACTGGCGTACTTTCCCCGGAGGTAGGCGACCGGAACGTCAAGGTCACTGTTGATCTTCGCGCAGTGTCTAGCCTGAGAATGCGTAAAACCTTATCTCTACTTTCCAGAATATTTTCATGACTTGGTACTTAATTAAATGTTTGGACATCTTTACCTCTATTATTTTTCTATTTCCACTTCTTTCTTTTTCTATTTTATCTTTCTACTCCGCTTCTATTTACTTACATTACCTCTCTCTGTATTTCTTTTCCAATTCCTCCCGGTTTCTTCATTTATTTTCTTTGTCTTTCGCCTCCACTGACTTACTTTCTCCTTTCATCTCTCTCATTATTCTTCTACTTCCCCCCTTCTTTATCCTGCGTTTCCTCCTCCTGAAATGTACAGTTGCACATTCACATTGTCTGAAAGGGTTTTGAATGTTAGTGTTCATTACCGCGATCAAAAAACACCAGAATCCCTTCGTGAACAAATTCAGTTCGGTCCATATCATAGCAATCTGTTACTCAAGGCCCACGTTGCTCGTTTAATTATCAGCAAGCCTAGGTCTTAAAATATACCAATTTGACGAAATTCCCAAGTGGTAAACCATATATAATGGACTGTTTGAACGTAATAGCGAAAAGAAGAAAACTGAGCTGCCAGGGATTGAACCCCAGTTGTCCAGCCAGTAGCTTCATCACTGCACTGACTGAAGTATTTATCACATGGTAAGTTACCTTTATTTAAAATGTTCAATCTGTTTCTTCGGTTTAGTAATAATGAAAACGCCTGAATTTTAATTTTTTTATCCTCAGAAAGAATCCCTTTAACTTGTGAAAATGCATGTTGTTACTTCTGCTTTTAAGATAAAATTTATTCGACTGTTGCTCTGCCTGGCACGTCTTGACTGTGAAAGGCTGGTCGTCATGGTAACATCCACTTCACGCTATTGGAATGTTTCCACTCGGAGACGTTGTTCATCCAAAAGGAATTGGATGGATTTATGAGATATTATTGGACACAAAACACACTTCAATCTCTGCTACAGCTTTCTGTCTTGTTGGATGAAGAAACACCAGATGTTCCCTTCAGTCACGTGTGCTCGTGTTCCAGATTTATCTGTCCCTTTCAATGCTCCTAAAACTTTTCGACGACAAAGCTTTGTACAGCATTAAGAAATTACTGGCTCTCTGTGTAGTTGAGAGTTCCTCAATATGAGAGGCTAAAAATCGCTATTCGTATTAGAGACCTGCTTGGTTTCCTCATAACCTGATTGAGGTTGTTCGGGTATTTACTCGGTCCGTCTAAGCAAATTCCGGAATACTGACTTTGTTAGGCCACGACGGCTTATTTCCATTTCTTTAGATTTGTTCATTAATCATAATATCATTTTACGCTATATTATATAACTTAAAGCTTCGTTAAATAGATCTCAAATTAAACAAATAGTCTAAATACAAACGTAAATAATGAATAAATGATACTCGGCTAGGCACTTTCAGACACTCCTGCCTCTCTAGTTGATAAAACTTGGTATGGATTGTAAGAAACGGGTTTCGATCCGAGAATTTTTCGTCAAGACGATTTCCTGTCTACTTTCCTTGTGTTTTTACGTGACACAAAGGAACATTAAATGGAACCCAGAGCTCTGTCTAGAGTTACTACGAATCTGATTTACTAAGCGCTCTGTCTGAAGTACCAACTTCCATGCATATTAGGAAAAACAAAGCCCATTTCGGTCTCATGAATGCAGGGGCAGAAATTAATTAGCCCTGGCTAGTGACTATCGAACTGACTCAATTAATAAGCTTTTCTGCCTCTCTGTTGTTTGATTACATGTTTTATCATGGTTGTCAAATTTGAATATCTCTGAAGGTGTGTTGTGTGTGTTTATTGTTGATAAATTGGCTTTGTGGCAATTCTAATGCTTATTATCAAGGTTTTGGCAATTCAAATCTAATTAAATAATTGCTGAATGCAGTTGCTTTTGTTTTTGTTTAGGATAACGCCTAGTTAAAGTCATAAAATATTTTCATTATTTAAAAAGTGAACTATGGTCTAGAAACTCTAAGTCTAAAATATACGCCTGTCGGTTCCTCCCATGCTGTTAACTCTGTAACACGTGCTTTCTCGCGTTCAAGTACTGACCACTTATGAACATAGTTTTGATTCTCTCGTTAAATTTTGATTATTTGCGTCAGAATTATTAGCCGCAGAAACGAAGATATTATGCATTTTCTTGTAGATAGTAATGATTAGTTTGACATTGATTAAATTAGCTTCGAGACTTAAAAGTAACAAAGAAATTGATAACGTAAGTTTGTCTATAATCTGTAGGTTGAAAATTTCTGTCTTCCGGGTTATTGCGCTGTGTAGTCTGGTCGATGTTAACCAACGTTTCAGAGGTCATACTGCCTCCGTCATCAGGGCGATTCTTAGTATGAAAATTTCTGTCTTCTGGGTTGTTGCGCCGTGTAGTCTGGTCGATGTTAACCAACGGTTCAGAGGTCATACTGCCTCCGTCATCAGGGCGATTCTTAGTATGAAAATTTCTGTCTTCTGGGTTGTTGCGCCGTGTAGTCTGGTCGATGTTAACCAACGGTTCAGAGGTCATACTGCCTCCGTCATCAGGGCGATTCTTAGTATGAAGATTTCTGTCTTCTGGGTTGTTGCGCTGTGTAGTCTGGTCGATGTTTACCAACGTTTCAGAGGTCATACTGCCTCCGTCATCAGGGCGAT
>NW_019059690.1:752612-778601 GCF_000696155.1 Zootermopsis nevadensis
TATTATTATGTCCCTCCATTCTCAGTCGCAAGTTTGAAAGTGTTTGACGATAATTTATAGGAAGAAAATCATATAAGCATATACCGTAAATAAAACACAGAAGCTCTTCCAATAACTTTATGTTTATCTAGACATAAACACAAAAATGTAATTTATATGTTCAAGTCTAGTCAGCAGACTGCGATAAAAAATCATAATATGAAAGTAGCTAATAGGCTTAAATCGTTTTAAAATATGTGGCAAAGTTAAGATATTTAAGAATGACAATAACAAATCAAAATACATTTAGAGAAAAACAATGGCAGTAGTTCAAAAATTTGTGTCCTCCTATCTGTAAAATAAACGTAAGCTAGAGATTGAATTAATTGACATGTACAAAACATGATTTCTTCTTTTGTGTGGGTATGAAATATTGTCTCTCACAATAAGGGAGTCTGAGAACAGTGTAATTATACAAGATTTTAGGTTTTCACGGCGGTAACTCTGAAGATAACTGTCTTCTGGGTTGCTAAGCCGTTCTATCAGACTGTACGGCACAACAACGCAGAATACAGCCATCTTCAGAGTGTACTTAAGCGTTTACCTCTACTCAAGTCGAAAAAGGAACAGGAAACTCAATACAATTGCATAAATAAGAGTTAATAATTTTTACTCTATACCTAATATTATTTAGGGAATAAAATCAATAATAATATGATGTCTGCGACGTGTAAAACCTATGTAGAGATGGGTTATATATAATTTTGACCAGAAAATCTGGAGGAACAGATCATTTGGAATAGCTGGACATATTTGAAAGTATGGTATTAAAATGGATCTTAAAGAAATATCATGCTAAATAAAATGCGAAAGTGTGTACTGGATACATCTGGAGCAGTAAAGAGACAACTGTTGGGCTCTTGTGAAGATCTTAATGAACATTATAGTTTCATAAAAGGGGAGGGTATTTATTGACTAACCGGGCGACAGTTCGTTTCTAAAGATGGACTATGGAGTTAGTTGGTACGTAACTGCGTTTAATGAATTGCTTTACTTTTATTGCACCGAGTGGAAATACGGTAGTGGGAGGAAGTGGTCGTGGAAGATTGTGAAAGTTGCGGTTTACTGCAGGAAATGTTAGTTAATACACCCGTTAAGTGATCTGGGGTTAAACGCCGTCACCTCCTGAAAAAGAAGCGGGTTTGCTAACTAATAAGGCGAAACTTTCGTACGACTCGTAACGTAACATTTTCAGTTGAAGCAGCATCGTTTAGTTTTTTTGTTTGTAGTGTTCTCTCTGCCGACAGGTCCATATGAACAGGATCCTTCCATCCTTTTCTCGGACTGGGACCTGTTCATATACGTTCTTGGCAGATGATCCAGAAGTGGTTTGCCATTGCCTTCGTCTGTGTGTGAATGGAGTAATTGTTGGGATGCCACGGAGGAAAACTCCGTGTTACCTAGACCACGGCCTTGCCCAACACAAGTTATAAATTCCGGCACCGCTAGACCACCGTGGCACCATCGTTTAGTAAACCGATAAAAAGAAAGTACTGGAACCGACTGAATTGTATTGCGTTGCTGTTGCCGTGGTCTTCCGGTCATTTATTAGCTGTCATTTGAAAGATGATCGAACATGATTCATGTCTCTTCAGTGCGATGCTTTTCGCTTATACGCTGCGTGATTTATGTGACAGTAGAATCACGTGAAAGAGACGGGGTCCATGACAGCCCCTGGTTTTGGTGTCACAGACTTACGGCAGGACACGCTGCCAACAACGCGCATCTATTCTGTCCGCAGTTTAGTCGAGAAGCGCAGAGAGGTTTATTGCAGTGGGCAGGTATTTTTGTCAGAGTCAAAGGTTCTGAAATGTGTGTTTTATTGAAACCAGTTGTCATGTCCCTTGCCAGCACCAAGTTTGGCATTTACTTTTTATATTCGGGTGTAAAACGTGGTCTTCCAATCTTGTGTAAGGACATACAATGGATTAAGTCTGAGAAATAGGTGTTAAGGATAATATTTGGACCTAAGAAAGAAGTAAGACAATTCATAACACTTAAAACGAGAAGCTTCATAATTTATGCTCTTTATTAATCACTACGCCGATAAAATCAAATGTGATATTTTGGGTGAAGCGATTATAGAGAATTGAAAATAAATGCTATCCCCTTTTCAAAGCGTGTAGTCAATCACTTTACCGACTGAGGTAATCCTGTTTGAAACACTTCTGATAACAGTGTTACAATGTACTTCGGAACCTAAGTGTACCACATCAACTGCAAATAGTTGTTAACATAAACACAGCGTGTTACAACAGAATACACTGGCTTCATGAACATATTTCAAAAGAGGCATCATTGAGTGTCACGTGCTTTACTGGTCAGTGAATCGTGTTGCAGCCCCAAGTAACAGGCAATCCGAATTTTAACTGCTATGTTTTGATGTGTTCGAGCCGGCAGAACTGCTACATAGCCATTACAAGTAACGCGATCTGGACAACAGTCACCTCACTGTAGGCATTCATCCAACTAACCGTGAACATACGTCACGTCCTCCTCAATGACGTCATCATGTTGTACGTTATTTTCAGTTTGTCCAGATCAAAAGTGAATTTATGTTCTTGGTGTAGAAACAAAAATAGAAAAACGATGGTACATACATGAAACATGGCACTAGCAAGACAGTGCTAATATTTTATTTTTATTCGTTTGGTTTATTTAACGACGGTGTACTTATCTCAGACCACCTAGTGTCAAATTACAGAATGATTAATGAATGGTGAATTGGAAAGGATATGGTAGAACCAGCCGCTTCATTTATGTCACTATACCGAAATTAAAGTAAGAAATATGAACGCGAAATTTAAAGTCACACGCAACAATTTTCAGGCATTGGAATTACACTCTCTAACTACAGAGTAAGATAATTAAACTGTGATTATTACAAGTCACTTACATATAGCATATGTAAATTAGGATCCACAAAGCCCATTTTCTTGCCTCTGTTTCTTATTGATAGTAATTAAATGTTATTACTTATTGCTTATATATTGCAATTACATGAGCTACCGAAAGAGACTTTTTAATTTCATATTACCCTATGCTTCTGTGTATACGCTTATATAAACATACGTATTATGATAGTAATGAGATAGTAACAGAATTCATTAATTCTGTGTCAGTGTTTACTGCAGGGCTGAATGAATATCAGACAGTAGGAACTTGATCCGTGTTGTACTTGGGGCATTTGCCAGCGTTCTGGAGCCTTTAATTTATAAAATTTTACAAATTATTCAGTTCTGTTATTTCAGTATCCAGTACAATCATTTCCTTTTCCGATCTGTCACTTTTGAAAGTAAAACCTCCACCCCCAAGCACCGCTCCTTAATTTCGTACTTGATTGGAAGTAATCCTAGTCAACAGATAGAGTTAAGGTTTCAGGTTTTTCGCCGGCGAATGTGAAGATATTCTGGGATAACGTATCATGTAGTCTGCGAAATCGACCGACGTTTCAGAGGTACTTACTGCGTATATCATCAAGGTGATGAGTAAGCCGCGTGGGAAAAAATTGGAGAAGATCAAACAAGGCAGAAGCTTGGTTGAATCAATGGACGGAAGAGAGATTGGTGTGACGACATATAGAGCAAGGTAGAAGGATGGACCACAGATTGACCAAAGGGGGGAGGGAGGATAGAACCATGGAAGCAGAGAGGAACTGTTTCTACCATAATCCCCCTTCATGTCACCGACTGGTTCTGCCAAGCTTCTAACTTGCCGACCTGCTGTTGCATCTTAACCTACTTTTTCCCGCTGGGCTTAAGTCTCCTTATCGCCCGAAGATGGAAGCTGTAAGCACCTCTGAAACATCTATCAGTATCTACCAGACTACATAACGCAATATCCCAGAAGACATCTTCAGGGAGAGGTAAAGTATCGACTTCACATTTCCGTCGCTTAACTCCCGTTGAAGAATACTCTTCACATTGAATACGATGCCAATTGGGCCTTGGTCTAGGTGTAGATGTGGCGACGAATGGAATAACTATGTCACTGCCGGGAATCGAATCCTGGCAACTGCAGATGTATCACTAATCAAGTTGTTCCTCCTTCGTCTTATATCTAATATCAACGAATAAATACATATATACATACATATATATATATATATATATAAATATTTTTGATCCACACTGAATGTTGTGCAGGAAAACAAAAATATAACACTGTATTAGTATTTAATTAAATATAACATAAGTATTATACATCACATGGAATGAAATATAAATTTAATAATTCTTATATTTTCTTATAACTTTCGTGACTATCATGAAGTCCATGCCATGTCGAAAATGGAATATATAGTTATAGGACTCATTAAATAAGCTTGGAATTTCCCAGACAAAATCAATAATTCTATGGTATAGTTTCTGTTGTGATTTTAAATACGCGAGAATAGTTTTGAAAACTTTATAATTATTCTTGAATACGTACGGAATGAAACGGGACAGGATGGACTGAAAATATAGTTCCAAACGGAGATCGATTAGAAGTGTGTGGTCGGGAAACATGAGTGGAAGATACAGGAGTACTTGAAATAATTATGTTAAAATTGATAATAAATTTTATAAATAATATGGATGTGTACGCTGGACTTGTATCTGACTCAATATATGATCCAGTGGTGAGATTTTGTGAATACGGTGATTGAGCTTCAAAATTCATAAAAGCGATGGACAACGTGATTGGGTTAAGATATCCATGATAATTTACAATTACTTAACATATAAACAATTATAAATGGTTTGAAGTCAGTAAAATGGTAGACCAACCTTAAAAAAATAAGAGATAAATATCAGGGAAAGATTACAAACATTAAATCTTATTAAAAACAGCTAGAGGAAACCATGGATTTATCACCGGGACAGGATGTGTGGAACACGAATTTTAAAAAGGGGATACTAAATATAAATCGAAAGGAAAGAGAGAATTTGGAAGAGAAGGAAAACGGTAGAAATTCTGAAGACGCCAAATAATTTTCCAAACCCGTGAAACGGAAAGGAAGCCATACGTAAAAAATAATCAGGGGAATAGTATCCCCTTTCAAAACAAAGAGTCTCATTCGTGATATTGTAGTGGTGAATATGAAATAATAATTTATTCAGAAGAATTTTTGTCTGATTGTGATTGTGTTTGATTCGTTAAACTTCTGAAAATCGCGTTTTGTTTTCACAAATTAATTTTGGTTTTGACAGCAAAAGCTAATGAGTAAAGGCCCAAGGGAAACAACAATGAAGATAGAAAAAACACGTTTAAAAACAGACCTATTTTAATCCGATCTCTTTATAACATTGTTTCTTGGTTTATACGCTTTATTGTCATGGCGACAATAATGATTATGATGTGATGGTTATTTGAAATAAAGGTTTATACGTTTTACTGAACGTCGTTTAATGAGATTGCAGTCATGCACATAACCATAAAACTTTGTGTTGTTGTGCAAAAGCTGAATGTAGTACGTCCAATGCATTGTACAGTGTTTCAGATCCTGTTTCTTTGTTCATTGCTTGCTCAGCAGGTTATAAAAAAAGTGCTCTCCTGAATCTTCAATAAGAACAACGTGGTGGCCAGAGATACCATGACAGCGAAACGAGAGCGATTTTTGAGTATGAATGAGGTCGATGTATATATCGATAGTGTCTCCTGCCCCTACAGTCTTTGCTAAGCAGTATTCGTACCGGACAAAATAGGAATTTGTCTGTATCCAGAAATTTATTGGCCAATTGGGAACCAGACAGAAGTAGAGTGAACGCTTTACAAAGTGGAGTACTACTGCCTTTCTTGTTTTATCTTTCCTTCTGTTGTATTGGAAAAGATGTAGCAACCCCAACAGAATTTTAAGGAAGGAACGTTCTGTTCCCTGTGTGACGTTCATTTCGAACAAGCATTTCTCCTTTCCCCCCCGCCCCTAAACACATACCACCAAGAATTGAATTAATAGCTACGTGGTGTTTCACGAAAAAAAGGTAACTGTAAAAACATAGTCCCTGGTAAATTGCAACGAACTTTTGTATTGTGGGTTGTGGCGTCGTGTTTTCCTGTGGGTGGTTACCAGCGTTTCAGAAGAACTATCTCCTCCATCTTCAGAGCCTGGTGATTACCAGTCTTGAGTCGTATTTGTGAGGTCCTGTGTTGAAATTTCGGCCCTAAGTCCGGTCACTATGTTGGCCGTTTTTCTTAGATTTTCTCAGTCATTCCAGGCACATTCTAGGATCGTGTTTCAAAAAGTACACTACTGTTTCCTTCTGCTGTCTTTCCAATTAATCATTCACTGACCATCCAGCCATTATATTCCGAGCTGTTGAAATAAAAACCCCAACACAGTGGCTGTGTCTGTCCGATCACAGAGTAGGAATCTTTGTGAAAAGAACAGATTATATATTTGATATATTATTTTATATAAAAAGCCTCAGCAGTAAATAATTTAATAATTTGTATGAAAATTAAAACCAATGGAACAAAAACAGTTACAATTTGTTTCATGACGGTCAGTAACAAGAACACAGAACAAGTTTCTTTTTTGCCCGCAGTTGCCTGCTGAAAGATCATTCAGGCCATGTTCTGTTGGTATTGGCACACACCCCTCTTTCAGTTTCCTGTGTCTCATACACGTATAGAACAAATATTTATTTTATGTATTTGTTTTATTTATCGACTCTCAGTTGCCCAGACTTTTTATATCAAACGACAAGATGATTAATGAATGATGCATTGGAAAGGCTGTTGAAGGACTTGTTCATGCTGACATTTGCCTGGAGGGTCTGAGAAAAACCATGAAACCCTGTCAGGCCTTTCTGGCCGAGATTTCAACCCGGTACATCCAAGATACAAAGTATGAGTATAAATTATTATAAATAAATAAATAAATAAGCTCTCAATTAAGTAAGAATTTACACTAAGAAAATACGGATTTCGTATTCAGGTTCGATTAGTATTGCTTGTATTTGCATTCGTTAAAACTGAAGCTGGGGAGCATGAGGAAATGAAATGCTATCCGCTTGTGGTCCATTTTCATAAGCGTCTGAATATCTTGAGAACATTAATCTATTTAGTATATATTACTCTGTGATAATTAGTAGCTAATAATGTTTTGACATGCTTTGTAGCGAATCTATAAAGTGTACTCAGTAGTGAGATTACAGATTCTCACGACAATGATGGCTGTCTTCTGGAATGTTGCGCCGCGTGATCTCATGGATATTTGCCGACGTTTCAGAGTAACTTACTGCCTCCATGAACAGGACAACTATAATAACTTCAGTAAGCTCCTCTGAAACGTCGATTAGTATCTACCATACTACACGTTCCTTGAGTAGGGCCATTTAATTCGTTAGATTTCCTGGCCTACTGTGAATTCTTACTAGCTGTAATGTCCTATCCCTTGGATATGCTGTAAATGACTTCTGTTGGATCCGTTCTCAATCAGCATTTGTATGTCACATGTTTTTCCCACTGAGTTTTTAAAGCCCTTACAGAATCGAGTGTTACCCCTCCCCCCAAGCCTCTTATCTAGTGGCTGGAGAGGGCTCTTTCTGTGTGGTTAAAGCGGCCAGGACTTGTACCTGACTTCACTTCCACCTTGTGGCGAGGTTAAAGATTCGTTAAAATATACCCCCACTGTTCTGTAAGTGTTCTTGGCGTGGCGCTTAAGTGCCAGGGAAACCCCTACAAGAGACGCCGTGTTCGGTCGGCCAGTCACGTGTTGGCATGCTGGCAGCCTACTCTTAGACTATATAAAATGTTTCTGGTATTGTTCAGCGCCATGTGCACGATCGACGGATCTATTTAACTAATCCGCAAGGATAACTGGAGTCGCTCTGTAGTTCTGCACAGCGATTAAAAAACTAATAATTGTCATTCATATGATAAGAGCATATGTCCTGTGTCCCTTGAAGAGACCCATGTGGTTATAATCCTGAAAAGACGTTCTGTGATTCTAACAGGTGTAAATAAATGGTTTTAAGATCGTTCTCAGCGAACTGCTTTGGTGTTAGCTGTGCTGAAACTTTGGGGTTTATCAGTAAGTTGGTTGGTTAATTATCATGGAAGTCTACTGTTTACATATTTTTCGATTTCTTCGATACAAGGGATGTATACTTCGTCAACTGTCTCTCACCGACAGACAGAAGAAAAGGGACTCTGTTCTGTGGAGTCATATGCTATAAATGTATGTCTTAAAAATTCATGTTAATAAGATTCTTCCGCGCATGCCCGGGGTCTGACATTTGGTCTCTAGTCTTCATATATTTCAACTAATTGCTACATGTATTTTGCTACGTCTTGATTTCTACGTGATCTCTACAAGTTCAGCGTTACGTGATTTTCTCCAATCCTTACTCACTTAATCTATTTTTCCGCAAGGATTACCCTTTTTCCCAGACATCCTGAATCTTTACTTTTCCTCTCAACAAAGCACTAAGTTTTTGCAGCCATATAAAACAGCGGGTTTTATGTTTTGTAACTTTCAGGTCAGCTATTCTGAACTGCGGCCAACAACTCTTTTAGAGACATAAAAAGTAGAGCGGTGAAGTAAACCCCACTGTAGAATACGGGATACGTTTTACAAAACGCGCTGTTCACGATTTTGCATATGTCATTGGCTTTGATGTTGAGTTATTTCAAATACAAATCTGTTGTTGCAAAGGCACGCTACAGAACTCGTGCTGCATAATCAACAAATGTTCCTGGTTTTATATTATCATTACACACTATGTATGAAAATGTTTCAAATAATATACAATATATAACTCAGACCTATTTTATATTACGTACGAATGATTTGGTTGATAAAAGTTGTTGAGAAAAAGTTTAACTTGAACATCGTACAAAGTAGAAATTATTTGAGATCGTTACTGAACAAATGTGTTTATATCCCTAATATCATAGTAGTCCTTTTAATAGCTTCAGATATTTAGATTTAATATTATGGACGGACAGATGAACTCGACCACCTAATTATCCTTACAGTTAATGCACTTTGAATTTGAATCTCAGATTGTATAAAATTTCTATCCAGCCTTGTTGTTTCCTTTTGTGCGTCAACTGCATCGAGCTGTATTTTGTAAGGTCGGTCCTGGAATTCTATTATATGGACAGAGACGCATAGCCTTTACGTAGATAAATAAAAATACATTTATATGTGCCTGTACATGTAAATAAATGTGAATCAATGAATGGTGAAATTGAAAGCAACGTAAATCATTCGATTTAATTATTCATAATTGAATTGACCATTTAACACACACTAGCAGCCACGTAAAAATGCATAAATATATTTTATCGGAAAATCTGAAAGAAGAAAAAGAAATCAAGCACTGGGAAGGCCTAAGAGTAGATGAGAGGACACATTTAACACTGTAATTTAGACTAATTTCTAGTCTAAATCAAGAAATCACATCTTACCTCTTAAAAACGTGACCATATTAATGATCCTTAAGAAAACCTTTGCTCCATATTCTGAGCTTTAGTAGAATTATGAACGCAGAATTAAGTGTCGTACAAAACACTGCAGATTTTTATTGAGGATATTTGGCGTCTGTGCTAACGGCACTCGACTGCCTTTTTTGCTGTGCTCACGATCACAGCGTCGGTCGTCGCTTTCCCTGGTCATAGCGGCACAGCCATCAAATATCCTCACTATATAAACTGGGCGAGAAGCTGCAAAGTTGATTCATCTGACAGGCAGGATACGAAGCATTTGTGAGTTCTTATGAACACTGTAATGATCCTTCTGGTTTTACAAAATGCGGCGAATTTCTCAACTGTGTGAGCGACTATTAGCTTCTCAAGAAGGACTGTTAGTAGAGACTAGGCCGGTAGCACACACCGCTGTTTTGTCAGGCTCGCGTAATTACGTAATACAAGGAGCTGTTGTCGACTGCCGCGTGTACCATCTGTTATCCATTTATTCAGGCTAATGACATGGCGGGCGCAAAGTAAAGACAATCTCAGTCGAGTGTTCTGCCTCCGTCAGATATTGTGCTTCTGTTAACCAGCAAAGGGTAGGAGTGGGTTATGTATGTGTTGGGTAATTCGCTGCTATTCTCACATGTACGTGTCTCTTTTCTCGCTCGTTTATTATTTATTTTTTCCTTTCTTCCTTAATACTTTCATTCATTTTTCACCTAAATTCCTTCCTTCATTTATTTGTGCCTTCCTTTTCTTTGCACGTTCCACTTTCTTCTTTCTTTACATTTTATTTTCATTTTCCTATATCCCACCATACTTTGTCTTCTTCTCTCTTTATTCCATCCTCCCTTTCTTTCTTTTTTCTTCTTTCTCCTTGCTTCATTTTATTTCCTTACTTCACCCCTTTTCCCTTTTGTATCTGTCTTTCTTTGTTTTATTTTTCAGTTTCTTTCTTAAGTTGGAACTATTATAAATTATTTGCAAATATGTGCACTAAACTGATTTAATCAGCACAAGGTCCAGAATCAGAATCTTGTGGACTCGGTTATGAGCGATCGCATAATTTCTTCACCAACTGAATTAATACAAATTAATTTTCCAAATAAGTCTCTGTAAAATGGAGATTTTTAGTTAGAATGTTTTGTGAAAAGATATGTTGTCACTTAGAGCACTATTGCAGTCATGTCTTGTAGATTTTGCCAAGCCACTTAAGTTGACGTCTAGTCGCCTTGGAAACAACAAGTAGTTTTGACTTAGTTTGGACACAAAACCGAAGTGTGTATGTTCAAGACAGCCATATCTCTCAATCATATGAATTGTTTGGAACTTATCCTTTGACATTAGCAATTATTTAAAACGAGTTTTAAACAGGTACATGTACCACAGCTCCCATGAAACTGTCCTCAGTCAGAGCCCAAAGTCTTTTGCAACAACTGGATTCAGTGGCAGGCCTCCCAGTGAGCCTCTGTTACCAACAAACATTTGCATAAAGCACGTGTTTCTTTTAACGAGAAAAATTCAAAGGAATTCAGTTTGTGGGCTGCCTTCTACATCACAACAGCCGTTTTAGTAAATTGACTTATTTAGCGCATGTTTCTTATTTTTTTAAAAGAAAAATCTCAGCCGTGGGACTGACGCAATGATAACTTTCAAACGAATTGGAGGTCTTTCATTAAACTTGTACACACTTTATACAATTCGAATCTCATTCTGTCCTTGAACTGTCTAGTTTCCTATATTAAGCAAACTTCTGAGATGAAGGGACACTAGCGTGATTCTGTAAAATTGTACATAAAATATGTAAATATTGCAACTGATCAAACTACATTGTAATTTTTTTAATTTTTGAAGCTACGTTGTACAGGTGAGATTTTAGATTCTCACGGCATTGAGTGTGAAGATATCTGCCTCTTGGCCTCGTGTAATATTCTCTTATTTGTTCAGATTTACTTATAACCCCACTCAAAAGCTTGGAGAATGTGGCTTCAAATATCTCTCAGGTCTGCAGGTTATTGGCATGACCTTCGAAAAGGTTGTGAACAATTTATTCAGTTCAGAGGATATCTGACCGCCGTTAACTGAAAATACAAAATATGGAAGAAAATAAAAAGAAAGAAGAAAAATTATGAAATAAATGCTTGTCCGATATATGATGATTCTTTTATTTTATATATTGTACTATAAACGCGTTCGTGTCCTTGAGGCTTTCAAGTACAATTCTGTACACATTTTTAGTTTCCCATATTCGTGCTACAAGATTAACCTAAAACACTGTTCATTATTTTATTACAGAATGAAATTATTTCTGTATATTCCTATGTTCTCCTAATCAATTATTCTCAAACATTCCTCAACCTGTGTTCTTCTCTCATTCTTAAACTCATATTTCACACCCATTTAAAGTAGCATGTAAAATTATATGAACTTCGTATAAATTATGAACATGAGTTTATAAATTCAGTTTAATCCCTTAAAGTATATGTACCACGTGAATTAATATTCACTAAGTCAGCATTTTCCCACAGGGTACGTTTGTGCTTTTTATATTATTCTCGAAATAAACAACGATTATTTCCCTGAAAAACATTAACGGATTGCTCCTTGTGTTTTCTTTGAGGTACGAACTAAATTATTAAATGTTATTTAGGTGATCTGTAAACCCGTTAGCGTAAGCACATTCACAGTTAGAGTTTATAATCCACTGTTTTCTAATTCCCTCTATGCGTTTCGAAAGCAGGAGTGGATTATCTATCAAATGACGTCTTTATGCTCTTCGCCCAATATTCCGCCCTTCATCAGCGTTTTGTTGGTTGGTACGAGCATCCAAAGGTTAAATATCGTCTATTATTTACTTTCTTACTTTATGGTAAATGAAATGTCATTTATAGGTTGTAAAGCAGAGGACGATTTTAGTGCGAATAATGACTTTAGTCATAACGATGAGGTGTGGAAAGAAAATGTCTCGTTCTTAGCCGGAAACGAATCATGTAATAATGGTAATTTAATATTTAATGCCTGGGACATATAAAATATCGTATGGCATTCTCAGCGTACAATCTTACAGCTGCATTCTTTCTACATAAATCGAGCATATATAAACGTCAGCATATTAACAGATACTGTCGTTATTATGTCTCTTAGAGACTTGTTTAATTAAAGACTCTATTTGTTAAAGGAGGTCGTAGTGAAGCAGCACGTGGAATTCTATGCAAATGAATCATAAAAGGGTCTACATGCTTTAAGGATTCAGACGTATCAAAAGATCTGACGTTCAGAATTACTTCTGATGCCAGAAACAAAGTAGTGACATCTATCCTCAGACGTAACTTCGTTTCTGGAAGCTCTGGGTGAGTTTCTAGAAGATATAGAATGAGGAAAATGTTACGGTACACATACGTCTCCTGTCGCTTCAGGGTAATCACTTAATTTTAACTTAGGAACAAGAATAGGCTTTAGGACAACTCGTTAATGGAATAGATGCAAATTTCTAAAACTTTATTTAACATTTTCATCTTCAAATTATACAAAGCATTCAGTCTTTGCGGTACAATAAGTACGTCTTAGGTGATAGAGATTCCGCTATTAAGATCTATGTTAAATAATATTTTTCTGCATAAATATCTTTTAAAGGTGTTTAAAATGTCTGTTGTGTCTGTGTTCCCATATGTATGGCTGCACAACTGATAAAAATTTAACTTATTTTATAATACCACAATTTTATTGTTATTTTAATAACAACCTTCCACTAAACGCTATCCTGATCAAGATAACTACAGTTCACACCTTTACATCCTATTTCTCAAACATGAATTATAACATCCTCTCATCCATGCCTGTTTATCCCACGTGGTCTCTTGCTTCAAGTTCTGCAATCAGCATTCTGTATTTGTTATTCCATCACTGCATGCAGGTTTCGAATTATAGAATATATTTTATGAAAAGTTGGATACGAATCTTTACTGATGATGTCTCTCTCACAAGAAACCGCCTAAAAAGTTTCAAAATCACCTTGTGATTATCTGCGAGAGTTGTCTCCAACTTCAGCATCCTAAACGCGAAGTCGCTTTACTGTACCAGTCTATTAAGGCCAATTCTGACAGGCAACTTCTCTTCCTCGCGTTGTGATGTGGTATATCAACATTGATACATATGAATAAACATGTTATCATCTGCTGTTTAAAAGGAATCGTGTGACATAATAGGAGCGGCGTGCTGTGTCCTATCTATCTCACAGTATTCTCTTATCTCTCACTTTATCCACACAGCCCTCTCATTTTCCGGACCCAAAATCCCCCTATCTCACCCCCACACTACGGACATTTACATTGATGTCACCCATTTTTCTTCCCTTATCTAAATTCCCACTTCCATAGCATTCTAACCCTTCCCTGGTTCGTCGCTTCTTTTTAGTCTTAAAGTGAAATGGAAGACGAAGAAACCAACCCCCCCCCCTCCCCCAGTCCGTTAGTTTTTATCTTAATTTGCGCTCACGTTTTCTCAATTTTTGTTAAAAGTATAATAAAAAATTAAAGTGTTCGAAAATCATTTTCCCTCAGTACAAGGGAGGGTGTAATATTCATGTTTTACGCCGGTGAATGCTAATAGGGGATTCTGATAACATACTATGAGAGACTAAGTGAGAAGTCACTCGTTTCTAGAGCGTGAATCCATTTTTTAAAAAGGCTGGTTATTCCTAACGGCATCTATCGTTCCCGCAATGAGTTATTGATTTTTAGGCTCGAGCTAAAAACGAGCCTGTCATATTTTAACAAGATTCCACGCTGATGTTACATAAGACAGTGAAATTGTACGGCTAAAATGTTAATGAAACCTAGTGACATGTTACAGGAACTGACAGCTTTTGTTAGTTAACAACTGTGTTTCAACTACACCAACTAAGTCCAGATATCCGATAAGTGGCAATGAGTCGAGATTCTGGACGGTTATCGGTACGTCCCGGGATATAAGACCAGAGTTACCGATACACTAATTTGCCAGGTCTTATTATACTTGTTACTACTAGAATAGTATTTCAGTATTTATTGTTACCAATACAGAACTCCATCAGATATTATTATTATTATTATTATTATTCAGTTCATTGTTTGTTTGCTTTTGTTTTGTAATGTTTGTATTGTTGTTAGTGCTTGGCTGTTATTGGCCTTTTTGGCTGTTGTCAAGCACTTTAATAAATGAATTGAATTGAATTGAATTATTATTTTGCTACCAAATGCAAATTTATTACTGCTGTTGATATTTTTGTTGTTGTCGTATGTCCTGTTGTATAGAGTCACAATTAAGTAGTAATATTTTAAACGCATTCCTAGTTTCAGATTTACAGTAAGCAGTTCAGTTGGTGTTGCATGATGTGCTTTGGAATAAAGACATAATTAAGGATGAGGTGGTAAAAATAGGGTATATATAGAGTGACCAGTATTTTGTTCTGCTCGTCATTTGACAGAATTTTGTTTGGTACAATTATACTCCTTTAGTGTGACATTTAACAAAAAAAATAGGTTTGGTATGATTTTTGAAACTTTATATTTGGTATACAAAATACTGATAAAAGTAAACAAAATCATGTAACGTGAATTATAAATATTGCAGAATTCGTATAAAAATAATACTGAAATGTGTCTGAAGAAACAGATGTTAGGGTATGGATTGGATTTGTCTGGCTCTCAGTTGGATAGGGAGTGAGAGTTTGTAAACACGGGGTTTTATGAAATTTCATTCATCGCCCTGATGATGGAGGCAGTATGACCTCTGAAACGTTGGTAAACATCGACCAGACTCCACAGCGCAACAACCCAGAAGACAGAAATCTTCATACTCACCGCTGTGAAAACCTCAAATCATACAAATCTGTAAGCTATTGTCTACAATTGAATGAGAGAACGGTCAGAAATATAAACGTGTGAATTTTGCTATTAGGATTTCGAAGAAAATATTGTGTTTGTCCAGAAATTTTCACGCGAAAACCTTGATGGGGAAATTCGTTGCTTAGATTAAGAACAGAAATAGGACACGTTTTAGCAAATCCTGCTGTGGGTTTGCGATATTGGAACATGCTGTAGTTGGCTTACAGCGACCCAAATCCCAGCGTGCATGCGTGTTTCCGCCGCTCTGGCCAAGTGAGGCGCCTCTGACAGGAACCTGGAAATTACCGTTGGTCACGTGACCGATCATTCTAAGCAAAATGTACACACAATCACCAATACAAATACGACACTTGATTTTCATACTTAATCACATTAATAACAGACAGCATGCATCATTCCGGGCACCTCCGAGTGCATATAAACAATGGCGCATTAAGGCCACTCGAGTAATAAACATGGCGCATTTCATTGTCCTAAAGGATTGTTTTTATTGATTTATTAAATGCGTCTTTTATGTTGGTGTCTTAAGGGAAAACGCCCGAGAAAGAAGTAGGTTAGTGTGATACGCTCTGCACAATACTGCCATCAAAAATAATATTTCTCTATTGTACAGCTTTGAAGCAGTGCACCAACTGCAACAGTGGCACACGGCTACAGTAACTTAGTGTTGGTTTCGTAGTTTTTTTTAAATTCACGTGTAGTAGTTAGGGTTGTGTTTTAAATTTGACATTCTTTATACTCTTAACATCTGACAGACAGTAATAATAAAACGTATAAAGTCTAATCCACAGAAAACATGTGAGTGGCGAGTGGTTTTAACACTCATTCTGTTAATGTGAGAAGCTGTGGGTTTGAGTATATACGAAAAAGTTTGATTGTAAGAAAAAGTCAGCTCTGTTATTGACTTTGAAATCCAATTAGCCGATGTGACAAAACAAAAAGATTATTTGAACGAAAAAGCCATCCCAAAGTTGAACCGACCCGTTCAGTAACGGAACTGTTCTGTGTACAAATTGTTCAACGCTGGACACATTTTACAGGGTAAAAAAAACCGCTCCGAGTTTTTTAACTTAAGTAAAAAAAAAAAGAACAAAAGAATTTCAATTACAGAGGAGTCACACACTGATATCGAACTGTCGAATTAAAGCCAGTTGTGACATGAAGAGACAAACGACCGATAGAATACGATAGCTTTTAATTTTGTTCGATGCTGAAAACGTTGAACCCCTAAAAATAGGGGAAAAAATAGAGTGTAAAAAAAAGAAAAGCTGTTTGGCGGTGTTCCAAGATTTGAAGATAATTGCATTAGTTCCGTCACTTGAGCGTATAAAAAGAAGGGTGATAGGCGTGTAAGAAAGACTAGGAGGCAGGAACATCGCCATCGATCAAGCGGTGTTTCTGCGGTCGCCTGATGATGTGTTAGCGCCTCGTGAAGAAGGTGCAGCTGGGACTGGCTACAGGCATTATCTCATTTTTTATTCTTTATTTGTAAGCGAAAACGGAAGACGCCTCTTGATTCTCGTTCTGGACAGAAATACATCAACCGATGAGAAATTCCGGTTTTGAATTTTTCGGATAGGAAACACTATGTCTTCATATTCAGCACCTTTAAAGCTTAAAAAATAAACAATTTTGATATTATATTACGTTATGAAAAATCTAAATTAATAGTCTTCCAGCATGAATAATACGGTAGGAAAGTTTATAAGCCGAGGTAATAACAGGCATGTTAACTATTATTCTATCTGTTAATTCTGAGATGTAACAATTATATTGTATTAGTCATCTTCATGAAACAAATCAATATAACAAGCTTTGCTATTTCATTACATGCCTGTGTTTATTATTTTACCGAATACCGACTATCCTCACTGACATTTTCATGGTTTTTCTCAATCCTTTAGGGCGTATGATGGAATAGGACATTTAAATATATCACTACATCTTCCTTCCGCTTTGTTTCGTAAGATGTCATCCTGTCCCGGCTCCGAGTATGAAAATGACAGTCTTCTGAGTTGCTGCTCCGTGTAACCTGGTATAAATACACTCATCGCCCTGATAATGGAGGCAGCAAGCACCTTTGAGACGTCGGTAAACTTGTACCAGACTATAAGGCGCGACAGCCCAAAAGATAGCCATCATTATTTATTTTTGACATATTTAACGACGTTTTCAGTAGCTCAGTTTGTAGATAGAGCGTCGATTTATACCTACTATTATTAATCAATTGCTTGTAATTTTCTTGGAAGGAAGCTGTCGCGGCCTACTTGGAGATACCATGTCAGCATTTGCCTGGATAGACCGAGTAAATCCCAGAAAATGCTCAGTCAGGATAACCGGTCTCTGGACTGTGATATAAACCCGGGACCTCCTTAATAGGAAGCAGGAGTGCTAATCAGTCGACAACGACTTTCGATAAGAATCGTCAATAAATAACGCAAGAGTCAATCACTGCTAGCAGGATGTCGACGTAAATCCCGTACACACATAGCGAATGCTTTTACCCCACAACCATTTCATGAAATGACATCTGAGTGATGTCTGACAAAACATTTTATTAACCGTAATATATATTGTTTAAAGAGAGACACGTAAGATAGGGTCACCTGACAACTGATGACGTAATACGAATCGTTTGTGACTCTCTTTATATCGATCATCGTTCTGCCTGCTTCTTCCCAGACGACAGCCGCGGAATTGTGGGTTTGCATTCATTTTCTGTTCCACTCTTCTTTATTCTTACTTTACCCTTTCTTGCTATTAAATATTTTTAGGCTTTTAACCTAGATTGTATTTTTCCACCGTATCCATTACCTTCGTCTTTAAGGTTTGATTTATGTGTCTTTACCCTTCCGTCTTTCCATATTTGTTTTCTGTCTTTTTCTACTACTTATACATCCTACTTGTCTTTCATCCGTGACGTTTTCTCCCTCTTTCATTTACAAGATATTTCATTATTCTTCCCTCTTTTGTACAGATATTATTTTACATTCCTTCTTATAATTTTTTTTATTTTATCTCGGATTTTTTGTTATGTGGATTTTATATTCTTTCTATAAATGTCTTTGTCTTTCATGTTTGATTCCATCAGTATTTTTATCGCCTTTTATTCATGTCTTCCTCTTCTTATCCTGTTCTACTTTCCAATATCTTCTCTACAGTTTCCATACTTTCTCACTTAGTTTTCGTTCCATGAAACTTACATCTAAAGAAATGTAATTTTCTCAAGTAGCAGAGACTAGTAACAAATATTATAGTATCTTAGCGAAGGATATGTATGGGGCATTTAAACCATACGCACGCAGGCAGAGAAAAGGGTCACATGAATAATTTGTCTTCTCTCGTTCATTGAAATAATGTGTTAATCCAAGTGTAACAACTTATAAGAAATGAAACTCAACAACTAACTGGAAATGTTATCTTCTTTGAAAATTACATTATCTCAAACAAACTTTTATTTCATTGTGTTAACGAATTTGTCTTTCATTTGAAGGCAGTTTGTTTTATAGGTTGCCATTATTTTTAGCGCTGCAATTTTATTTGCTTAAAAACAGGTTTGAAAATTATTGCAGAAGTTATTATTTCCTGAGGTCCCTAATATAGCGTTAAAATTTAGCGTTTATTATAACGTAGAAAAAATGTCAAATTTTTCTAAGCCGCTCAAGTAATCGAATTTACTCAGTGTCGCCAGTTCCCCTAAGTCACTCAAATTTTAGTCGCCCAAGACGCCAAGTCATCAGGTTGCCAGTTCGTCAGGCCGGTTGGTCGCCAAGTTGATACGTTCGGAGGCCAGCTTTCGTCAGAGAGGTTTCCATACTTTTCCTCAGTCTCACCTATAAAATTTTTGACAGCCTTAAAGTAGGTCACTAGCGACTCTTGCTTTTTGTTACCTTGTCATTCAAAATCTTATCATTGCTCGATGATGTGTAACATCTACTCACTTCGTGCAGCAGAATCATTGAGAAACTAATATATATTCAGCCCTCAATGGTCCCTTCCATTCAGGCTTTTCGGCTGAAATTTTATACTCATTTCTTATCATTTCTGTCTATGATACATAACACACCTATTTCATTCTCCTTCATTTGATGGCCCTAATAATATTTAGTGAAACGTACAAATTATTAAGGTCCTCATTCTGCAACTGTCTTCATTTTCCTGTAAAACTTTCACTGTTACGCCCGTATATATTTGCATTTTACTTATAATAATTTAATTGCAGACAATATCAAACGGGATGTAGAATCGAATGATGTTGGAAGGTCAGCAGGACTTTTGATGTTGGTAATTATTTTAATGGAGGAGGTTATGGCTTATTTCGAAGTAATATCGCATCATTTATCTATATAAGTTGATTAAAGCGACAATAGAAGCCAACCATAACAGCAATTACGTCTGCAGATACGTGAACCGAGCGCCTCCAAAATTCTGTTATCAGGTGTTGCCGTTACGTCTTCATTCACAGATTTGTCTTTTTATTTCTATCGGCTTTTCCTTAGCTCTTGTTTGCAAAGGCTCGCCTGGCAATTTTCATTTGATCCGAGTGTACTAATCTGTTAGGTCGGATCGAAGTCTGACCAGCTAAGCGCTCGTTACAACATTCGCATGAAGCTGTGAATAGTTTAGTAACAATGTGTAATGGTTGGTTACTCTGGAATGGCCAGTATACTAAGACATTCCAACAGTCACTCCAACATGGCAGCAGGTCTTTCTCCTAGTATCGACTTCATTTGCAACAGAAGCCAATGCTCGCTGTAAGGGACGGAGGAGTAGGGCGAAAATGACATCTCCTCTTGCCCCGTGCTGAGTCAGCATTCGCCATATCCCCTTGTACAGTTCTGTTCATGGGCACAGCAACAGAACTCTATCTGAGGAAAGGAACGAAGAAAGGAAGATGTGAAACAAAGGACACTAGAAATAGGGAATTGGTTAATTCGGTGATGAACCTTCGGTACACTAGAAAGAGGGAAGGAAGGAAGGAAGATAAAATTGTATATGTAGAGATTAAAGAAAGAACATAGACAAAGAAGGAGAAACAAAAAAGAATCGGAGGGGAGAAATTAAAGGAAAATTGGAAAATGGAATTATCGTGTATACAAAAGAGGAATGAAGAAAAAAGAGAGAGAGAAGATGAAGGCACAAAGAAGGCAAGAGAGTGAGAAAGAAGTAAGGAAATATAAACAAAAGTAGTAAAGAGGAGAATGCATGGACAGGTATTGGTTGGGAAACCTGAGGGGAAGAGACCGCTGGGGAGACCTAGAAGTAGATGGAAGGATAATCTCAGGCGGGATCTATGGGAGATAGGAGTTGAAGGCGATTGGATTTTGCTGGCCCAGAATTGGTGATCTGTGGAGGGCTTTGGTTAATTCGGTAATGAACCTTCGGCTTCCCTAATCTAGTTAGTTAGTTAGTTAGTTAGTTAGTTAGTTAGTTAGTTAGTTAGTTAGTTAGTTAGTTAGTTAGTTAGTTAGTAAGAAAAGAGGGGAATAAGAAAAAAAGGGCAACCTGTCACATTCGTAGTTGAGGGAGTGTCGTTAAATAGCTAAGGACGAAGGCAGTGTTACCATCGCTGAACGTTGTGGTGTAGTAGGTATCACTCGGGAGGTTGGGATGGGCGGAACATGTAGCTAGAATGGGTGAGAGATGCAGGGCGATCGTCGAGATGGAGGAAGCAGGCAATCTGAAATGTCGGTAAACGTCTGTCAGATCACACAGCCCAACATTCTAGATGACAGACATCTTCATGATACTTCAACATTCAAAGTTTCCATTCTACGTATTTGGTTATATTCGTAAATACGTCAGACAGTGTAAGCAAATAATATTTGCTTCCTTCTTTGCTCTATATGGAATTTTCCATGCTCTTTGTCTTTTCCGACTTACATTTAATAAACATAAGCTTGCTTCTTGTAATGTTATATTTCTGGAATACTTGTTTCATCCACAAGCTTCTTACCCCTATAGTCGTCGGATGTTACAAAACTCACCCCCTTGTCGCCTTAGATTCATCCCCCATCCTCTTGAACCCCAGGAGGTCGTACGGAAGAAGTATAGTGATGCTGGGGAGTCTAATGCAATTAGTACGATAGTGGGGGTGGTTCTCACCCCTGTAATGAAGGAGAATTAGCTTCAACCCCCAACCAACCTCTGTTCCACTTCAGCAGTGAAATCTTGGACTAGAATTTCCTTTTCGTGCTAAAGAAAAGCCTGACTTATTCACTTTTTTTTTGTATAATGTTGTATCTCGACTGTTAAGCCAAGAAGAATATTTTCATCTGGTAAGATCGTTTATATGCAAAATTAAACTGCAAAAACATTGAAGAGAATTGGTGCGGAAAAATATGCATGATAAACTATAAAAAAAATGTGCATCGTGACGTTTAAATGTGAGATTGTGTAACGTTACAGAATTTCTTATTATATTTGTAAATTAAAACGTCTGAACTTCATGCAAAAATATGGTTTATGCTCTTAAATGCTTAAGAAAACGTTTTTTCTCTCCTGCTTTTGGTTGTTTCGCGCAGTTTGTATGTCGTAAGGTAAACAGGAGTTCAAAATGTTTTAAAATTTTTCAATATTTTGTATTTTGTGATCTCAGCTGTATGCATGATGTACTGATTTTTACATTTATCACAACTTATATAATAAATTGATTTTCTTGGCTACAATCAAATACTGGCAAATACTTGCGTGTATAACACTATAAGGGAGAATAGTTGCGTATTGTAGAGCTGGGACAGGAATGTTCTATAATAGTTGCGTACTGTAGAGCTGGGACAGGAATGTTCTATAGTCTACAGATGTAGATTGTTAGATACAAAAATATATATATATTTATAGGTTAAGTAACAATCTCAGGAATTCGCTAATCGAATGGTCTGGAAAGTGAATTGAGCAGATGTTTTATTAATACACTTATACACCACAAAATTCAGTCTTTTTCTGACGTCACCTTACTCTCTCTACCCCTTCTCAGTTTGACACCATCATCAGCTCTATGAACGCCATCGCCCCAGGCCCGATAATGCAATCTTGTTTAACGAATCTCCGCCAGAATTGCTTTCCTATGTTGTTACATCAGGTCCTTGAAGAAGTTAATCCTGGTTGTGGATTGTGATACACTAATCCTTGCATCTTATTTACATTCTCCTCCTCCTCCCCCTCATTAAATTGCTATAATCTTATATAGGACACGTTTCAATTATATTTTAACTGGATACTGGGAACGACCCGTTCTTCAAGTGCCTGAGCACTGCGGGTCCCAACTCTTCGTCGGTAGGACTCCTTGGACGAGGGATTGGCCTGTCGCAAGGCCTCTGCCTGTACACAGGACAGCACAACACAGAAAGACGCGGACAGACATCAATGGCTTGAGTGGGATTAGAACCCACGGTCCCAGCGACTAAGCAGCACAAGGCCCACGCCTCAGACCGTGCGGTCACTGCGGACCCCATTACATCTTAATCTTAAGTTTACTTTGAACCACGAAGTGTATATTGTGATTAATAACATACTCATCGTTTCATTACAATTTTTCGTATCTCAGAATAATTTTTTCAGTCAGTTTTATATCTTAACTGAAAATGGTCATTATGATTTACATCTTTAAAGCACTGCATCAAAGTTTGTAGGCTAAATCTTTAAAACACCAAATGATTGTGAAGACTGACAGGGACATGTGAGGTTAAAAAAAAAACCATACCACAGAATATACAGTTTGTGTCTGTTGTTTAAAACACATTTTAAGAAATTAAAATTATTATTTTAGATCTATGCTACAGGAAGGAATAGTTGTAAGAGAATAATAAAAAAAAGGAAAATTTAAGACGCTTAATAAAGTAGGCATAATAATTTCCCAATGAATTGAAACGGCATTTTTACACCAGAATATTAAAAACAAATTGAGAAACTAGGCACAAATTAAGATATTTTAATTTTTTTCTGCGTTTACCTCATTACCAATTAATCAGGTGCAAACGTTCAAAATCCTTTTTAAAAGTATCTTTGATTTAGCCTTAAGTAATTCTTAACAGGACTGATGCTGCTTTCAAATGCAGTTTCATCGAAGCTTCTTAAACTCAACACGCTTTAAAACCCCCACAAGAGCGCAATCATCATCATCATCATCAACCGTCTGCATTCTTTTGAATCTTCCCGTCCGTTCATAAACTTCCCCTGGCTCACACAGATGTCTACATACTGCACTCCGATTCTTCATAAATTTCAGCAGTTTTCACACCCGTTGACCACAAAATTCGGACCATATATCATTATTCATCTTTGACACATTCAATCAATTAGGTGTTCAAAGTGTTAACGGAAAGTAAATACATTTTTAATTAGACATTTGTCATTTGTTTCGAGTGAAGACGAATTACCCAACTCTGGCTGCGCTGTGATGTTTGTAAGCTAAATCAAATCCTCTTCACTCTTCTGAGCCGTATGTGTTAACACTATCTACCGAAGCAGATTCAAGCACAAACTATCCTTTTATATCACTGCGTCGAAGAAACGACTTGAACTGCAGCATCCTCTTTAATATTATACGTTCTTTGGGCAAATATATTAAACTTGAAACTCAGTTTGAAGCTCAGATTCGCCGGTTCGAATGTTCTGGAAGCTAAAGTGAGGTTATAATTATTTGTAGGATGCTGGTCGGTATTATACAAAACATTTATACCGTTATTTTAACCACTGCCATTACCACCCTAGTCTTCTGAGAACCGTAACGAATACAGTTGACAAAACAACAGTAGAGAAAAGTCGTTATGAACGAGAACCAATAACAATGCGACCTTTGCAGTGAATATATTACAGAAGTAATCAAATTACGAGCAGTGCCAGAAACAGCAGTTCAATACGAGGTTTTGAAATTATTAGCTCAGTTTAAATGTTATTCTACAGTATTGGAAAAAAATATTATCGCTTTTCCAATTGCAACATCAATTAATTAACGGTCTATGTAATTAAAAATGAAAGTCTGAAATTTGAGGTTCTTACAGGGGTGAAAATTTCGATTGTAGTCTTCTTGGTTGTAACCCCCTTGTGGGTTTTGTTGGTTGTTACTAACGAGTCGGAGAAACAGTTACCCACAAGACAAAGATAGATATCTGCCTATGCAGTTCGGCTTCGCAGAAACAGAGTAAACGTATTTCTTAGCAAGCAACCTAGATTACTACCAATATTATGCTTTGACTTTGAATTTTCGCTATTAACCTAAATGCCCCGAAACATATACCTAGTTGAATCTAAGTACAAATCAATGTAGAACATTTTGTTTAAATAATAAAGGGTCTATATATTTAAACAGAATTTATTTCAACCTATGACTGTATTAAATAATTTTCAGATAATATCATTTCCAATCTCATATCGCACAAAACATCAACCAACGTTGTTTCATGTTCTTAATTGAAAGACTGGTGTTTGCTCAGCTGGGAATCCAATATTTAATCCTTAGCTATTTCGGAACCCTATAGTTCAGTGCCATGTTCACAAAGTACCACAATTTTAATCCACCCCGAGACCATCCAATCCAGTCAAAACTTTACTTTCACATTTTAATATTGTACTTCAGTATACACCTTCATATCCCAAATTACATCTTCTCTTCAGGTGTATAAAGAACAATTTGGTTAAGTTTTCTTCATTTCTTATACATACTTCATGTTCCGCCCATCTCATTCTACATATTATCAAAAAAGGTGAAGTGAACACTTGAAATTTCTACTACTCGCTGCAACTTCGCTTTCTTAGGTTTAAGTTTCTACCTCAATACCTTGTTTTCATACACCTGAATCTGTGTTTCTTTCCGTAGATTGAACAACGAGTATACACCCATATAAACAGACCTACAAATAAACTTAAGGATTTATAGTTCATCAATACACATGTTTTGAAGCATAACATTAAGAGGTAAAAGTTTGTAAGTTAAAAAATGACTTAACCACATATTCTAACGCTCTTTCTAAAACTTTATTTTGGGCGTTGATCGTTGTAGTAACCAAATTATAATTATTTTACAGAAATATTTCATGAAGTTTCAGAAGCGACATTTTTGTAGGTCCATAGTCAATTTAATTAGTCTTTAATAAAAGTTGAGTCGGATCAAGTGAAGCGAGAATATTGTGCTTATCTTCAACTACACCATTAAGGCAAGGGCTGTGTAGCCAAGTTTCAGAAACGCAATCCACCGGAAATGAGATAGCGCATCCAACTTATAATAATAACGACGATAAAAATAATCAACATCACCCTTTAGGCCTACGTTCTAGGTTCTACGGAAAAGTGAGGGTTAGTTTACGTTATTATTATGAATGTACAAATGTATACAGGAGCCTCTTTCTGATGGGGATGGGAGTAGCAACTGTGCTGTTTCTACAACTTCAGCCCCTCCTAATTGCAATGTGCGTGCTGCTTCTATAGGCTAGGGGATTAACAGCTTTCTTTGTCATATAGAATGTGTTCCTCTAGTAAAGGCTGCAGCATTTTGATTCCTTGTACTGAAGTTGCAGTATAAATACGTAAAATAGACATACTTCACACAGTAGGCTATTTGTTTGGTAACAAATTCAAATGATTTGAGGTTTTCACAGTGGTGAGTATGAAGATTTCTGTCTTCTGGGTTGTTGCGCTGTGTAGTCTGGTAGATGTTAACCAACGT
>NW_019059690.1:778817-803790 GCF_000696155.1 Zootermopsis nevadensis
TTCTGGGTTGTTGCGCTGTGTAGTCTGGTCGATGTTAACCAACGTTTCAGAGGTCATACTGCCTCCGTCATCAGGGCGATGAGTATGAAGATTTCTGTCTTCTGGGTTGTTGCGCTGTGTAGTATGGTAGATGTTTACCAACGTTTCAGAGGTCATACTGTCTCCGTCATAAGGGCGATGAATCGCCCAATCGCCCTGATGACGGAGGCAGAAATCTTAAAAT
The DNA here is from genome assembly GCF_000696155.1 of Zootermopsis nevadensis. The sequence continues at coordinate 779,041 of NW_019059690.1, forward strand.
ACAGTTGGCTAGACACATGATCGGGTGGATTAGATAAATTCATATAAAGTTTTTCTCAGGAAATCTTTAATAAATCCCACTTTAGGAATAACGAAGTGAAAATAGAAGCTAACATTAAGATTGGTCTTGGGAAAATAGGTTTAGGGAATGGGATAACGGATGGACTGACTCAAAACCGTGCCCACTCGAGAACATCGTTATTAGCGCTTTTGAAATTAATCGCTCTTCTAGTCAGTTGATTAATTTCTTTATAATATCTCAGTTCTTAAGAAATGTACAAAACAGACCATTGCAATACTGAAATGGCACATGCCCTTTTATTACACATCTGTATTTTATGTATGTCGTATCATTAAATCATGATAGAAAGTTAGACAATAGGTCATTCGAAAATGTAAGAAATTTCATGTATAGGATCTGATGTTCTCACAGAGGTGAATAAGTCCATGTTGATCTTCTGGGTATTAATACACTGTTAACAGACAGGGGACTATATTTGAGTACAGGTGCTGTGAGGAATAACACTGTTTATTTGTACCTAAAGTTGAGGAAGTGATAAGTGTTTCAAAGTTCTCATTTTTACCGCTGCAGGTCAATTTGTAATTCACAATTAAATCTAATAGACCATCTGATACAAAATTTTACAAATGTGCAATTACATTTTAAAAAGCCCGATATGTTTCGACAGAATTCAGCAATCTTCAGAATCGTCTTGTGTATACAAGCTATTAAAAGTTGTTAATTTATAATAGAATATATGTTTCAACATAATGTAGTCTAGTTGTCATCTTTACTAAATATTATTAGGACAACCAAGTCGAGAGTATTGAAATGGGCAGAGCACGTGGGACACAGAAGAGAGGTGAGAAATTTATACAAAAGTTTAAACAGAAACCTGAAGAGATGAGACTGCTTGATTTACAAGCGATGAACATGTAGATAACATCTCCTCGATTACGAGGACGTGTAGCTTTCTAGGTTGTTACCAGCGTTTCAGAGGACCTTACTACCTCCACTTTCATGGTAGGGACGACATGTTCACCCGAAACGTTGAAAATCACCTGTAATTCGCCTGACTCAGCATAAAGTCCATTGGTAAACTATAATAAAAATATCCAGAACATTTCTAATTAAATATGTTAAATCGTTAATGCCTATTGATTACCCAATTCGAACATTGTTCATCGTTCAGAGTGTGGGAAACCACTACGTGCTAAACCTGTGAAGCTGTGTTTCTGTCACGTATCTGTTCATTACAGTACTTTAGTATCGACATTCATACGTTATGCAATGCTAAACCCTACATCAGAGGACGGTACGTTGCTCTCGTGGTTAGCAAACAGATATGTGCCACCGAGTGGATCCAGGTTCGAGAGACGGCCATCAATGTATGTGTGGGATCTGTGGTCAGAAAGGTTGTGTTATGGACAGAGTTGCCAGGCAAATTTCGCCATACATCGGTAACAATATCACCACCACTAATACCGCTGGAAGGTAATGTAATCTCGCTAAGTAACATTTTAATTAAGTAAGTAATAATTAATTAATTGATATTAGCACTTGGTAAACAACACTTTGTTTATTCGACGACATCTATTTTTGAATTATAAAAGATGTTCAACAAGGACGCTATGACCTATTTACAGCACTGTCTCAGCATTTGTCTAGAAAGACTTAAACCACGAAAATCTGAGTCATTTATTTTTATTTATGCTTCATTTAATTAAGCCAAAAACTGTCTTGTTCTTACTTATAAGACTGATCTTTTATAATAATTTTGCGGTGTGTTTTTCTTGGAGTTAGGAACTGAATTTCTAAACACCATTTATGCGATCTTTACTTCCAAGTGGTTAAACCTTGTTTCGCAGTTATAAATTGTTTTACGTCTCATATTTGTTACCGAAGAAAGGCATCGTATCCTCTCTTGTCTTTATGCCTGTGTGTGTCGGGGGGGGGGGGGCCCCGAAAAAAAAAAAAAATTCACTCATTCATGCATCCAGTTGGCGATTCGCCTTTTGAGTAAGTACAAGAAAGAAATACTCACTGTATGTTTAAGTCTGTTACGTGTTAGGAGCCATGCAATTATTACCATCTTGCTATTTTACACCATTCTGCTTGTTTCTCACAGTTTAGCCTATATTCTATCGTCACTGGAATGTATGTTCGTCTCTCTAACTTTATACAATGTATAAATTTGTCTTAATTAACCCCTTAGTTTTAACACCATGTTACACACTCGGAAGATGTTACAAGCGTACCACAACCCAAATGCCCCCCCCCCTCTGACACTCTCGTTACGTTACGATGTCATGAACTGAAGACCAGTGTATACCTACTAACAGTTACAAAAACATTGATCTCCAGTTTGTTTCTATAGGAGCTAACAATGACCTCTGTACCCATTTCTCACAACAATGTATTTAAACAATGACCCCTAGGATATACGGCTTTCTCAGTTCCTAAACAAACGCGAGACAGAGAGAGAGAGACAAGGTGTTTTTCGCTGACAATAGAGCGTGAAGAACGCCTAATAACTGTGTCCACAGGGCACATGCCGCCTCAGTTTTGCTTCGCTCCGTCTACCAAAGCACACACAATTCCATCTGACCCTTCAATTTCCTCGCGTTAGTTCAACAACAATCAGTGCCCACGTCATGTATTTATCCGCGCACAATGCAGTGAGCGGAGGACTAGGTATTGCATGATTTGCAGCTGTCATTAATAATGCTCAGTGATACGGGTGCAGATCAGTGACCAGGCAAACAAATTAGAGCCTTTTACTGAAAATCTCTGTGGCGCTGCTGGAATCAGGACTTGAGGGTTGTCGGTTCGATTAACAGTGCTGACATTCATCCGCGTTACTCAGTAATCCGGCTCACATTGGTCAGTATATGACGAAACAGTTACTGTTACATTCGTTTCAGAATTCAGTGTCCTTATTCCTGCCTCTTTCGGATCCTTCACATATAATGTTCGTGCGATTTAGAACACAGAAGAAGGAGGAATTTGAAGAGGGGAAGGAAAGGAATAAAATATGAAAATAAGAGCGAAAGGGATGGGGAGAAGAATAGAAGGGAGACGAAGAAGAATGAAAAATAAGAAATTTTAAGAAGATGAGGAATAAGAAGCAGTGAAAGATATTGAAGAGGGAGAGATAAAAGGATGTGGAGAAAAAGATGAGAATAAAAGTAATACAAGATAATGAGGAAAATGGAAGATAATCGGGCGAGGGGCAAGAAGGTAATGGAAACCAGTGGACGATAGTAAGAAAGGGCATAGAAGAGGAGAGGAATAATGTAAGAAAACAAATGTATCGTTTCTTTATGTGTTCTCCAAATGTGTAATTTTTAGAAAATTATCACTGCACACAAACGAACCTCCCTCTGATATGTTGGGTCTTAGGGTCTATTACTTCTTCATGTTTCAACCAGAGTTAATCCTTATAAATTTGGGAAGAATCCCGTCCGCCATGTTAGAAGTAATGAAGTCACTAGGCACGGATAACCATGTTGTTCAACCACCTCTAATAACTAACACAGAAAAATATTAAATTAACTGTTAAGCAGATGTGTGTAGAGGTGGTTGTCTACATTTGTTATTAGGTAACTACGTTGCTTGAATCTCGCGTTACAGGCCAAAATCAGTCTCCGCTCCTGGATTCGAATTGTGAACTTTCCAAATACAAAGTAGGACTTCTGTTAACAGAGAACACATTGAATTAATGTGCATTATTTGAAGTATTGACCGTGTTGCGATGCTCTGTCAGGTCACGTGGCATATAACATCTAGCGATGCGTCAACATGATAAAGCTTAACATGTTCCGTATCATTAAATACTGATTGTCGAGCAAGCAAATCATACCACCACATTAACTCAGTACCTGACCACTAGAGCGCAGTGTCCAACCGTAACGATTCATAGGCTCCAAACGTTTACAAGAAGTTTGTAAATCGCTTAAGAGACTTTTCATTTGGTTAATGCGGTACCGGGGTATAAATATTATTTAGTGCGTTATTAACGTTTCCTTCCATATCTTTCCAATTTATCGTTCAAACAATCTAGCATTTGACGTTATATATGTCTTGCAGTTGAAGAAGCATCGTTAAATAGAGCCTTGTAGGGGGATGTTTCTGTAAGATGCCAATATTGCCCATGTTATTCCTTTCAAGTAAGAGTAATATATGCCCATAGTTCCTTCTAGCCATGGTTATCAATGAAGGAATTCACTGACGTCATCGACCGTGATGTTGCCTGAAGAACGCCTTTGGAATTTTAGTGTATCCAAAGAGTATACCCTTCCATTCTTCTATTATCTTTGCTCTGGGATCCATCCAGCCTCGTATTTTGTGGGGATTTTTCCTCCGAGATAAAGTGGCCGGAACTTGAGGTCAATTACCTCCATCTTCGGCCGAGTTTAAGTAATATTATTACTCCTTGATACATCTTCGTGGCGCAGGCTTGCCGCAGACAAGTTTAGCTTTATGATTTCCACCGCCTCACCCTTCAGAAAATAGGAGACGGTTCCGACGCGTCTCTCAACTTATATTTTCCTGTGAATTTATGTCATAATTTCTAATTGGCGAATGCTTAATGTGCATGAAAATGAAGTCTATTCTGTTTTAGTATCGCCTGAAGGTGTTAATATTTATATTGTAAATGACGCATTTAGATGTGCTTGTAATAATTACATTTGGAGGCTGTTATTTGTGTTGTTCAATATGTTAGAGACATTTTACCGACCCGTTAATCCGAAAATGCTGACGACCAGTGTTCTGAGTTGGACAGACCGCGTAGTATGCAACCATTGGCTTTTCTGTCTTCCTTCTCTTTCTTCTTTCTATACTTTTTTCTATATATTTTTTTTCCACAGAGGTCCCTTCATATATTTCCATTCCGTTGGACTGTGGCCAGAATGTTGGTGCGTGATGGCGTCTCCCTTCTGGGGAATTACCTTTCAACTAACGAGATTTCCTTTTATTCATCCCTTTAGCGAAAAGTCTAACCAAGAAGATCCAATTTGAAAACAGTTTGTGTAAACGCTACCACACATTTGCTTTCAACATCCAACTGACCCCCCCCCCCCCATTTATTCTTTCGAATAAAACAAATAGATGGATTTGTTATCCACTACTTACTTGTACGTTCACCTAAACAGAAATAAATGTTTTTAAAGTCTGATAATAATGAGGTGAGAAATTTAAGATCTAACGCAACGAGGAAATTCATCATTGATGTAGATCATCTAGTGGAATATATGAGGTTGTGATGGTACGACCATCTGGAAGATAACGTCAAAATAGACCTTATAGTATTTTTGAGAATGTGAGATGGATGAAAGTGGCTTAGGATCATGTCTAATGGTTGGATTTGTTATCAACATGGATTAACGTCCAGCTTGTAGTAGCATAGACTTAATAGTCTAAATTAATAACTAAGTTACATGTTTAAATGATGATACAGTTCTGATTTATTTTTCTTCTTAAGACGAGAAGGGGCTAAATTTCATAGATGTCCCTACCCGAAACGACACAAATGAAAATGAAAGTGACTTTACTACAATAGTTGGGACTGGTATTTGCAGCAAGTGTCATAACCAGTTCAGCGAAATGAGTGCTGTATACCGACAGCGTCGTTAAATAAACCACAATAAATAAATAAATCCGTGTATTTAAATTAAATAAAGCACATTAATTAAAGTTAAATTTAGTTCAAAGTATCTCAAAATTACTTTCATGTGGAAACATAAATAGTAGATTAATAACAGACAATTAAGGCGTGTACATACATTGATGGACATTTCAAATTAAAAGTTATACAAATACAAAAATGTAATGTGACCGAACCAATTTCACTTCTTTGCTTATTTACGATCATATGAAACAAGAGCTTCTAAAAAACTCATGTTGCCGTAAATAATTTTACCCCTTTTCCTATAGGAATTAATGATCCCTATTGATTGTAAATAACTAATTTTACGTTTTGTAGGCTGTTTGTTTACCCATTTGGTTTTGTAATATTGTAATTAATTAAAGTAAATTACGGTAATAGATTTACTGTGATTTTTCTGTCCTATAGATAGGTCGGAGTAATAAATTATTACATTTTACTTATAAAGGAAATGTTATACGTTCTTTGCACAGGGTTTATGAAGTACTAATAGCATGGTGGGTGTATCGTTCCTCTATGTTGTTCAGGATGTATTATCGGCGAAACTAATTAGCTGATTTAGACAAAATTTGGTACTGGGAATTTAAAGCAAGATTTGTGTAGTAAAGTTAATTTTGGTTCACATCTGATTCTGCTTCATGGAGTTAGCTGTTTAGCCTTCGGTTAAACATTGTGTAGGCCGTTCTTTGCATGGTACTGAAGTCGAATTTTACAGATTTTCTTGTAGGTGGCTCATCGTATAAAATGTTGCTTCGCTCTATGAAAGGCTTTGTTCACGATCTACAATTTTAGTTTAAAAAAATTGTATACATTGCTAATATTTAACTACATAAAACATTAATTTATGTCTTCTTGCAGTGTGACAGATTATCCTCTCTGTAGTATGATTAACAATGAAACAAAATATTTGTATTGCAATAAATAAGTATGACGGTCATTGAGATGCACAAAATATTGAAGTAAGCATTTCGATAATACCATTTCATTTTTGTATCTTAAAATACTTCATATCGTGTAGGTCCATAGTACAAAAGTTTAATAAACCTGCATTGGTTGGCCGTTTATTTTTGTTTTTACTTGCCAAATACGTTTCGACTTCATGAAGCAATGATCAGTGGCTATATATTACATATTTGGTTCAATATATTTGATAAAAGAATGCATTAAATTATTAAAACCCCATGTCAGAGTCAAATAACTAAATCGTACAAATATGAAAGCTCAGAAGAGTGGTTTGAATTAAAAATGAGATTGAATTTCAATGTGGAGTGATTACATGTACATCTGATCTCAGTTTTAACTTAAAAATCCCTCTACCCTTAACGTGTGTAAGATTGTAATTTGGGTTTTAATAAATTAATGTACACTTTTATCCTATACATTGAACAAAATATGCAACTTATAGCCACTGATGATGGCTTTATGAAGCCTAAAAGTGCTGGCCAAATAAAGGAATTTTATGTTATAACGTAGGTGATAGGACGTGGGATTTTACAGTATGTGTCTGGTTTTGTTACTAATAAGATGTTATATTTTGTGTGATATTTTAGCATATTAAATACATTTATTGCACCTGCATTAAAATAGTTTGTCATTGTTCATGGCAGTTTACAATTACATAATAGTTTGTGCTCCATTTAATGAAATGTAAACAGAGATAAATACTGTACTAAAACCCATTCATTACTATTGTTCCGTACTGTCAATTGAGAAACTTAAAATCACTCTAACTATATAATGAACAAGCATTAAAAGCAACATGTGAAGGTGCAAATTAAATCCAGAAAGTTCTTCTTGACAGTCAGTTCATAATGTCTCCACCTCTTGTACAAAAATGTTTCGAAGAAGCTGATAGTTCGATAAAATTTTCTCAGGTGATCAGATGGTTAAACGATGAACACGACGTTCATCGTTTAACCATCTGACACGGTTGATCACCCGAGAAATTTTTATTGAGTTACGTAGCCGCGAAAACTTCAAATCAGGCTGATAGTTCCACATCTGTCCAATACCTGGTACGGCTTTATGGGATCGAATATTAAATACCGTTTTCACGAAAGCCTGTAACTGGATTCTTATCCAATTGCATTCCGTCAAACACTCTCACATCCTATTATTTTAAGAACGTTTTAATATTATTTTATCCACCCTCAGCCTCCCAAATGTCTATCTTCTCTTCACGTGATCCGGCTATAATTTTGTGTACATTTTTCATCTTCTCTGCGTGCTACATGCCATTCCTGTCTCACTTGCTTCGTCTGATAATTTTCTGCATCTCCATGTTTCCACCACTTTCATGGGTACAAAATATTATCCTCAACAGTTCTCCATCAGCTAGGGAAAAGTAATGGAAAAGACGGATTAAGAAAAATGCATTCCATGGATTTTGTTAGGAACAGATATGAAGCAGGCATTTTATTCCTGATGTACTAGTTTGTTGTGAAGGGGGCCTGAATGATTTCCATATATATATTCTTGCCGTCCTGAACGTGGAAAAACGAGTTTTCGTTAGACTGGAATAATCGGTATCCAAGCAACAGACTACGGTTTACGTTTTTCATGTACTTGTTTTATACAGAGTGGTTAAATACTCCCTTCTGCCTCCAGTGACTTGTAAATCGATAATAACATTTTATATAATAATTTATTTACCGTCTGTACACAAACTTAAAAATGTTGTTAAAATTACTTAAAATTATAACATTTTTTCATTAGATACTATCGGACGCACAGCACATCACTTACAACCCGGTATGTTTTACTACCTTTTACTACTATTTATTATGATTCTTTTACATTGTATTACGTTATATTACGGCAATAACTCTTTACATTTGTAAATTATTATATTTCCTATGTCAATATCCAAAATCATGATTTGAAAATTAATTTTACAGATATAAAACATCCAAGCACAACATTTAAAGGAAGAGACCTAAAAAACAAAACAAATCAATATACGCAAAGCAAGATGTGCAACAGTTTTTAAAACAGCTTTTAAAATTGATAGACCTGATGATGGTGTGATACACATCGAAACATGTCGTCAATATAAAATGTAACAAGATCTAGTATCTAATGAAAAAATGTTATAATTTTAAATAATTTTAACAACATTTTTAAGTTTGTGTACAGACGGTAAATAAATTATTGTATTAATAAACACAAACATGACGCAATTAAGATATAAAACATTTTATATGTTTATTGTTTTTGTATTTACACAACACATAAATACTTTTTCGTGTCTTATTTGTAATACATCACTACATGTTTCGTTCTGATTGGTTCATCTTCAGGTCTCCCTTGTTCATGTTTTCATACATTACCACTATTTTTATATATTGTGTAATGTTTTCTCTAAATTAGGCTACACTTACAATGCATTTTCTTTTATTTAAATTATAAGTAAGTACGTTGCTTTTAACATAAAAACGTATAAGCTTTACCTTATAACATGGCATTTCAGTATAATCTTAGGTAATAATATGATAGTTAACAAGGCGTCACATTTCTTATCATGGCCGTTCAAATTTTGTATTACATTTATTGCAAATCTTTCTGTCTTAAAAATTAGTGGCGTTAAGAAGGAATCTAATAGTTGGTGCTATTATTGTGTCTGAAATTTAAAAAAATCCTTTCATATACACATACCATAATTTGCACAAGAAGTCTATATGTGGAGTCGTTAAGGGGATTTTAAGGGATAAAACAAGATGAGATACATATTAATAACACGAAAGAATTGCGTTACTTTAGTCTGCTTTAAAGAACAGCCAATCTTGTGTCTGTACTGTTCTACAGTGCGGTTCGTAAGGCGAATGAAATGGGTTATCAGTAGAAACGGTCCAGCCACTTACACACGATATTCAGCCGTTATCTGGTTGAAATGAGTTGAAATAAAACAGAGCTCTGACTGTAGAATATTATAATATATACATAAATTACGACTGTATTTTCAGACCTCTAAACACACCTCATTGCACGCTACTATCATGAGTTTATTGCAGGAACGTCATAAAATGAATGCATGATGTGGAGGTTATGCTCCTTTATCTCTAAAATCATTTACCTTATTAGGTGACAATTGGTACTGTGGGATATATATTGAGAGCTGCTTTGTGAACTTATTTTTAGTTAATTGTTGAACTATTATAAAACGTAATTATCATGATGTATACTTTTTACTTTTTTTTTTTGCAATGACACTGAATCACTAAGCTGTTCTAACTGAGCGAAATTATTGTTTGCGAATTTTATGTCAGCGATTCGAACTCGATTCTCCTCATCGACGCCTTCTATTCAATGTGAGTTCTTTCTGCTCTTGGCATCCTCTTCGGGCTTGCTGCTTCAACATTTTCTTTTCACGTATGATTTGAGGTTTTCACGGCGGTGAGTATGTGTCTTCTGGGTTGTTGCGCTGTGTGGTCTGGTAGATGTTTACCAACGCTTCAGAACCCAGAAGTCAGAAATCTTCATGTTCTTTACAATTTATTTCTCGCCTTGACTTTAGCGACATTTATGATTTTGTTACAGTTGAATAACTTATTCGCGGTTAAACAGCTTTTAATCTTCTAAACGTCTCCTAAAGACACAGCCCAGTGACAACCTGTTGTTTCGTCTTCATCGGCCCTCCGTTTGACCGGAGATTCACTGCAAGTTGAATGCTTCGGTTTATCAAGAGTTTTATATATATACATTTATTGCATGCTTTGAAATAAGTAGCGTGATTTATTCTTATATAACGACAGATTTTCAAATGAAATAGGCGGTGTGTCGTCAAACGAGGCCGGAAGATAATTATGAGTTATACGCAGATAAATAAGTCTTGTTATTTCTGCCTTTCATTGGATATCCAGAGTAAAATCATAAAAGCCTATGTTAGTATAGTGGGTAACCCGTCCAAGATAAGAAGTACGGCCTTCAAGTTACAAGCATTATTACTACATAAACTTCCAAAGGTCCATTGTACATCTTAACTCGCGGAATGGAAGCAGGTAAGGTAACTTGCACGTTTATCATTTCCAAAGCACAAGTCAGTTTCTCAAATGTTTAGTTTTGGCTTTTAATTAATTTTAATTATCCTCTGGAATTCAGTGGAGAATTTACGAGCGACAATGCCAGATATCAAGCCGAATATATACACTTTAAATATGACTTTATTGGTTTTATCCTATAAAACAGTATTCCCACAAAGTTATTTTTCGGTAAATAAAATATATTTTGCCTGAAATCCGAACTTGGGCTGGATTCAACAGTTCTCCCTAGCGAGTCCAGCTGACAACGCCACTAAATTGTAACACCACACTCCCTTTACGTCATCCTGATCTGGATTCGGTTATCCCTGCTTTGCAGATTGCATGCCGCTCCCTTGATCTCACCCCTGTTTTAGTTACATCTCTGTGGAGTTTAAGGACGAACTTTAAAAGGTCCGGAGTATAAATACGGGTAGAGACGAAGAGTGAAAGGCGAGGTGAAGCCTGCTTCCCATGTGGCCTTGCGCTCCTACAATCCAATCTGCTCTTAATGAACACGAAATGACGGGGGAATTTTTGCGACAGAGTATAGTCTTCTCAGTATAGTCTTCTCAGTATAGTACACAGATAATATCAAAAGTTCAACGTAGTCTTCTGATTTTAGTTGCACTCAGCCAACTCAGTACAGTACACAGATAATATCAAAAGTTCAACGGAAGGAAGTAAAACCTCATGTAAGCATCGAAGATGTCTGTACAATAACCTTTCTTATTTTAATTTTATCGAATATTCTTTCTCGTACTGTGATCTGTCTGCTGTCTGTCTTCGAAACATCTTTGAGTTCAGATAATTTTAACAGAAAATGTTTACTTCGGGGACATTCTATCTTATAATTTCAACTCCTTCGGTTATGACCCGCACTTCTGATTCACAAAGCGAATTACTCTGTACTCAACAGCCAGTGGAGAATCTCAATTATCGAAGTGACATTCTAGTCTGAAGAATAGGGGCTTGTTTCACGAAAAGGGCAGAATTTTCTTCTCCCACAGCACTTAGGCTATTGGCTTCATTCATTCTCATATGCAGAGAGTACAGAGGGTTTTTCCCGTGGGTAAAATGGCCGGAGCGTGAATCAGGCCACTCACCTCTTCTCTGTGCACCTTCAAGGGTGATACTTATCCACACAGATACATCCATAATTTAAATATTACTCATCGCATTAGAATATATGTGTATTTGCTAATCTTGTAGTGTATTTTGACTTCTCCTGTTCAGGTCTTAACTTAGTCACTCTGCGTTGTAACTATGGGTTATTTTGATTTTCCCTTCTATCCTGAGCCAATGCTGAGTTGGTACCTACACAAATCCATCAGCGCTTCCCCTATAAGTTTAAGGCAACCATTAAGCTATCTCATGTATGACTTTAGGCGACGTGTGTACGAGTAGATTACTCAGCTCTGTTATTCATTATAAGACTTTTTAATGATGCTGTCAGCGCCTCAGAATATACAGCATAGTATGATTAATGAATACTTTATTGAAAATAATATGTTACGAAGTGGTCGTAGCCTACGTTATGGCACTAACCCAACATTTCACTGGAGAGAATGGGGAAAACTAAGGGAAACTTAGACAGATAGTCGTTCTCCGAGCCGAGATTAGCTAACGTCTTTAAAAGTAATCGGTGTACCTTTGTTAGTAGCGTAATTGATAATTAAGTCGTCCTTAAAAAAATAATGTAAAATTGAATTTTATTCTGTTTAATTTAAAAATAGAAATATTTATCTGAGTTCCTTGCTTGAAGCCTGTGAAATGAACGTAAAATAAGAAGGTTATTTTATTAAAAACATCTATAAAAGTAGCAAGTGTTAAACATCATAAATGAGCAGAATGACCTGGCAATAAACAGAAACAAAATTAATATTTCGTATGCAATAGATGGCCACACTGGTTGGTCAGAATGATTATAATCTTTCTAAAACCTACAGTAATGTCCACGCAACGTTCAAGTTCACAGGCACAGACAACGCAACCGCGGCTAACCGTAGACAAAAAACGGAAACCTCAACTTAGGCCAGTGGACATAAAGTTAAGTAACTCAATTTAGGTAATACACCAACTCTTGTGCAATTAACGTACATAAAGTATGGTTTTATAAAGTTCGACCTTTAATGCTTTATAACAAACCATCGTCTTATATACTGTATGATTTAATATGAATTAATTTGTTTGCCACTGATGATGATGTCTTGAGGTCGAAACGCGTTTGGCACTTCGTGTTTATTCAAAGTGTACACAGTTTTGTTTGTATGCATTATTTTATATATGAGGTTATATCAGTCTTTTTCCTTATATTTCGTCTCCAAAAGTAATGTACGAATTCTGACGTTATTTTAGTTTTTATATTAAAACTGAAGGCTACTTTGAGAATATCCCCACAGCGGTTGAAAGTACAGACAGACCCCATTAGGCTCCATAACTTCTGTTTTTCAATATGGTGTAGCCTTATACCAATAATTATGTTCTATTTTTGCTATAATATGTTTCCTGTTGATTGCTGATTACCTTCATCAACATCGTAGTTAATGACTATGTAGTGTAGTTCCTCTACTTTTGCTCATGTCTGTAAGTTCAGTAAATGAACACGTAGAAAAATAAGAGATGTAAAATCTGGAAGACAAAATAAAATAAAAAAAAATATCATTCCTTCACATAACGTTACGTTCTTTACGCCTGTCTTCGTCTGTTTAATTTTAAGCTTTCTGTTATATATATAAACAGATATTATTTTCAGCGCATTATCATTTATTCCTGACAGTGTTAAAGTTGTTTTTAGTGGCGAGCGATGTAATCAGATTCTAATATACCTAAAAGCGCCTCAGACACGCCATCTCCAGAATGCGATAGGAGTTGCACCATAAAACAGTACCTTCGGGTAACTGAGAATGTAATCATTTTAATTCACTGTCCAATGATATTTAAGCAGCAAATGGAGACGGGTGATGATTCTTTAATTAGATGACCAAGCTTCTTGCAATAAAGTGTCAGATAAAATTTGTGTTCCAAGGCACTGTAACGTGGACTCCATGTTTTTCATTCCTAAAGCAATTTTACGGAATTACTGAACCTCAGGAGGACTGATAACAAACAGGCCTCTAATCTGATGTAATTACTTTTTAGCCCTTCCAATGACTGTTTTTGCCTACTGCGTATTTATTTTTTATTTTCGTTGAATGAATACGTCCATAGAACAGAGTTTTTCTTGAGAAGCTAACAGTCGTTTAGTCAAAACATTCCTAGTCTTTTAAAGTTTCCGAAATTAATGATCATCATATGAGCCTTATATCTTAAGCCACTTGAATCCAGTGTACTTTCTATTTCTTTTAGATTAATTTTCATATTAATATTATATTCCAATTTTTGTTCAGTTCTACCAACTGATCTTTTTTGCATGCGAATTTGGACGTATTATTGTAAAGTAGCCTAACGAAGGAATGAATTGTGTTGCTAAAATGACAGCAGACAGAGACGGAGGGAATAACTACAAGTGTGTTCTCAGTTGAATCTGCATTTTTAAATGCATTAATAAAATTGTCTTCAGCTGTTCCTGCGCTGATGGATTCTAATGCTTGTATCGACCAGTGTCAATCTTCTGTTAAAGGGGAACGTCGTATAGTGTTTATTAATGTTCGTCATAGTCTGGGCTTTTACATACGAGGAACGTTGCTAAAACAGATTTCGTAGTAAGACTTCTACGCCAGAATAGGCGAGAAGCACAAATCTTGTTCACTTTTCAACTCACGTCTTGCACCTCTGCATATATTTGTATTAACCATTTGTTTACTAAACTTTTACCGAACGTGGCTTTTGAGTGGTTAACATTCCTTCTTCGTATTTTGGAGATCCCAGATTCAAACCTTCGTCTGGAGACAAGCTACCATGACTGACATTATTCGTCTGACTCAGTTTTATTCTGTTATTGTTAAGGCAATGTCGAACATTATAATGAAGTAAGAGGCACAAAGTTTATTGAGGAATTGGCGACTGTCAGCTCTATTCTGCTCTATGAAATTTCTTTATGGATTAGTTAGAATGAAGAATATGAAAGTTGTCGTCCAGCACAACTACTGACATCAAAACAGAATACCTTCTGTAATAAACCGTGTATCTGTATTGCAATGATCTGTTTAACAGGCCTGTAGACTTGTTTATTTCTTTACGTTCTTAACAAAACGCTTACATATATAATTTTAAATTTATATTCTTGCCTCATATAAAGCGTCCCACATCATTCTATCTGTAACGTTTAGTAAAACGTATTTTATTTTGGGAACCATATGGAGCTAAATACCGAGTTATTCTGAATTTTATTAATGCATTTAAGAATACAGACTAAATTGAGAACACAGGAGTGCTGTTATGCTCTTCTTCTCTGTCCGCTGACACTTTAGCGCCACAAATGCATGTTCTGAATTAAAGACGTAAATGGAAATAATTTTTTCCTCTTATTAAAAATATATAGTGCTATCTTATGCCGAAATTTCATTTAAATGAATCTGTTTTATAGTGCCCTAAATATATTTAACTGGTTTTGGTTTCGTTAAACTTCGAGGCTCTTGACATCAAATTAAAATCCACAGCTCTATCCCATTTCTCTTTACACTTTGGATTTCTCTTTCTTCTGATTATTGTTTACAGAATTCGTTCTTTAAAAATGTATATTTCGGAAAATGTATGCGTTACTATGCGGTGAGGTGTTCAGAATGTTGTGGTTTATTAGATTACAATTGTTGTTGAGTAACCTTTGTAATAACCTAACATTCTCTGTTTAATTAGTGAATTTCGTAGCAGCGTTGAAAGCAAGACGTCAGAATTACGACGAATTCTAAGGAATTTTAAGTACATGAATAAACCTTTGTGACCACATTTTATTCGACACGCCTGGCGTAATTAACTGTCCTCTTCCACTCGTAACTTTCTGGAACAAAGTGAAAAAATACACTTAAACTATTTTTAGTTTCGTCAGTTACAGCCGCATCCATCTGCAAGCGCTTCTTGATCACGTGACTTGCGGTGTTTCCCCGTTCCCTTGTGGCGTGCGTGTTCATCGTTGGCTTTGCACCCGTCCACTCACAGTGTATCCTACGAACAGTTGCAAATCCTACGTTAGGCTCCCCGGTTGCTGCGGTCTGACGGCCAGATCGTGATCATTGATCGTTGTCACGGTGTGAACGTCACACATCACGCCACAATCTGTTATGCTGTGGCCTGACGAACTAATTACATCTTATAGCTTCTTCCTCGTAGTTAATAAACAGATCAAGAAGTAACCTTAATACATGGACCCTGAAACTGTATTTCTATGAGGTCTTCAGTTTGTTTTCTTGTATAAAGCTACCTCTATCGCAGTGCCTGACAGTCTTACCCTAAAGTCGAACCCGGAAATTCTCTCCAATAGCCCATAAGATGAAGGAAACTCGTAGCACAACTCTGTAATTGAGAGTTGGTGATAATAATAATAATAATTAATAATAAACTTGATTTTTTCAATAGCTATATCTCTCTTCACAAAATATTATTAGCACGATGAAACCAAGGAAGATTTATTGGCGTATATGGTAGATAACACACTATTAAATTGTACCTTAAATACTGTATTCAAGTGGCCCGGGATTAGATCCAGTGGAAGGCTCTTGTTAATACCGAAATGAATCTTCCATTTACAAAAAAGGCGTAGAAGGATGCTAATAAACACTACAAAAATAATCTTTAGAGATATGTCGTTATGTGTTAACGTGGTCGAAAAATAATACTGTCTCTTCAAATGACATGTAGGATCTATATTTTATACAAAATTTCAGTTATCTCACGTCCTTAACTAACCTTCACGACACGCAGATGTCAACTCAGTATTGACCTGGACACTACATGGGAGTGATCAGCTTTACGTTTCGACTCTTTTGCCTCTCGTTAAGGAGTCCCCTGTGTACCCTTTGCTTGATGGGCCGCAGAGTCGGTCTGAACTCGTGGCGTGTAGGAAAACCTGAAGTTTTATCGTAAAGTTTTTCACATTTAAAATTTTGTACGCATATTTTGTCTCTCAATGCATATCCATACCCCGCCTATCTCATTGTCTTTGATTCGATCATCCGGTTCATATTGAACGAATTCAAAACAAAATTAAATTCTCCAGACCCGCTTTAAGAAACTGATCAAAAATGGTTAGTTTCAGGGATGAGATGCGGATGGAGGAGTAGAAATATATGGCTTCACAATTATGGGTTCATTTTATGCATTTCGTTAGATATATTATAAAAATTATTAATTGATACTAATTGATAATTGTTACACTTTTAGTATAGCACTTATTTTATCTTATATAATTCTGACATGCAGACTGGATTTAGTTCTTACCTAATTGCAGCAAAGAAACATTTTTTAGGAGAATTAAAACACGATTAGAACTGATGAAAGATCGCTGGTGGATATAGAATTACGTGGATATAATGTAAATTGTGCGAATAGTGGATGAAGTAAGCTTACGTAAGTCGGGTTTGTTGTATTTTGTAATGTATTAATTATTACTGTCTTCTGCAACTACTACCTAGTTGGTAAAACTGTCGGAGTTAATCTTCTTAATGAAGTGGTTTTCCATGCGCCCAACAGTTCTCTACAGTAATTCGCCGTGTCAGTTCTACTCGGCAGGGTCTGGCACAGAAGCAACAAATAACAGAAGAAAACATTTATTGAGAATTATTTTGTACTGTATACAGATGCAATGTTTGTTTGTACAATTTGTGTTAATATTTAATAAACCCGACATTTAACAGACATATTTGTTTATTGTTTTTAGTTGGTTCTTTGAACAAACAGCAGTAATATTCTTAAACATTAGTAACTATCTGACACTTTTCAATGAAGATTTTTTTTCTGGAATATACCTGAATATTTAAATATTATTTAGGTTACAACTTTGTTTTACCACCTTAAGGAACATCCGTTTTTACCTTGTTAAATATAGGTCTGCACCAAACCGAAAACCTTTGACATAAAAACTAAATAACGTGATCAGTATTTTATGTTACGTTAGGTCATTTTGAGAGATTTTAAATTAATTTAACACAAATAAATTCTATGGTAGCTGTAATTGTGCATATTTAACAAAGGCCTTAAATGTCTGAATATATTACAGTTAAATGAGTCTTTGGAGGAAAGTCCTTTTTGAGAAGCTAACAGTATATCTCCCTCCTTTTATTGAAACCTGGTGCTTATTAACATATTTACACTAACCAAATTTATCTGGTTTATATCCTTATACCGTGGTCTTTGTAGTCTTAAAAAATGTGATCCTTCCATTTTTTCTATGTCGTTCAACTAAATCTAATATAAAATGGACTCACTGGAATATTTTAATACTAAAACTAATGCTATCAAAGAACATAATGAGCAGTATCTTAGGTTGTCAATCATCTAAATTAAATACGTATGTTAAGGGATGCAGATGCAGAAACAGAAAGTCAAAAGCATTGGTCATGCCGAATTGGGGGGGGGGGTTGTAGGAGGCAAACCAGCAACCTGCCCCCTCCCAAATAAAAAAATGATACTGACAAAATAATAAAACAATTCTGTATCTATTACTATTACCATTAATTTATTGTAATTGTATTATTCTGTCCTGAATACAAAAGTGTTTAACTAATTCCTCAAGAAAATCCGTAAAACATTCTTAAACGATTTAAACCTCACTAGAATTTGAGGTTCTCACGTCGGAGAGTATGAAGATGGCTTGTATTCTGCGTTGTATCGCCGTGTAGTCTGATTGAAGCTGCTACCAGTCTACACGGCGCTACAACCCAGAAGACAGCCACTTTCAACTTAAGCCTCAATTTGTAAACAAATGTTGTGGCTTCACCCCTCACGCCGGAAAAAAGTCATGGCGTCGTCCTTGGTCGTAATAAACATTCGAGCTTCGAATGAGCATGTTTGTGAAAGGCTCACATTTAATGGTTTCTTACTTCCCCTATTTGTCTTGACGTTTATTCATTGTTCGGTGCCATTGATAGATGTGATCAAAAGAACAGATACAAGACTTCAAAGTAATAAATTCTAGTGTTGACAAATATAATGAAAGTAAGCCTATATAAACTACAATTCACACTGACATTAATTACTTTTGCATTGCATTGAAGTTTATCACATCAAAAATGTTTAAACAAGACTTTATAGAAGATTTCTGTCTTTTGGGTTGTTGCGCTGTGTAGTCTGGTCGATGTTTCAGAGGTTATACTGCCTGCGTCATCAGGGCGATATCGCCCTGATGATGGAGGCAGTATGACCTCTGAAACGTTGGTAAACATCGACCAGACTACACAGCGCAACAACCCAGAAGACGGAAATCTTCATACTCATCGCCCTGATGACGGAGGCAGAATGACCTCTGAAATGTTGGTAAACATCGACCAGACTACACAGCGCAACAACCTAGAAGACAGAAATCTTCATACTCATCGCTGTTAAAACCTCAAAATCATAAAAGGATTTATAGATATTAATGGTCTCTTTTTCATCATACGCCAATTGTTTGCACGATAATCTGCCTCTGTAAACACAGATTTGAATGTGTTTAAAATATTTTAAAAGATTAAAGAAGAATTCAATTCCCGATTACATATTTCTTTATTCCTGGTAGTTACAAGTGATGTCCAAGGTATAAAATGGAATACAACACGTATAATTCGCGTGTGTAATAATCTTGTATGGTTTAGTTTTGTAACCTAATTTATTTGCTTTTCGTATTCTGGTATGTTGTAGCACACTTCTCTTTACAGCGGCGCGTCTGGTGGCAACATTACGAGACAAAGCTCTCGGGAGAAATGCTGAGTCGTATTTTTATTGTAATATTGTTAGGCGTAATTTTATGCATTTTGAACATTTTACTCTGGCTGTACAGTAACACAGCAGTAACAACTGGCCTTATTCAACAGTGTAAGGGCGGCCGCACACCAACTGCGTCAAGACAAGCATCAAGACATGAGACAAAAGACGCAGTCTTGCTTCATTCGTGATTCAGACTCGAGTTCGCACACCGAAGTAGCACGTGTCTGCGTCTTAGCACATCTTCTCTAGTTGATGACATGACGTCGTCCAGTGAGGAAGATATTTTAATGTATATGTGGCTTAAATTACGTAAAAGAAGGAAAAGGAAGTGGATTCATGACTTTAATGAGTCGTGTGCGTACTTTTTAGCGCGCGACTTGTTAAACGAACCGGTAAAATTCCAGTCTTATTATCGAATGTCCCCAGAATCCTATAAGGATCTTCTTCAGAGAGTTTCGCCACTATTGAGGAAGCAGGATACAAACTATAGGAAAGCTATTAGTGCTGATGAACGGCTACTTATAACATTAACTTACCATCTACGTTTACTTCTTTTGAAACTGCATGCCAAGCTTTATCAACCTCCTCCTTGTTTGAGTGGCCCGGGGACGAATAATCGTATATTACCGGGAATTTCTCAACCGTCTGCACTATCTTAATATTTGTTTACTCTTCACTCATGTCGATAACGTACACTGGCGCTGTTCCTTGAGTACTGATGTCTCAGTCTTGACGCACAGAAAAGGAAGATGCCGAGTCTCGCTGCACGTGTCTACAGTATGATGCTGACGTCAGCATCATGACTCAGAGCGGTGTGCGGCGGTTTTCATAATCTCATTCGTTTCAACTGTGCTCCTTTCTTTGCGTCATGTCGCAGACATCGTGTCTTTACTCATGCCGGTGTGCGGCCTACCTAAGAACAACAAACTTTAAACATGCAATTAACCCTTTAAAGCCAAATGGATGACTGTTTGTGCCACCTGCTTTAACAATCAATAACTGCTTTTTGTGTTTTTGCGATTTTCTTGTGTTTCTCCTAACAAACAGCGGTTATTTCCTTGAACAGCATAAGCTAATTGATATTTGTAGCCGTAAAACGTTTTCTTTGCGGTACGGACTGTATTCTTTAATATTTTTTAGCTAACTTCTGCTTCAAAGGGTTAGCAAAGCCTCTTTTTAATACTCTATTAATTGTAGCATTTTCTAGGCAGTGTTTCCATTTTTAAATCAGTGGCCACTTCAATAGCATGGTCATTTACTGTAACTGCCTGTATATTGAATGTCGCCGTTTACACAACTGACCCCAAGTAACATCCTAAATCTCTTCCCTAATCTCTATAGATGGGTACTTACTTGAGTAAGTTTTATGTAACTCCTAATTATTTATATACAGATGAATATTTTAGCGAGTTGTATACACGGTGGAAACAAAGGCATGGCGCTGTGTCAGATTTGATTATAATGTTTAACGTTATATTTGTTTAGCATGACGGATGGCATTTAGCGAGTATGGCGTTTTACCGCGGGATTTACTACTGATTACAAGGGGAGTATCTGCTCCAAGGCCTTAGTTTGCTCAGTGCAAAGGGGGTGGGGGACGTTGCGACGGCGCTTGTCTGTATTAATGAAACTGAATAATTTTAGGCACTCTAGGTCCTCAAGTTATCCAATTTTCTTCAGCAGTGATAACATATTGAATTGCTTATTTTGGAAGAGAATTAAGATACACTTTTGTCGGATAATGAACGGAACAGGTACCAAACGCATAAAAAGTTTATACCTCAGTACAAAATGCTCTTTTTAACCCTTCCGATGTCTTATTTTATCTGACATGGATATCAGCACACGTGCGTTTTCACTAACAATCTTAAAAGTTTGAAATAAAATTCGATTGTTCATTTTATCCTGTAGCATTTGTTCATTACCTTACTGGCACCAAATAAGCTCCACGCACAAAACGTAACATTAGCCAAATTACTTAAAATATTTATTTTGTTACGATACTTAAAACACTCGTTATAAGTGTTATAGCTATGTAATATACTTTCACATTTTAATTTGTTCGGAAACAATTTGTACCGGCTCATTAAAATCAGTTTATTTTCTCTTCCCAATATGTAGTCTATATTTAAAATATCTGTCGGTAAATTTACCTCTCAAAAGGACCAACAGAGAAGCTACAGAGAAATACTTGAGCAAATATTAGTTCTTCAGAAGAAAGAGCTACATTATTGTCTTGTTAGAATTAAGCACAAACTATGGGAGAAAAGAAAGGACTGCGAATTGTATGAAGTAAATGCGAACAAATGAATGCGGGACGAAGATAACGGCACTCGAGCGGACTTTAGACGCCCATAGCAATTTTGCACACGTCGATTCTCTTCATTTATCGTAGCAGATGCAAGGGAGCTGAAACAGCGCTGGTAATTAATCTGTAAGTAGCGACTTCTATACGTGTTTCAACATCTGTTCATACGTGTAAACAAACAAAAACAGAACAATACAAATCCAAACATATATTTTTTTTACTGTTATTTATCTTAACGTCATCAAATCATGGATAGTTAGATGGAAGGAGTGTGTAGCACGCACGAGCGAAATGAGAACTAGATGAGGAATTTTAGTCGGATAATGTGAAAGGAAGAGACCATGTAAGGTACCTAGCCGTAGATAACAAAATAATACTTATAGGGCTCGTAAGGAAATTGGGTTGTTCAGTGGTTGATTTTATAAGTTTTTTAACGTCGCTTTGTCGACTGTATAGGGTACGGGAGTATAACGTTATGTAAATTGAACTAGAATGGTGTTGAAAACAGTAAAGGTAAAAGTTTCCATTTAAATGTATGTATCGTATAATTATTAGTTGAGAGATTTATTTGTATAACAGTACTAGCTACTTTTTATTCCTGTATTAACCAGACATAACATTATTCAGACCAACTTCTCACAAAACGAAACACATCATCCTTAGATTATTATATCGCTCATACAGTGTTTATTGGTGTCTAAATACGGGTGTAATGTTGCTGGAGCTTGAAACTATCACCAACCTACGTCTATTACCGAGATTAAGAATGAATGGAGCATAACGTCTTTGTCTACAAAAGCCTTTGTGCCTTAACTAGGGACAGACGCAACTCTATCTATTAGACTATTGCATGTACTTTGTCTATATTCATGTCGTTTCCAGGAGAAACACGGTATATTATTCGAGTTATGTAGCTGTATGTACGGAGATTAAATGAATTGCAGTTTGCATAAATTAGTTACCTCTGCTACGACGCAACGGAAGAAATTTCTTACGCCGTCTCAGCCACGCATTACAACATGCATTTAAACAAATTTTGCTATTCTTTATTCTGAAAGTTCTTCCTGCCATTTTATTTTCTCAAAAACTGTTCCTCGCGACGTCACAGTTCCGGCCATATCAGTCATCCGTTTCTTTGTTTATTTCTTCCGTTTCCTTGCCGTCCTTTGCCCCCTCTTTGTTCCGGCTGTTCCTTCCCTTTGAAGCAAGCGGCTCCTCGGGAATTTCTGCTGCCGCATCTCTTGCGTACAGAGTGATCACAAATGTGCGCTGTTACGGTTCATAACCGAATCACCGCTACTTTTACACAAATAAAAAGAACAAAATTCGAAAATCGAACGCTATGCTGTAGTACTTTGTATTCTTCCCCCTTCCCGGGTTATAATATTGACTTAGATACAGACTATTCTCACGTCTTTTGCGGTTATTATTCAATCCTCCTTGTAAATTCTTACCAAATTTTTAAATGGGCCACAAACGCGTTCTTCCATATCCTTTCCAATTCTTAATTCACACGATCATCGTGCACGATATTATACGATTCTTAACTAATTCCACCAAGACAGATCAGAAGATTAAATTGTTAAGGTCGTTGAAGTTGTTTTAACTTATATTTCCTTTTGAAATAAGAAACGTATACAAAATATTTTGCAGCGATTTATTGTGGTAACTCGTGACTGACATATTACTGTCAAATAGACCATCATTGTCTTCCAAATCCTTAATCTACTCAGATTTATGATCAGCATTTATTTACTTTAAACATTTTAGTTAAATAACACCAGAATCATTACATTTCGATTTACCTTTGTATCACCCATGGCCTCTCGGTATGAGTCTAATTCGACCTAGTCTTCACGCACTTTACAATGTCCGCCTAATTTCATCGTGCGACGTCTGTCGGGTTCTTTGATCCCCTGTTAAACCTTTTCTTACGATCTTGCATCATAAATCCTTCATTACACCGACTATTTCTGGTGTTGTGATGTCCAAATTGCAGGATTAGTACGATTTTATGTGGATATGAAATTTGGTCTCGCTATAAAAGAACAACACAGATTCAAACAAAGTTCTGAGGAAAATATTTGGACCTACGAAAGAAGAATTAACAGGAGGATGGATTAAATTGCGTGACGAGGTTTATACTTTATTCTTCTCACCTTCTATTACAGTGATTATACCAAGGAGAAGGTGAATGGCGGGATATCTAACACGCAGGAGAATGATTAATAATAGAACATTTTAGTCCAAAAAAGGAACCACTAGTATGACGCAGATCTAGATAGGATAATATTGAATTGGATCTTAAAACTTAAATTCAAGTCGCTCTGAATAGATTCTAATTGTAAGCTTCTGTGAACACGACAATAAAACTTCGAGTTTCCTAAAATGTGGGACGTTTATGACCACTATCAAATCATCCCGAATTATCCTACTCCTTGGACCGTCGGATTAATAAGCTTTTTGGTCACTGCTATATGAGTTCCTTATATATATTCCTTACTTAAAATGTAAGTAAGGAATACATAGGCCGCGTCTTATATTGAGAATTACCTAACGTTTCGACAGGAATTGCAGTTGCCATCTGCAGAGTGAATATGTAGATGTTGGGCGTTTTTTGTAAGTTTTATATAGGGCAGAGTGTAGGCGATGAGTTGGATTCAGTGGTGATGATTGGTTGACCTAAGGATCGGGTTTCTATCCAATGGGTGAGGTGCATGTGTATGCGTTTATTTCTTTTTGATTGCTTGATTAGTTAGTCAGTGATTCTATTTCAGTTGCCCCCGTCTCATCTCGCTGAGTACCTGTTTGATGAAGAGCAGGATGTGGTCTGGTCGGCCTTACTTTATTTGGCCTTGCTTCGTCTAATCCACTTTTCCTTTATACCAGGACTTCCCATTCCTCGTCACCACCTGCGCGTC
>NW_019059690.1:803810-820741 GCF_000696155.1 Zootermopsis nevadensis
TTCCTTTACTGGATCATGAACACCAAACTACCGTAAGATGCTATGCAGTAATTTTGAATGTACACGTTCATTCCCACTCCAGTTTAATGAAGGATCAGTTTGCTCCGTACTTTCTACCCTTATCTGTACGAAGTATAAATTAAAAATTAATTTACTTATTTTCCAAGTGAGAGAGGTGGTCTTTGCTAAATTTAATCATCCACTGGTATTACTATGTCCTTGTCTTGTCAAAAAGGAAAAAAAGAGAATAAATTCAATTATTTTATCTGTCGTTTATATCTTTTTACGCAGTATTTTCGGTATTACATTTATATTCCCCATTTACCTTCGTATGTGCCTTCATCTACTAAGAAGTAAACAGAAAGTACCTCATCACAGCCTACATTTCAGTTTGCTAATAATAATTACAGCCCTAATAAAATTATCTTTTTCCTGCATTTAGACCTTTTGACTGTGTTCAGTAAATCCTTGTCTAATGTAAATGTCCTTATACGCGCAAAAAACAAATGCGAACAATTATTTGCAGAAAGCGGAAAATTTTAATACACGCAATCTGCTAAATATGCACTACAAATGTACACGCCGACACATCATCATCATCATTATCTGTATCGTTACATAATTAATAATAAAATACAACGTTTAATATACCTATATTTTACTTACCGTATGTACATTTAAAAACGTTTAAGGTTAAAGGTGGGGCCACCTATTTGTGTGTGTAAATAATCTACGTGTGTAAGTAGGATATTAGGTTTTCACGGCGGTGAGTACGAAGATGTCTGTCTTCTGTTTGATAGAAGTTTCCCAACGTTTCAGAGGTCCTTGCTGCCTCCATCATCGCCCTGATGATGGAGACGCTACAACCCAGAAGACAGCCATCTTCAGTCTACGAATCTACTTCATCGTATTAATAAGATACTTTACGTTGCCGCGTTCACTTGTCCACACTTAAACCGTCTTTCCATCGTATACCTCTAGAATGTGTCGTATCTTACGAGTATTTTTCTCCGATGAAGATGTTAGGAAATTTATCTCATTTCTTTCATCTCGCATTGGAGTGGGGTGTAAAAGTGGCTGAACAACAAAAGAACAAATTGAATGCACAGAAGGAGGCGAGCCTGTGGTTTGACCGGTGAAATTACGAGGATGAATAGTGGACAAATTTGTGTGTTAGTTGCCTCTGGTGTATAATTGGCCTGTTTATTAGTTGGTGAGTCTTTTAATTATCGAAGTGACCTCTTTATTATCTAATTGTTTAGTTAGCTGTCTGACCTCTTAGTTATTCGATCCGCCTGATATTGTGTCGGACTGTTAGTTGTCTGATTGGCCTGTTAGATAATTTACCTATTAGCTACGTGATTGTCTTGTAAGTTGGTTGATCTGTTATCTGATTGGCGTGTTACCTGTTTGATTGTTAGTTGTTTGGCCTTTCAGATTCTTTATTGGCCATTATTTGGCCTGTTATTCAGTTAGTTAGTGTTTCAGGTTGTTAATTAGTGAGTTAGCTGTGTTTTGACAAGCACAAGTCAACTCGTAGAATGGTGTGAATGGTTACGTGGTGTTCGGTACGAGGTGAGCAGTTTCTAACGTGTTGAACCTCTGAGGAACAGAGAGAAAGAGACACAGTACCTAAACCGTTTGTAATATAATTAGTTTATAAAACTTTTATACACTTCATGTAATTTTTACTACAATTCGTCGGGCGAAGAATTACATTTTTATTTATTTTTGCATGCAAACATCACGTTTACATAACGTTCTTGACATTGTGGTTTTATACAGGAATGAATCCGCTGGGATTATTTCTCTTAATAAGTAATGAACTAACAATCTGCTAATAGAATCCATGCCACCGAACACTTAGTAATAAGTATGTGTAATGAAATATTGATTATTAATTATTCATTGAGATTCAACGTTCTCACGTCGGTTAGTATGATGTTGGGCGTCTTTCGGTTTCTTGCTCCAAGTAGTCTGGCAGAAGTTCACAGAAGTTTCAGATTTGTTTTCTGCCTCCATCATCAGGGTTACCAAACTGCATAGCGTAAAAACTACGAAGACAGCCGTCTGCATTAATTATTCAAATTTTTACGATTTATGAAACATGTTTAATTATACTGCACATTTAATTAGCAAGCGTATATGAAGCTGTAGTTAAATACAACGATATTTTCCTATTCTTCCTATCAGACACTCAGTTCTGTGTTACAGCTGAATATGAAAGCTCCTAGGAGCTATCGCTCTCCTCTTTTGGACCGACTGATGTCTCCGTGGTTACCAATCCTCTTACGGAACTAAGGATCTGAGTTCTGAACTACACTAAGCCTTTTCTATTATAAGGACTTTAGGAATAACTTTTTGCATTTGCTTCTGAACTAGGTTAATACCTCTTTTCGTCGAGTAGAATAGAGACGTACCCAAGTAAACACATGAAGACAGTTGTTTCTCTTCATTGTAAGTATTGCTAAGTACCAAAATGTGTATTTGCACTTTATTATTATGCTAACAAGAATGACATTAAGACGATGCTTTTCGTTTGCTATGAATATACAACTTTTTCACAGTGAGAACATCGTCCATTCCTGTGCTGAAAACACCAAAGGAAGACTTGTGCTCTTTTGCAGTAACTACAATCCGTGTCGCTCTTGATTGAGTACAATGTACTGAGGCCTTTATTAGGTGATTGGAATATAGTAGCTTGGACAATGGTTTTGAAAACACAAACTTCATTAATGTTATTAATGTACTTGTACAGTAAAGTAAAACGTACGCATGATAGAATATTTGTAAAACTTCTCAAAATCTGTAAGAAAGATTTTGTTTAGCACCTTTCTTAACATAAATATGACTAATATAAAGTTAAAATGATAATATCGTACCTAGTTTGAACCAATTTTTCTAGCTGTTTCTTTCAGACGAACGGACAAGACATCCATCCGCATCTGCTTTCATTTCTAGTAATTCCTTAAAATAACGCAAACAAAGCCAATATTAACAATTTCATACATAATTGCTCTAAAATACTGTATTTAGATCAAAGAAATGACAAACTGACTCTGATGAGAGAGTGGCTAAATAATATACCGCGGATAGAGTAATGAGAGCAGTTACAGAGATTAACAAACGCACCGGCAGGTGCAGCACTGGTTACCTGTCCCCTCCAGTTCTAATTTCACGGCTACTGAGTTCCTCTTGTCGCAAGACAAAGTAACAGTGTCAGTCTGAGGAATTGTCTCGTGAATTTTCAGCACCATTGATCTGTGATGTGAAACATCTTTGTCACCACAGATAAATACGTTTTACGAATAACTAACATTCCACAGAGCATCCAATTCTGAATAGAGGGCGTAAGAATTTATCATTTTCTAGAGACGTAACATAGACCAAAACACGGTTTTATAATTGTACCTGCTGTTATTTACGGTGCGAAACTTGGTTTCTCACCGGTAAGAATAGAACACTGGTGAAGCTTGTTTCAGAACAGGATGCTGAAGAGATGTAAGAGGACGCATGTAACGGGAGGATGGAGACAAATGCGCAGTTATGAACTTCATAATTTGCTCTACTCTCTCTGTGTAATACTAAGTGTAATCAAGTAAAAGTGCGGGATATGAATTATGCGTGGCAGAGAATAAGAAATGTACAAGTATCTTAGTAGGAACCCTGAAGGGGAAAATACCAGCTTTAAGACCTAGGCATTGATGGAGATAATATAAAAATTGATCTCGAAGAGACAGAATGCTATAAATATGTGGTCTTGATTCATCTGATTGAGTGTAGTGTCGGACATTTGTGAACACGTTATTCAACGCTATGGTTCTATAAAAACGGTAGAAGTTTCTTGACATAGTGTCTCGTCGCTTGTCGAGAAGGACTCTGCTCCATGGCATTCTTTCGGAGTAGCGCAGTGAATAATGTGATTGGCTGCTGGTTTGACGACTTCAGTTGATTTCCGATTGGGGCTGAATTATCTTTCAAGATGGCTATCTTCTGGGAGTAATTGCCCTGAACGTGGAGGCAGTAAGCACATCTGAAACGTCGGTAACATCTACCAGACTACGCAGCGCTACAACCCAGAAGACAGCCATCTTAATACTTACCGCAGTGAGAATCTCAAATCTTGCAAAGTCCTTTTTCAAATAGGCTGGAAATTTCCTGATTGTCTGAGCGACTGTTAGCTTCTCAGGAAGATACATGTTTTTTTAAATATATAAAGTGTTAATATTTATTATAGCATTTGTTATTTTAGCATAAGTTATAAGTCACATCAAGTTTTAATTATATAGCTCTATCCAGTCTTTAATGTTGCATTCATTGGTCTTCTGGGTTGTTAATGATAATTCGAAGTGAGAAGGTGTGGCAGTAGCCTATAGTAATACACGTGATTAGATTAGCAAAATGACGTAGAATTACTCGCAGAATGTATTTAACTTTCACAGCGAACATAAATGTTTAGGAATTTGTGTTTCAATTTGCGTTGATTTATCCGAGATAACAATTTGTTGTTATAAAAAATAGTCACTCAGAAAATAGCTCAATATCCACATAGAATCTAAAAGTATTTTAATTTAATTCCACGTCTAGACTTATATACAGTATCCAGAAGTGTTACGGGTAACCTTTTTAAATGTTAATGAGGTCTATGTGCTGTGTTGTAAAACAATTTTACAAATGGTTTTTCGAGGAACAACTCTAAGCTTACATTTTGTTTTATGTAAAATAGACCCATATTGCACCAATATGAGCCGAAATTAAAGCAACAGAAATGGTTTCTGTAAATCCCCAAGTACTAAATTCAATAAAAATTTATTTTATTTATTTTATGAACCTTACGCAAAATCACTTGACAGAAGTATGAGGATATTGAAGTGCCATGGAGTTCATTCAGCCAGTGAATTCGATTAATTAGTTGTATTTGTGTGTGCATGTGCGGTAGACCTCCTCACAGCGACATATCTCAGCATATTTGTTGAAGTAAATCTCTCTGTCGGTTGTACTCAGCTTTTTTCTGGGTAAATTACCAGGCGAAGTGGAACAAGCCGTTTTTTGCTGTACACGTAAAAAAAGGAAAAAAATCACATATTTCAACAGTGACTAGAGACTTTAAATTAAACTCTTGCGTTAAAAAACTAAGAGCAGACTTTTGTCAGGATTTAAGTAAGAGCCTTGTTCCCGATCCCTAGTGGTAAGTTTTAATTACGTAGGCCCCTGGAAGCAAGACGTCAACGTTAAAAGTTTTCTTACAACCTGACGACCTCGCTGTTTGTGACTTCGTTAAGAAACATCTGTAGTTTCCGTGATTATTAATTTTTGTGGGTTTATTTGAATTTGTTCTCTCCATGTTCAAGTGTAACGCACAAGAAATGCCACAGTAGAATACAAGATATTTTTATGATTTTTTTTTCAGATGGTAGTTTTAAAAACCGTAACACGTACACCTTTGCAATCATTCCTATTACTTTAATCTAAAACAAATTTTACAAACTTATGCAATTTTTTTTAAAAATAGTTTGTCAACGATAAGATTACTTAAAATAGGCTTTGAAATCGTGGATTATTTTGTAATAAAGCGAATATGATTTAGCATAATTCTCAAAGATTTATTTATGTTTTATGCAATTACTGTCTGTTCCAGCAACGTTAATAATTATCACGTTACAATTAACCATCCAGTAAATTAGTTAATTAACCAGCCAATCGGAAATATAGGCAGTCATTCGATTAATTATCCAGCCAGTCAGGTAATTAACTTGACAGTCGGCCATACTGTCAGTCATCCGGTTAATTAACCAGCCAGTTAATCACGCCGTGCAGCCAAATAATCATCAGTGTACCTTACATGCATTCAGGTACTCAATGAGCTAGCCAGTCAAATAATCTTTCAGCCAGTCAGTCAGTTAATTACCAATCCAGCCCAATAATTAGCCAGTCACGCAGCCAGGTAGTCGGCCAGTCAGTCAATTCCAGTCAGTCAGTTAATTACCTATCCAGCCCAATAATTAGCCAGTCACCCAGCCAGGTAGTCGGCCAGTCAGTCAATGTGCCGTCCATGTTATGTTCCTTGGTTGTTGCTGTGGGAACATTCTGAACTGTGGCTGGATAGTGGCAGGGCCGCTGCTTACAATGATGTGGGTGGCTTTGTGAGGGGTTGGGGTAGGATTAAGCCCCTCCACCCCATATCCTCCCTTCATTAAAGTTCAACACGAGACCCCGCCCTCCCCTAATCCCTTTTGAGGCTTGCAATTTACCTCTGGGATTAGGGATTGTACAGTTGTGTTCTAGATAAATAGAACATCAACACTTTTTGTTTCAAAATGTTGAAGTATGGATAAATGTTCTGGGTCTGATCGGTGGAGAATTTAGCTCTGAGGAAGTGGTCGTACAATTAATTTAATGAGTATTCAGTAATAACGTAAAGCTCCCATTAGAGCAACGCGATCCATGGAGAGACGTTAAATATGCCTGCCCAAATCGGCTTAACGTAACAACTTTGCACACATACCTCGCAAGGAATAATGTCGATTCGAAACCCCTTCAGTCTATCAGAAGGAAAGGCTCTTTTGGCTGTGTATAGTTTTAATTATAGAAATACTCTAGCAGGGTGGCCCAGACATAATGCGTATGTCTTGTATCCGAACACTGTAAGTTCGTATCTCGGTAGGGTCAATTATTTGCCTTGGTCATGCAAACGCTGAAAATAAACCACACTACTTTCAAATTTACTGCATGCGATCTTACCTGATTTTACCGTAAATAACCTATGCAACTGTTACAGCGTCGTAAAATATATGAGGAACCGAAGTGGACTGAATGCCAACGGTAGATTTCTTGTTATGATCACAGTTAATCCCTCTCCAAACGTGAGTATCTTGCCATTAGTTTAACAACGATATAGTTTTTCAGTGTCCACGTAAGTCAAAAGTCAGTTCATTTAGTAAACTTGCTGGATGACCGGGGTTCGACTCCCGGCAGGGGCATGAATTTTCGCCTTCCCAACGGGGTCTGGACCGACTGTAAGCCCACTCAGTTTCCTGCCCAATGTATAAGGGAGGCTGTGTTCCTGGGCCATAAAACCTAAGAATTCTGACTCCGAAGTATTCGATATAAATGGCAAGCTTCTTTGATGTGGCAGGAATGTCAGGTAATTATGTCCCTTAAGATGGCACCGCGTCATCAGACGTAGCGCTCCGATGGCGATAATTCTGCTTCGTATCCCAGAGGCCCTGTGTGCTATCCTGCCTAAAATTTCATAGTTTTTCTCAGTCCAGGAAAGTACCGGAATAGTGTCTTAAATTAGACTGTGAGCGCTATCTTCTATATAATTTCTAATTAATTATTTTCTGCTAATAGATTATGATTAGATGTTATATAATCATCTATTGAAGACACCGTTAAATAAATCAAGAAAATATATCGATAACATGTTCCCTGTACACTTATATACAACACCGTTAATAGCACAAAAGTGTATATATTTTGTTATGTTTCGTTTGCACAAAGTTAATTAAGTTAAAGCAGAATGGGATGATTAAGAGCTAAAACTCTTCAAATACATGTGGATATTTAGCAAAATAAATACAAATTAATTCATCCTTTTCTTAATACAATACTAGAAGTTTATTAGCTTGGAATATTATAACGTATGCTTAAATGCAATTTAGTTGTGTATGGATAAGTGGAGTCATGGCTCCATAAATTCTTCGGCACTATTTAAAGGCGATTGTCCAATTTAATGCAGTTGTAACTTTAATAGTTTACACAAAAATTCATTATTTTTACAATTGGTTTTATCTGCAATAAATAAATATTAAGACCATTTAAATTTGCCAAGTAGCATTGAGCATATTTGACAAGCATACGTAGTCCATGGAATACGTATTTCTACTACTTTACGTTCGGAAGTGCTTGTTCGCATTGCTCAGTTCATTTGCAGAAGAATGCAGACATTAGGGTGAAAACAAAATAGGCCCTAAACATTAACTTAAATTTTCACTGACTATACGTTGCATTGGCGATTTTTAATCATACTAAAAATACATCAAGTGCCTAATTAGTGATGTTTCCGATATTGGTTTCCATACCAACCAGTAGTTTTTTCTCTGTCTCGATATTTATCGCTAATGTACAATCTCGATATAGCGTATCGATCCCAGCAACGAATTTTGTGTATAGCATTATATTATCTATATATGCATGCATACGCTGGTTTGTAACACGGCAAAGATATATATATAAAAGGGTTCAGAAAAAAAATCCCCTCCAAATTGAAACAACGTTTACTTTTGTATCCATATGTATGAGCTGTTACTCTGCTCATGGGATTGTGACCCTAACAACACTGGCTACCGCATGCAGTTCAAAGAAACAAGCAACATCCGAGATAATAAAGGCCAGTTCAAAGTTTTTATGCTATTTTCTGTGTTTGATCTCACAGTATATCTTCACTGTTTTTATCAGCAGCTTAATGGATCGGTTTTTTCACTGGTTAACTGACTGAATAATGTCTGGGTTCATTTGTTGACTGTATGGTTATTTGAGTGGTTTATTCTATGTCTGGCTATTTTATTAGGGACTGAATGGTTCTGGATTACTGGGTATTGGCAGCTGTGACTATTGTACGTTGAATAGTATAAAGCTGTGATTATTTACGGTGAAAGTGGAATGGAAAGAAATGAACAGCGAAGCTGAAGTAATAGAAGGAAGATTTTTTTATTCCATCTATACTCCGCCGGCATTCTGTAGGCAGACAGACAAATTATTCTTAATGTTCGTTCTTGAAGCATAGCGTTCTGAATATAGGGCTAACTCGACTCTGTTATCACTTGTCAGTATCAAATTTAATGGAAATAATCGATGACCACTTTTTCTCACGTTATTCAAATCCAACATCCATCTACTATTTGATTCGAAGCGATATATTTTTAGCAAACCGAAATAATCAAAGATCCTTAATATAAGCCCAAATAAGAGGTATTCAGTGTGCTACCGGCGGCGCTGTACCTAGGGGTTGGGTGATGAAATAGCTAGAACATGCTTCCTTCCTCTGTAGCACACAATGAGTTTTAATTCATCCTCTTATCTTTGTGGTACATCAATTTATTCTGAGTGTTTTTTTCCTCTCTCTTATTTGGAAGCAACATTGGCATTCATATGAAGAGTGTTCAATGCAATTCAAGTTTCACAATAGGCTATGTATTTCAAACGAATATGAACAATGTCAGCTGAAATCAAAATGAAATGTTACCGTGACAATGAACGTGACGTATCAGTGACAGTGTTCGTACAGGCTTATAAATTTGTACGAAATGTACCAATGGCGAAAAGGACTAATAAACTTACAGACTCACGGCCCATGTGAAAGGTCGCTTGACCGAAACTGTTTCTTGCTGACTGAGTGGCTAGCTGTTGTCTGTCTGGTTGACTGAGTAGTTGCCCAATGTAGTAGCTAGCTTTTTGACTGAATCCCTGACTGGTTGATTAAATGATTAAACAAACACACAAAATCTGTGAATGTCGAACGATATATGCCTTAAAAGTTTACCATCTGTGGAACGAAGAGGTGGTCACGAAAACTGCCATGAACCACCTGGGTGTTGATCTTTACCAAGATACTTTATATCGTTTTCCTTGCAACTCGTGTGCCGTTTAGTCTTGCATCTTGTGTATATCAATGTTTCCATCGAAAATTCTGTCTCTATCTTCATTTCTGAAATGTTTCAAAACCGAACTTCAAATTACATATAAAAGTATTCCTTGCAATTGTATGTACGCTTTGTTGAAAGTGATTTCATTTGCTTTTTTACAGGAAGTGCACGAAGCTAAGTCCATGAACAAAATACTACTTGAGGAGCTAATGGTTGCTAAGCCAGTAAAAAAATTATCCACATGTTGTAACTCCCGGAGAATTATTAGTCTGTTCACAAAAGCCCATCACTGGTTCCTATTCGTTTTTATATTTTAAGCCTAGTTCTCGCGAATGGTGTCTTCCCTTCAGGTTTTACGACTAATATTTTATGGAGCTTTTATCGTTCCCATGCGTGCTACATACTTCGCCTTTGCATCATCTTGGTTTTTATTACACTGACATTTAGTGAAAGTACAAATTATGACCGCCTTTATTAATCAGTTTTCTCCAGCTCCATCTTATATCCATGTTGTTAGGAAATGAGTGTCTGTGGGTCCCTTCCAATTGCTCTACTCAAGCTCTGAATTGTAATATATTAAAGAAAAAAAGCCTATGGAAAAAGATGAAACACTAGCATTACCCTCTTCCTTCTTTTGTTCTTTATGGTGTGGATTGGACCAAACCATCTTTCTCTCTCACACACACGCACAAACGCACTCACGCACCCTCACTGGCAGCAAACTCAATTCCAGACAGCTGTGGAGAAACTCAGTCCTCTTCTATTACATACAAATTCTTCTTCGGGAACAGCGGTTCCGCTAAAATTCTAACGGTCATTCCACTCGAAACAGAAAGCCGAATTTCCTGAGTAGAGAAATTTTCTTACAAAGATAAATTTGAGAGTTTGCTGCGAAGAGTAGCAGCAGTTCTCTAAGAGGATGGAAACAACTTCACAAACACGACACAATCAAGTTCATAGATACCAGGCAGACGTGATCCTCAGTTCGTGAAAAGCAAGGCGCATTCAAAGTGGAACAGGGGAGCTGATGGAACTCGGCTGTTTGGTTTGAATACTCCCACCCTTCCGTATTAATCAGAGTGCGTTGAGTCCTATAGAACTTGTAACACACTCTCATACTTGCCGTCTAATCTTTTTATCCAGGTTTTCTTTGAAAAATCACGTCTGAAGTGTTTCTATGTGCGTACTTACCTACTGTTTGTTTATTGGTTTATGTAAGTAACTCTTTCAAATACTGAAGCGCAATTGTGCAGGTCAGGGCTTTATGTCTCGTAGGGTGTAAGAAACAGAGATATAGAAGAGAAAAAGAGACGAAGGGCGGAAGGGGATAAAGATGTAAATGACGCAGAAAGCAAAAGAAAGTTAAGTAAGAGTAGAATGGAAATACTGTGGAAAGTAGGAGGAAGTAGACTGACGTAAAGAAAGAGGGAATTAATGACATAAAAGAGGGGAAATTCTCGAAGGAAATAAAAGCGAGAAGAAACGGGAAAAAGGAAAAAATAAGGTAGGGAAGATAGGCGGAAAGAAGACGAGAAGGAAACAAAGGCATAAGAGAAGAGCAGATGGATAAGTATATAGCAATAAATAAAGAAATAAGGCGGAAGAGAAAACGAAAAGAGGAATGTAGAAGAAAAATATGAAGCAAGGCGAATGATAATAATTGTTACACCTTCGCCATAAATACATGCTTGTTCTTCCTTGCTGTGGTCTGAAACGATTAAAACCGTCACTTTTCCCAAATCATCACACGAGACAGCTCAGTCATCAAAATTGCTGGCTACGAGCTGGATGACCGGGATTCGATCCCTGAAGCGACATACTCCCTTCCTTCATTACGTCCACTGTGTACCGTGGACACGGCTGCTTTACCGCGAATCTAATCGTTCACCTTGAAATAGTTCCCGAACTTTAAGCATACGTGGAGATTTATCTCCACGTTTTCTATACACCTGGTACAAACTTATTCTTCGAAATACCTTTGTCCGAGGTGATACTCGACGTCTCTTGATTACGAAGCGGATCAGATCCTATTCTGAGCCAGATGAATCCACTTCACACTCGTTTCCTCTGCGAATTCGTTTAAATGTTATTCTTGTACCTTCATTTTGGTTTCCGTGTGGCGTTTTCTTTGCAGGGGTATTATTTTTATTGAAGTCCTCATTTCCCCTACTCGTGTAACATTCCCCCACCTCTTTGTATTTTATTCGATAGGTCTAATAAAGTTTTGTGAAGAGTATAGAGCAAGCATGTCAAACTTGCGGCCCACAACGAATATTTTTGCGGCCCAGCCAGTATAACGGTATGTAAGAAACGTTTTAATAAAAATTTCGTAACTTAATTTTTACAATATCCTGTTATACATAATTATTAATAACGAACTACAACGTTCGCCAATGACTGATTACTATAATTGTGTTGCATCCATTTCCCATATGCCTTACGAACATGTGTGACCAAGTTAAAGCATTCAAATTTAAGCTAGTTCTTTGGGAAAAGCAGTTGAAAAATGAAGATTTAACGCACTTTTCGACATGCAACATGAACAAATCAAGTTTAGGTGAAACTGCATCGTATCAAAAATACGCAGAAAAAATTTTAAGCTTTAGAACTGAATTTGAAACAAGGTTTGCAGATTTTAAATTTTTGGAAGACAAGTTTTCTTTGTTTTCTTCGATTTTTTCAAGTCTCCTGTCAGATCCAGAATTACTGACATTCACCTTGGGTCAGTTTTGAAAGTAATCGCTGCGAACAAGATTTCCCCCGAAGTAGGAAAGATAGTAGCAGAGAAGAGATGCCAAGTGTCAGGAAGAAAACATTTAATTTTATCGTTGTTCTTGTTCTTTTTTTTATACTATACTTTTCAAAATAAAAACCTAAGTTTCTATGAAAATTGAAGATTTTTTTGAGGCCCACACAAACTTAAACCTTGTTTATTTGGCCCGTGTTAGCCTTTGAGTTTGACATGCTTGGTATAGAGTATGAAGTTTCTCTTTGATTGGTTTTCTCGATCATTTTGTTACTTCCTGTTTGTAGACTTAAATATTTTTTTGTCAATTTTACTCACTTTGATTTCCAAAAAAAGTGAGGGTCGTTTGGTCAGCTGAGTAACTATCATCTGTTAATAGAAGACCCTTATATAATATCGATAAATAGTGAGGGTCGTTTGGCCAGCTGAGTAACTATCATCTGTTAATGGAAGACCCTTATATAATATCGATAAATAGTGTAGGAACAGAACAACCAAAATAGCACATCGAAGTTTCTGGCAATGTTGTTTAGTTGTAAACGTTTCTTTCAGTTTCCGCTAATGGAACACACGCTCAGAGTGTCGCTGGTATCTGAGTTTGGACGCCATGGAACTGAATTTACTCTGAAACGTTCCACTGAAAAAAATAAAATGAAAAGCTGTTGAAAATTCAATTTGCCGCAGGAAGGGGCGTCATATTTCAATAAAAAATCTAGTTGGTGTGAATACAAAAATGAATTTAGCTTTTCATTGATTTTTATGATGAAATATTGTTTGACAAACTCCATCTGATAGACACACACACAGTGACAACCAGCAGACGTTCGTATAATGTACGCCTTGAAACTGGGTTAGTCATGTTCTAAACAACATTGGTCCCTTTTTCTACAACTTGTGGGAGTTTGCTGATATTTGTATAGTTTTTGCTAGCGAAAACGCTCGTCTTTTGTTAATTCTCTTCCTAACATCACTGTATAGAAGTAATTAATTGGGGACCTTCATAATTTGAACTCTTTGTCCGTATTACGGTAATTAGAACAAGCAAATCTACAAGGTTGACACTGACTGAGGGCTTTTGACAGATGAGAAATACGTACACAGTTTTATTCGTAAAACAGAAATGAAGGGATTTATTTTTGAGTTCGTATATTGGTTCAACGTCCCACGTGATGCTTTATGGGTACAGGTTTTAATTTTTCCCCCTCCAGTCCCTTTAATCAAATGCCATTATAGTATCATGAAGTAAACCACAATCTCTCTGTCGAATTTGAGGTTTTCAGTGTCTTTAATTAAACATTAGGTTGATATAATGAAAAAGGTCACTATAGCTTCCTCCAAAATCCTTTCCTGCTCAAAATTTATGATCATCTCATTAGTTTCAATTTAGCGTCTGAAATTCTATTTCCATTGAATACGAACAGAAGTGTTAATGATTTTGGATATTTCTCCCTACTCACCACTCACAATTCTCCTACTGTATTTTATTCAACGCTACATAACGCCGGAAATTGATATAGCATCGTAAGATAACCACAAAATAAGCCACAATTGACATTACGAGGATAATGGTGACAAATGTAAGTCTAATAACGAAGTCATATACAAAATCCCAACGTATAAATAAGATTTCGAACGAAAATAACGTATGGGTAACTTTTAGAAGTCCTAAATAATATATTAATCCCTCTACACGAATATTTTACCTCAAAAAATATGCATATATAAAGCTTTAGTGAAATTGTACACCGTAAGTTGGCGCTACTGTTGAGATCGATGCGTCAGTACAAGGGGGCGTCAAGGGAGAAAAGTAGAGGGAGGAAAGTGGTGGTGGGTGAGGTTACGTCATGCTGAAGAGAGACAGACTGCCTTCACTTGCTTATAGCATTACATGTGCTTAAGACGTCCATAAGAAAATTCTCCGTAGGTAATGCCGACAATCAGCAGCTCCTTGTCCATTATTGCTGAGACAAGAAATTACGAGGGCAAGCCACGTTTCTTTACCGCCAGTAAATAAAGAGAATTCATCGCCCTGATGATGGTTGCAGCAATGACTTTTCAAACGTTGGCAAACTTCTACCAGACCACACAATCCAGAAGACAGCCAACTTCTTACTCACCGCCGTGAAAATCTCAAATCCTATTGAGAGAATTTTAAGTTTATTTGTTTCCGTTCTTGTCTTTAAGGATTAATGCTATTTCACGTCTGTATCAGCCTCAGAATCCCTGTTTTATCTTCTCTCTAGATATACAATTTAACATTATCTTAATTCGTCTATCTTAAACCATTCCATATGCATAATTATTCAAGTTTATCCGAGATGTAGGAATTCCTTTAACTGCATTATCGACTTTCCGTTTCTCGCCATTTAGAATTTTTGTCTAATGGCCTATACGAAGCTAAGAATCTTATAAGATGTATGATAATCAAAATTTATCTACCCATTTACTGTTTTACGTTTTTTGTGTGTAATAAACTGTGACGTTCCAAACACATGTATCTGCAATAAATTGTTGAAGAAATTCTGTGCACCTGGTGAACTTCTCTTTCTAAATTCCTTCTAAACTGTATTTCAGCGATAATTTTATCAGCTGCTGTTACTTTAAATTCTAATGGATCAAGAATCTCCGCTAAAATCGGAAGCAAAATCATAATAAATGTTGAAATAAATGAACACGTCCACATATTTTTATTACATATTTTAAAGACCAAATTTAATTTAAAGAAGGTCTCAATTGAAATTATATATTTACCAAATCTTATAATTTCTATGTGGCTGTGAAATCTGAACATTTAAACAGAGACGATGTAGACAGGGGAAATTAATTTCATGAGATGTACATTAGGGCAAATTATTGTCATACAATAAGTGACAGTATTTTAGAAAATTGGGTATGGACCAAATCCTAAAGAAATCAGCACAGAATAGCTACACGAAACTTGTTAGATCATTTTACAAGGATAAACAACATTGGATATCCAAAACAATTGGACACTGATCGGTTGGAAGATGAGGTCTGGACAGCCATTAAAGAGAGCTCGAGATGGTTGTAATATTAAGGCTAAAACAGGTTATTTATTGGCCTAACCTTGTAACCGTAAGAATAATAATTTTCATCCGGATTTCTGTGTTCTCGTCTGGAAGAGAAATACGTGTTTATGTGACTGTCGATATAACAAACCTCACTCTCTTATTGAAGTAAATTAGAAAAGTTGTTGCATTTTCTGTGCGTTTGTCACTAGGTCGAGTTGAGGTTATGGCGGAGACAACATCCCCAAGATGATTTCTAAAGAAATGTTTGAATAAAGGTTATGGGTATTACAGCAAATGTCGATTAGCATTTGTTTCCAGTATTGTACCCAAGGAAATATAAACAGTGAAGTGACACACCTTTCATGTTCATCTAGAAGAAGCTACAGGCAGAGATAAGCCCCGTTTCCAAAAGTAATGTGTACATGATCATAGGTTTTATTATTTCGTGGAACAGTTTACTGTAGTTCTTGCGGTACAGACAGACAGAAGAGTTGGACTTTCTTGCAAGTTTGCGATATAAATGTCGAAACGAAAAATAATTTTGAACTAACAATGAATACAAGAAATTTTACTCGAATTTAGTGTGCAATTATATAACGGATAAAGTGCGCCGATGGATGTACAAGAAACCTTAACAAATTATTTAATAATTGATAAAGTGCGCCAATGGATGTAAAAGAAACCTTAACAAATTATTTAATAATATTATGCGGTCACAGTTATTAGAATGGTGTAGTCCATGATGTTGTGACAACATCGAAGGATCGTAACAGTGGTAAGTCAAGTTTCAAAACAGATGAATAACTGTGCCGGCAAAGGGGACATGGACAAACTGAGGATTGCAGAGGTGGAAAATAAACAATAAGACAGACAAAGATGAATTTCTCGGAAATGCAAAATGAAGAGAATACCAAAAGGAGAAAGAGTCTGGTAGAGTTTGTTATTATTGCAGGCAAATGAAGTTTACTTCAATGTTGACTTTGTGAGCATTTTCTTATGAAAAGCATTTTCAACACGTTTTTCCCATTATTTCTAAGCACTCAGCATAGGAGACTGGCATGTTTGTATACTGTTTACTACTGGGTTGTAGCGCTATGGATTCTCTGAAGCATATACATTACATTTCCTTGTAAAAATATTTTTAACAATTATGTACGAGGTGCGATCGGAAAGTTTCAAGACTCTGTCAATAGAGGGCGAACCGGATGTAGTACGAGCTGCTGCCGCTAGGGGGTGCGGCCTACATTCATAGTGAATCAGTGTGCCAGCCGGCATCATCGAATTAGCATTTGTTTCTTAGTTACGGGCGTTTTGGTAGTGCATTACACCGACCCTCCTGCGATTTCAGGAATGGCGTGTGCATCAAATTTTGCCAAAGACTCGCCAAAACGGCTACGGAAACCTATGAAATCCTAAAGCAAGCATTTGGGGAGTCCGCAATGGGTCGTGCACAAACTTTGGTGTGGCATTCACGTTTTAAAAATGACCGAACCTCTGTCGATGATG
>NW_019059690.1:824104-844416 GCF_000696155.1 Zootermopsis nevadensis
ACATTTCTGTGATTAATCTACTTTTAGAGGCACTTGTTTTGTGTTAGATATGAATATAACATTGCCGAATATTACATAAATTAGATTGATACTATATTGCTGTATCGTGGAAGTGGTTGGTTTGATGATAATTACTTCAAAATGAAAGTGGATAATTGTTAAATTATTAATAAGGCTGTGTGTGGTGTTGAAATTGCATGTTGAATAGTCAAAGTAAAATCAGAGTGAAGAAGTTGTATGTTCTGGTTATTTTTATTGGAATTTCTAAAAGTAAAAATGTTGTAATTACAATTTATGTAGGTCGTAGCAGTCTACAGTAAATATTATCAAGCAGATTTCTTCTTAGTGTCTTCTGCAGATAACTACTGTTTACCTGATGACATTTATCAAAAACAACTTGTACAAAATGTAGATGTGTGGTAGAAATGTGTGTTTCATTAAAATCTCTCGCATTTGACTCAATGTTTTTATGTAAAGTATGTTACAAAGCAGTTCAAAATGGGTAATAGTTGTGGACTTTTGTAGATATGGTAATAAAATCTTTCTGTTTTATAAGAGGCAGAGGATATCTTATCTACCTGATAAACTGTTACTCAAGATGGATTTGTTTCAATGTGTTAATTAAATTGAGAGATACAATGGAAAGTAATTTACTACTGTGAACTACCTGTATGTTTTTTTTCAAGATGGAGTACACTATCCATTCTTTTAAATTAAGAGTGAGGTGTAGACTGACTTATCCCACCACCCACACTTAATTCAGTATTGCCTGGGATGGATGGATAAGACAGCTGTTTATACCAAGTGCATGAAATTATCATAAACTGAGATAAAAATGTAAATTAATTATATTTGATAGGTAAGAGAAGGATTATTAGACTATGAACTGGATGGCTGGGATCTGAATCTTACCAGTGGTAAGAAATTTCTTCCAGACGCTCTGGGGCTGGCCGAGCCTCTTAATCAGTGGCTACCAGGAGCTGTTTTCCTGTACAGGGCATGAACCTGGACACTTGGCATGTTTATTCTGCACATGTTCTTCTATCAGCTTGTCAGGAAATGTTTGTCTCTGTGGGACTTTGCTCTATTAAATATTTCATCCCTTCTCTCCTGTTATATTATTTATTTGTAATATTGTTGTTTTTATTTGTTCTGTCATGTGCTGTATGGAAATTCTTTTTTCCAGGTGTGTTGAACTGTTGGGTGGGGAGGTTGCTGTGAATTGGACAGGTGTGCTGCTGGTGTGCCACCAGGGTCTTCACATTGTAAGTGCAAAAATTGTTTTATCAGACATGTATTTCATGTTTTGTTATAAAGAATGCATTCTTATTAATTCTCTATTTTGAGTGTTCTTTTATTGCTTGCTATGTTGCATGTTGGAGCTTTCTTTTGTAATCTTATCTTTACTGTCCTTGTTAAAAGAGGTTTGAATCTTTCTTTTTGTCATTCCTATTATAATTTCATTAAAGCTGATACTGTTTTATTATGAATGTAAGCAGTTTATCCTTCCATATTGTTTTCAGGCACCAAGAGAAATAATTTTGTATAGTGATCAGTGACAGGTTAAGGAATGTTTAGAGTTGTATGCACGCTCTTTTTACACGCCTTCATGTTACAGTGTTGAGATGTACAGACGTCCTGCTGTATTATATTTTTTCTTATGAATTTTTATGCGGGTGTTGCCTTCTAACATTTTTCTTTGTTGTGGAATATAGATTGAACTGTTTTGCTGTCTGTCAAGCCATAATTTATTATTTTCTTGATTTTAGCATGCAGCTTAACGTTGTTCAGTGGTATTTATGGTATGATATATTTTTGAGTAATTTATTACATGAATTGTGAATGATAGGATAGAATTGAAAAAACTCGTCGAACAAGCTAAGTCCCATGTAGAGTTATAACGCTACAAGAAGAAAAATAATTTATTATGTGGTGATGTATCGTGACTTTGTCATCGAGTTTGGTGTGTGTGACATTTGTATATTTACTTCTCGACAAATATTCTTACTGGCATATAGAAGAGTTTCTATTTGTGCACCGTCCACAATTATTGTTTTTCAGTTTTGATCATGTTGTTTCTTGTTTACATGTTGCATAATTTACAGCGCCAAGGGCAAAACATTGAAGCTGCTAATAGAATTTACAGGTTTATGGATGCTGCCTCCTTTTTCCCCGCATCCTACTAATCCATTGGGTGAAATTCTATGTAATAATGATCCTCCCCTTTAATTGATGTTTCAAAGGGAAATACTGGCTAACTGCACCCTGAATTATTTATTTGTGTTGAATTTTATACAACCTTTCTTCCTAAATTGTTCTTATCTTTGTAGTGTTTTTCCTGTGATTTATATTTATGTCAAATTATCCCAGAATTTTAATTATATAGGCATGTTAAGAATGCCTGTGGAGAGACTATTAAAATTTATTCTTACTTTATTATGTCATTTTACCTTCTCCCACATTAAAAAAGATACAAAGACGTGGTGATAATAAAAATTGAAATGAACTGTGTCACAGTCATTTCATTAAAATATTTTACGTCTGTTGAATGTTGTTTATTGTGTCCTGATTTGGAACAGTGATGCCAGTGTGAAGTGCCGCATCCAGTTAATGTATCTTGGCATGGCCGATGGCTAGCCTGTCATTTCGTACAGTTTTTCCAGTCTCTGTGGCTGAGTGACATGC
This sequence comes from Zootermopsis nevadensis, assembly GCF_000696155.1. The sequence continues at coordinate 826,790 of NW_019059690.1, forward strand.
TCATATTGAAATACCTGTTTAAAAATTCTTTGCCATATTATAACCTTGTGGTAGTATAACCTTAGGGTTCTCATAACGAAAACTTGCCTTTGATGTGATCACTTAACATATTTCTGTAAGATTCATTTGAAGTGTTATCTTCCTAGTGGCATTTTCCAAGAATTTTGTTCACCAACTCGTCGTTTTAGACCAGAACCCATGTCACCGAAATCACATTCCATAAACTAAGAATCAGTCATTCTTGTTTGACCTAGTTCTTTTCCAGAAGGCTGTCTATGTCTTTTGTTGATCATATCTATGACTACTGCAAGGATATGGTATTTTGGCATTGATTTAATGAAATGATCTGGGAGTGAATTGATTTAATGTGCCCTGTATACAGACGAGCGTTGTTATTTATTTTGAAGACCTTGTGGTTTCGTTCGATATATCGACTTTGTAGTACTTGTATTGTACTGCCAACTGAAGTTGGTGGTATAAAACGGAACCATCTGGCGTTGGATCTGGAAGATGGCGTACTCTGGTGGCGGGTAGGTGGAATTACTATTCCATCGTCTGATGGAGGGGTAGTTTGTCAGTGAAGGGGAGAAACAAAATGGAAAATCAATAAAACAGACGGTTGTGGGGGCTTGGTTGCAGATATGCAGGAAGAGTATTCAGTCGTCCCCTTCTCCCAACCTCACTCGTTCAACCTTTTGACCGCAATTTCGTGCTTCATTGGAAAACGTGTGCTGTGTGCTTCCATGCCACCAACAATAGCCTGAAGTCAAAAGAGTGACGACTCGGGGGAGGGAGGATTTGGTTGTTTTGTTATTTTTTACATGCGTTGTGTTACATTACGAGGAAGTTCCGCCCCATTATGTGGCAGCTATTTACTTTACACAGCCATTACCTATTCGAGGTGGGAGAAGGGGGCTATTGTTGTCTTTTTTGTATTTTCTGTGAGGTCGTGCCCTCGTTTCACCTTTCAAGTCTGTGCACGGTACAACTCATATGCTGTGTCTACTGTGATGCAGTTTTTGTTTAGTGTTGTCATGTACAAACACACACACACACACATTGCTATTAAAACACCAGTAATCAGGTCACTTCCGTGGCAGCGCGGCTTGTATTCTTAAGATATATTTTTTTTGCGTTCAGTGGACGCAAAATGAGGATGTTGTGTCGCCGTGAGGTCCTGGGTTCGAAGTTATTTTTTTCTTTATATCGGTCCCTGCTCTGCACTGCTGCTATATTTTCGGGAAGCATCGTGAAAAATTCTCGACCCGGAGACCGGCTATCGTGGACGTAGTTTTCGTGAGTCTCTCCCGCTAAGTTCCGGGACAGTACCGTAAATTAGGCCACGACCGCTTCTTATCCGTGTCCTTTCCACGTCACTATTCATTAATCCTATTATTCGACGCTTGTGATGTGTTACATCGTTATTAAATAAATAAGAGATAAATAATAATACTAATAATAATTATTATTACTCTCCAATTCGAACGAGTCCTCCCTCTTTCGTGGTTTTATAAACCTGTTTTAATGCAAGCCGCAGGACTCAGAGCCTTTTATTGTTAATTTCTTCACTAGATTGGTCGTAAGTTCGGAAATGCTCGTAAAGTTTTTATTTCATAGCCGGTACCAAAAGAACTGTCTCTCGTCTTGATTAAAGAGGTCATAAAACGATGGAGATAACTTCATCTTTAACTCAGTCGCTTTTTTGTTGATGGAACTTAAATCTTTATTATAAAGCATGCTTTAACGGTGTATTCTAGGATCTTTGTTAGTCACGGATAATTATAAGTGCTGAATGCTGCTGTAAGTCGGAATCTTGAAGGTGGAGGAAACAAGAAGTGCATACTAGATTCTGTTGGGAACGTTTTGTATGGTCATCGTCTCTTCATTTTAATATCTTTGATATCCTTGTTAGCAGCAGACTGAAGGCGTGGTTTCTGCGTTTTATTAGTTTTGCACGAAGTTAATTTGTATCTGCGATAATGAGCTTAAAAATAAAGGAGGACTGCAGTGTGGACGGAAAATATTATTTTTTTTAAGTGTTCTGTCTGACGACAGGTCCATATGAACAGGGTCCTTCCATCCTTTTCTCGGACTGGGACCTGTTCATATATACGTTCTTGGCAGATGATCCAGAAGTGGTTTGCCATTGCCTTCTTCTGTGTGTGAATGGAGTAATTGTTGGGATGCCACAGAGGAAAACTCCGTGTTGCCTAGACCACGGCCTGGCCCAACACAAGTTACAAATTCGGGCACCGCCGGGAATCGAACCCGAGACCCCAGGATTACAAGGCCAATGTTTGTTTGTTTGTTTTTCTCGTACTCCACCAGACTTTTCATTTGCTAGATTCGATAATCGATTCCTGAATGACACGTTCGACTGTCTCAGCAGTTATGGCTTTCTGGTCTTCTGACATGACCGTTCTTTTTAAAATAAATGTTGTTCCTGACATAAAGTTAAAAGTAAAATTTCAGTGGCGTTTGATCAGGTAACTGGGTAGCCAGGGGACCAGTTTCAGTCTCCCAAGTCAGTGTACCTGGAAAAATCCTGTTGTGGCTCTCATGAGTAATGTGACCACTGTTTGGGGACGCACAGCCTACTTGGAAAATAAGGGGAATATGCATTTGGTTTCCTTGTTTTATGTCAAGCAGTTAAAAAGCAACTGTTGTTTAGAAATAAGGAATGCTTTCGTTCATTCTCCATAACGTCACTAACAACACATGTGTGTACTCCATATTGAAGTATACGTTTCTGTTTTTGTTGTGGCAGCGAGGTTCGTTTGTTTCACGTGTCGGATTAGTCGAATAAAAGCCCCTGTACACAATAAATTAATCACATTATAGGTCGATTCAAAGTCGATTTAGAGGGGTTGAAACGCTAGTTAGGATTGCCATCACGTTGTGTGTAGCACGGATATGAAATAGACTCTCCTGTTCCTTAATAGCGACTAAATATGATTACTGTTTGAACTAGCGAACAGATCGTTCGTATTCAAAAGTGCAGTCGGTACTGTTGTTGTTTTATTATGAGCGTTGTTAGCATTGTGTAGTAGGAGCAATTGGACGCGAGGCGTCTACGTCACAGGTGATTGTGTCAACAGAGGGTAAATGCACAACAATGCTGCGTGACAGATGACTGGATACAATATGCTATGCAGTTAATAGACAGTCAAGTGAGTGACATGCAACAACGACATATGATGTGCTAAATACGTTACACTACCCCTTTATTTTATGGATGGAATATTTCTTGAAATTTGTTCGTTAAGCGAAAATTTAACTGATGTCATGTCAGTAAGTAGAGGTTAGGTGTGAGATAATACAGTTATTAACTACGTGATGAAGGGTATTTCTTGGAAAATTTTATTATTATCAGATGGTTTTTAAATTTCTCGATTCTACGGAAGCTCCGGGTTCATTTCGAAGTCCACAGTTCAACATTAGACCGCATCTCGAACCTGTTGAATCTATTGCATAATTTCACTGTTTTTGTAAGATCTAATTGATCACACTTCACGACAAGTGCTTTGGAAAACGCTGATAGTAGACTAATGGTTTTAAATATCATTTTTTTTGTAGTGTTCTGTCTGACGACAGGTCCATATATTATGAACAGGATCCTTCCAACCTCTTCAGGTTGTCAGGGACCTGCTCATACATATATACATTCTTGGCAGAGATGACTGTGGCCATCTTTAAATATCATAACACACTTTATCTCGTATGTAGGATTTGAGGTTTCCCGACGGTGGGTCTGAAGATGGCTGTGTTCTGGGTTGTTGCCCCGTGTAGTCTGGTAGAAGTTTACCGACGTTTCAGATGTCATTTCTGCTTCCATCATAAGGGCTAGATGGAGACAGCAAGGACCTCTGAAACGTCGGTAAACAGAAGACAGCCATCTTCAGACTTTACCTCCACTTCAGCTTGCGTGTAATAAGTGGGTAATGCGCGTTATCTTGTTTTATTGTGTAGTCGGCGCTGGTAAATGCTATGCGATAAACTTCGAGTGGAGATAATGCATTTGTGTTGATACAGTCGTAAGAGAAGATGAAGGTACGAGCAGGAAGCAAAATGCCTCATCTGCTTCCAGGAAATTGAATGTAAGCTTTGAAGAGGTCGTGTTACTTGTTAATCTTGTCTGTATACACAAGCTTAGAATTTCACATCTCCTCAGGAGCTCACAAAACGAATGAGAACAGAGACAATACGAGTTTTACCTGCCAATAGCATCAAAACAATGCGTTGCCCTTAAACTTTATTGAGACTACTTCAAGGCTGTGTGAGACGTTGTGACTTGGATAAATTGTATGTGAAAGTTCTTCTATCAGTAAGCCTCGTTGAATGTTGGTTCATACAACTGGTGGTTTTTTTTGACGAATAATATAATTCTATAGACTAGTATGCAGTATCGTTGAGAGCACTTTTATATTTCTGCACGTTACAATTAAGTTAAGGCAGGTGCATGTTAGTATTGAAGAATAGATTTGTAACTTGTTAAACAAATTGAGAACTCTCATGTTGTATTGAAGGCGTTGTGTGTATGGTGCTTGTGATCTGTGCTCTTCTTGGGACTAACTCTTATCTTGCCGTACCTCGGAACTGCTTTCTTCCTATCCTCGCTTTTTTGTTTAGCTTTTGTCTCCTTTTGTTTTCCTTTCTTACGTTCTTGTTCTTAATTTGTCTCTTTTTTCAATCTATTTACCTTACCTACATACCTGTGCCTGTCTGTCCATCCATGTTTCCTTTTTTATTTCACTTACTTTTATATCTCTCTGGATTCTTCTTTCACCTTATCGTGTCTTGTTCGAATCTCCGTAATTTAGGCAGTTTTTAGAACATTTTAAATTAGCGTATTCTAACAACCAGTCGTAAGTAGAAAGATTGTAAAAATGTAACGCTTTTTAGCAAAAATTTAAAATTGTAATCAAAATAGGTATTGTTATAATGTGTTATTATTGTTTATTGGCTACAGGAAAATATAAGAATTGGTAAAATCGGGGAAACAGTACACACATTTGAAATCCGCTGTGTCAGTTTTAAACCAGCTGGTGCAAATTTCCTGTGCAGGGAAAACATTTCTCACGGAATACCAGCAGTTACAAAGACCCAAAGATGATGAAAAGGATAGCAGAAAAAGTATACGAAGGGAACAACTGCGATTACAAGTGCAGAAAGCAACTCAGGACAGACAAAAGCACAAGTCGATAAAATATCGGCGAAGTTCGGTAAGACAGGTCACAATCCACAGAATAAAATCTGATAGAAGATTCCAACTAGCCATCTTAACTAGATTTACACTTGAAGATTTCTGTGTTCTGGATTGTTGCTCCGTGTAGTATGGTAGATGTTTACCAACGTTTCGGAGGTCATACTGCCTCCGTCATCAGGGCGATGAAGATTTCTGTCTTCTGGGTTGTTGCGCTGTGTAGTCTAGTAGATGTTTACCAACGTTTCAGAGGTCATACTGCCTCCGTCATCGGGGCGATTCAGCGCTGCAGGCATTATTTAATTATACTATGCTCTATTACGTTAGATGTAGCAGTGGGCTAAATGTGAACCTGTTGCCATTTGACGATCGTGCAGTTGTGCGTGGATATTTTTTTCCGGCCATACTGTTCTATTATTTTACCACCAATCAAAATACGTATATTTATTGAACCTGATTTGGATGTTTTGTTACATATATAGTTAGTTTAATGGATCCTAGAATAGGATTTTATCCATTGGAGGCATAAAAATGCCATTTATAATTTTTTCAGACTCACAGAATAGTGAGACTTCATGTAATTTGCGTTGTTTTAATAAAGTAACGTGCCAGTGTTTGCAGTTTCTGCACTGGTCTGCGCCGTAGTTAATCTGGGTCATTGCAGCGACGCTTTCTGCCGGCTTTCTTGTTTCTCTCTTTGTCGGTATTTTGTCGCGTTGAAATAAAAAAAAAGAGGAAAATCTGTGGATGGCGCTGTAATTAATTAACGTAGTGTTTCATTTTGACAATATGCACGGCGGAGCACAGCGAGACCCTTCAAAGACCAGGTCATACTCTACCAAGTTTGTTAACTTGCATTACCATGAAATACAGCGGTTCTTCTAATCTCATCATGGTGGTAGCCTTGAAAGAGAACAGGTAGACCGTGCAGGGTCTGTCATTTCAGCTTTTATGCCCAGCAATTCTTGGAGACAATTGAATAATGAGGAGCTTCGTATTTTGTACTGTTCAATTATTAGGCTAATCTAATGAAGGTACACAGTCGGGGTATGTAGCACGCATGGGAGATATGAACAATGCATGAAATATTTCATTATAAACCGTGAAGCTAAGATAGTAATCCATCTGTATTGCTGTTTCTCTGGACTCAGTCCGTCGTTCAGTATATTAAGAACAAAGCCACTACGTTGCTGGTTCTGCCCAGGTCTTCAGGTGAAACTGCTCGTTGTGTTGGGTCCCGTAGAAGGGACTGCTCCCAATCCCTGGACCAGGGAGTTTCACCTGAAGACGGGAGCAAGGCCTTCTCCCGAAACGGAGTTGCTTTCTTTTAAATATAGTAAATGATGGGTGGATAAAGTCTAGACAAGCAGTAATACAGCATGTAACGCACCATCGTTGTAATTATTTAAAGGTAGTAATCACTCCTGATTAATATAGTTCACATATCTACAAGCTGTTTCCATAAGATCCGTTTTAATATTATCTTCCTGTTAGTGGAACCTGTCTGTAGAGGCATATGATGCCCATTCTCCGTTGCTTATGTCATTACAGAGAACCCTCCCACACCCGATGTCCTTGTGTAAAACAGTTCGTAGTTCGTGAAATGTTGGTTTCCTACGGTGTGGAGTTAACTCACACCCCCATCCCGGCCAGCCAACAAACTTGATGGTCACTTCTTGTCGGTTGTTCGCTACTGCTTATACAATAAATATGTACTTGACAAATGAAACAGGTAACTGACAGTCCATTTGGAAAAGCGTGTTACAAGTGCCGGTGTAAACTGAGTTTATTCAGCACTTTATAAAACATGGTAAAAGGTGATTGAAATCCGAGCCTGAAACAGCGTCTGAGTTTTGTTTGTTTTGTTTTGTTTTTGAGGAGTGGCGTTTTTAAAATGTAATCAACGGAATTGGCTTCTCCGACATTTTCTCGTAAATCCCCTGCACTGAGTGACATTAGAATCTCTTTTGCTCATTCTTAAAGTGCCTTAAATAAAACACTGTCATTTGGAAAGTAATTTATCTACTTCGTTTGTGATTAACGTATTTCATTGCATTCTCATGATTTCTGTGTAGAACCTGTTAGAATGACAAGTTCGCCTGCATTCAGGCTTCTAGGCTACCCGCTACGCAGCGGCGTAGGAGAAGTTGCCGAAGAAGCACGGCGTACTCATTAGGTGTGGTGTTCAGACCAGCTGACTGACGAACCTTTAGATTCTCATCTCACTGTCACTGAACTAACATAGTGAATTTAAAATGTCTTTACAATTTTATTCAGAGACCTAGGTAAGTGTAGATAATGAGGAATGTTGGTAATTGTATTTTTTGTTAAATTTCAACGGCAGTAGTCTTTCATTGTTGGTATTTATGACGCAGTCTTGCGTTAATTAATTTTTATTAATTTTCCTTTTCCTTTCTATGTGTTTTTTTCCAGTAATATTTGCTCTTGCGCTATTTCTTTTTAAGTTTTGTTTCTTTCGTTCTCTGACTTTCTCTTTTTTGTGAGTCTCATTCTTTCGTTCTTTATTTTGTTATACGCGTAATTCCTGTGTCTCTTCATTTGTTCTTCTCACTATCCTTCCCCTATTCTTTCTCGTTCTCTTTTTCTCTCCATTCCTTGTCTCTTTTAGTCTTTCATATTCCCTTCCCCTTCTTAGCTTTGAAAACGATAGTGTGCGTTTCCAATCCACATTACTCTCCAAAACGTACCTGACTCATTATTCCGTCCAGTGTGCTCACTTAACTGAGACATATGTTCGTAGGTCGATTATTTATTTGAGGACGCTTCCTTCTATGCGTATGATATTGTGTGACAAAAAATATGGACTAGAAATTGGATCTGACTTGGAATCCTAAGTGGTCTAGTTCAAGGAATGTCGTGAGAGTTTTATTGGAACCCGAGGTAAACAACTACCAGCTTGCCGACAACCCCTAATTTAGTAATAAACCACAGTGAGATGTACTGCATGCTGCAGCGTAGTGAATGTGACCATTTCACTCTGACTTCCCGCATTTGTGCCGGTTTGAAGCAGAAGCGATGGTGTGTTCAGTGGTGTCAGTTATGTTAAAAGATATGTTTGATGCAAGTTTAAAGCGCTGGGACGACTGTCACTCTTAATTTTTATAGTGACAAGATACTTTGACGTCCCGTTCTTCAAGTGCTTGAGCACTGCCGGTCCCAACTTTTCGTTGACTTTGATCTGTAGACATTTCGGTAGGACTCCTTGGAAGAGGAATCGGCCCGTCGCAAGGCCTCTACCTGTACACAGGACAGCACAATACAGAAAAACGCGGACAAACATCCATGGCTTGAGGGGGATTCGAACCCACGGCCCCAGCTACCAAGCGGCACAAGGCCCACGCCTCAGACCGCGTGGCCACTGCGGACCCCATAGTGACAAGAGTAAATAAGAATTATGAGTAGAGATATTGTGGAAGCAAAGCGGGGAAGAAGTGTGCTATATATTTCTCCATTGCTGTCTATATCTAAAAAACTGTGGAATGCTTTTGAAACGAGGTTATAAATATTCAGATACAACTTTCATTGTGCTCTACGGAAGCTGGAAAAAAAAACCGAGGCTGGAAAATAAGTGGAAGAATGAAGGAGTAATTAGTACACAGTCTGCATTGTTTCGGACATATTTACTCTTGTTTGTTGTGTGAGGAACAAAGGAAGCTACGACTTGTTTCTGGTTGGCTTTTGCTGATAATAACGTTGTTGCTTTCCCCAGGAAGGTGGCAGAAAGAATAGCTTCCACTACTTTACTTGCTACAGCAGTACTCTGGGGGTGACAAAAATTCATTCTGTTTTCAAATCGGGAATTACTTTGTGCCCCGATATTTCTAGGTGGTTACTATTACCATCATCACCATCAGTGCACCGTGCTTCGGAAGATTAAGTTGTACACGAGAGATTGCTGAAAGTTAATACCTCAAATTTTCCTAATGAATAAACGCATATAACAATTTTATCTAAACTTCACTCATTCACTTGGACTTCTCCACAATTTTGTGTGAAGATTCACAGTTTTACCACTAAAAGTCTCTGAATTACGTCCGTGATAATGGCAGAATGTGAGGAGACGATACCAGCGCCAAATAAACGGCGTGCATGGATTGAGTTTTTGACTGCAGAAGCGTTCCACCGCTTGGTATTCATCGGCAGATGAATGTTGTTTATGGCCAGGAATGCGTAGACGTCGATACTGTTTTGCGTTGGGCTGCTCCTGTCCGCAATGCAAACTACATTCCAGTCTGAATGACAAGCAGCGTAGTGGGAGACCACGGATAGCAACAGACAAGGCTGAGCCGAAATCGTGTTGATGAAACGATAAATTTTTACTTTTCTCACCGTACAAACAAAATTGTCATTTCGCATGAGCGAGTGCAGGCCATGATTACTTTTATCGGATACCGGAAGTTCTCCTCGCGATTGGTTTTTGGAATGCTCAGTGAGGAATTGAAATGGAAGAGGATGGACATTTTCCGACAGTTATTGCAACTATATGAAGTGCTTGTGAAACCCTGTTACCGGCGACGAAACCTGGGTGCACCATTTCGAGCAAGGACGCAGCCAGTGGAATACCGTCTCAAATGTTCGCCAGCGCCTTCTGCTGCAAGGTCATGCGTACTGCTTTCCTAGACGATGCTGTAGTGCGTCTCTAATCGTGCCTGCTGGAATCACCGTCAACTCTGAGCGTTACGGTGGGACACTGCAAAAACTGAAGGCACGTATTCGTAGTGTTCGTCCTGATATGCAACAGGTTTTTATCCAACTCGGAAATGCGGCGCCTCACACGAGCGCACGAACGACTCCATACATTCCCTGCCTTCGTTTCATTGTCTTGGACCACTCATCATTATTCCAGACTTGGCTCCGCACGACTTCCCTCTCTTCTCGAAGCTGATGGAACATCTGAGAGGATATCACGTGTTGTCAGACGTTGAAGTCAACGGCGAAGATGTGGCACACAGTTACGCCATGAAGGACTCCTTAAACTAACTGAACGTCATCATAAATGTATTGGCACCAGAGATATTTATGCTAACAAGTAATTGTGTGAACTTAGAGAGTATTGTTCAAGAAAATTGACAGTATTTATTTAATTGAAATATCTGTCTCGTTAACAAATAATGGGAGAATTACTTTTTAGAACGTCGTATAAATCTAATAAAGCTCATGTTCTTGAAAAATCTATTGCTGTTGAAAGTATGCTTAGCAGTGGTATGCTGTCTGATAAACTAAAGTCTGCAGTAAAATTACCTGTCCGTACCGCATATAAAACTGAACGCAAGCTGGTGTAGAGGCGACAGCATGGAATCTCGTCCAGTGTACCTGGCCTGATGCCTTTCCTCTCGCAGGGTCAGCTCCAAAATAGCCTCTTCAAGCAAGCCACACTCGTCTTATTTTAGGTCATTAACTTGTTTCCGTCCGGGTTTATCTACCCCCCTCATTCAACGCTAGATACCTTGTGCCGTTTCCGGCAGTACCCCGTCTGTGCTGCCGGATGTACTGATGTAGATTTTTTGTATTTTTTCCTTAGACTGTCGAACTGACACGCGCATCCTTTAGAATTATTCCGTACAGATCTTATTTCATGGCAAATTACGTTAGCCGTTTGTTTTAGAATGGTATTAAAGAATCTTTGAATGAATTTTTTGAGTTCTTTAATGCCATCTTGACTCCTTTCTTACTGCAAACTGTTTTATCCATCTGATACTGTGTCCAGGAAAAGTGTCGGACAAGTTGTGTACCTTCAATTTTACCAACCCCTTACTTAGTGGTTGAGCCAGAGTTTATTGCAGTTTTCATGGCCGAGAGATAAGGAACAAGAGAAGGTAGTTGGGTGAAGTGTTGCTTGTTTCTAGATTATAAGGAGGTTTCTTTCACATTGAATCGATAGCCCTTAGTGACTCCGCAGAGAAGGATAGCTTCCAGATAAGAAAATAACACTTTCTTCCAGTACTAGTCTTTATATAAAGGTCGTTTCTGTCCGGTTCTTTCTTCTGTTTTCTGCTTTCTCTGTGAACAGACGAAGGTATGGTACAGTAACGTTTTTTAGGTAGTTGCGTAAATTATATGGGACGAGTAAAAAGTGAAGTGCTTTTACCAATTCTCCATTTGAATTTGTAAAAGTAAACTGAGTTTTAACGAGGATCATGATTTTTACTGAACCCTAATTAATCGCTCTTTATCGTAAAACGTATGTCTTATAATTTGATTATTGTTTCATTTATAATCCTTTCCTCGCACTAATCATTTTTATCTCGTTGATTCGTATATAGACTGAAATGGAAAGCATGTTACCTTTATTCAGTTGTAAATTTTGAATTGACTGACTCCATGGCATAGAGTTTCTCTCCTGATATTTCGGTACTGCCACAATCACGAGATGAAGAAGCCAGTGCCATCGTCTGTGTGTACGTACGAAACTCAGAAATCAACTAGGTTTGATTAAATTTAGCTTTTGAGAATTTAATGAGAAGTTGTGGAGCCATTTCACTTTTAATTTAGATCTGATAAGTTTCACGACCATTTTACACAAAGGCATGTAAACTTGTTTGAGTTTGTTTCATTACACAGAGAAACACAGGCCTATTCGTCGACAAACACAATCTCACTCGGTATTCTAGCCACCAATTTTTATAGCGTAAAGAACTCGGATTTTCTCGCTTTTGTCCCGAATTATTAGACTAAGTCGATCGGATTTTGAAGCATTCAATACAAATAATTAAATTCTCTCTCCTTTGCACCCAGTTCAAGTGCCACCACTACCTTTCAACTTCTTTGATACTATTAGATCTGTAAGGAGAAATCGATTTCCCGAAACCTTCTAATTTCATGTGAGGGATAAATCAGACTGTGGACGTACTGGGTGCGAGGTCAAGGGTCGTTGACCCTAGGTAACATTGACGTCACTGACACCATTCTCAAATTTCGAAAGTAAAATTCCGGCAAACGCGCCAAAATTTTTGCCATTTACCATGCATACGTTTCCTAGCTTGTTAGAACGTTTCACACGTTCGATGAAAGTTGGATAGTTTCTTTTTTCCTGTATGTTTGTACTACTAGCTTCTCAGAATTTGATAAGTAAGAATAATTCATGTAGGATTTGGAGTTTTTACAGCGTTGAGTTTGAAGATGGCTGTCTTCTGGGCTGTTGCGCCGTGTAGTGTGGTAGAAATTGACCGACGTTTTATGGGTACTTGCTGCCTCCATCATCAGGGCGATCTCTGAAACTTCGGTAAATTTCTACCAGACTACACGGCGCAACAGCCCAGAAGACAGACATCTTCAAGAATAATTCATTGTTTTTCTTGAACGTCACAAACTTTGTCATTTAAGTGGTTGAAGCTCAGAGAGTTGTATATAAGACAGACATCCAAAAGCATTAAACAGGTTAGGGACACCCTCTGCAGACAGACATCCAAAACCATTAAACAGGTTAGGGACACCCTCTGCATGCAGGTAGGCCTGTTACTGCGTTCTCAGATTTTTTGTATTTTCATTTAAAGTTTAATGCCATAATGAAGTTTTATTTTATTAAACACATTATAATTTTCGTTTTATTTTCACAACTAACACGACGAATAATGTACCGATGTTTGTAGACGTTGTTTTGTTTACTACAGCGTGAAACCAAAATAATAGTGATATCCTCTTTTCGATCAAATTTGTGTGGACTTTTATATATACCACTTTATGGTTTTCCTCGTTTTTTCTCGTATCTCAAGTCATCGTGTTTATCTCTGAGGAAAACGTATGTGGCCAGCACTTAACCCCTTGACCATGCAGTCACGCCTTGGCGCTCTAAACCACTCAGTAAGGGCCACTCCACCCCCTGCCACATACCGTCTTGTTTGCACAAGAAGCGAAAATACTGTAACTGCTGTGTTAACACAGCAGTCTATTCTTTCAACTGAAATTGTTGAAATCTTTTTAGCGTTTTACCAATAAACTCCTTCCTAATATTGTTTCTTTCGACCAGTAGTGATATTGCAAAATACTGTATTTAGGTTTAACTGCTGGACTGATACGGGAACCCGCTAGATACAAACTCTCTTATTCGGATCCAGTTTTAAGTAAGAATTTGTTTGCTCGTGGAAACTGAGAATAATTCCCTGCAAATGTATAGATTCATTAATAAAGAACAGCATATCGCACCCGTATAAGAATACTGTCACAACTCAAAGAATGCTCATTTTGCAATAGATTCCTCACAATTCAAGAAATTTAATTAAAATTGGGTTTCTCCTCTCTGCTGAAAATTTGTGTTTTTTGAGTTGTGACAGTGTTTTTCTATGGGTGCGATATGTTTTATTTAGACGGTCTGTCATCGTACCTGGGGCAGTCTATATCCATGATGCCTCGTACCTAATTAAGTAGGTTGGTAGGTTATCCGTCGACTTTATCAACTGCATAGATCAGTCTGCTTAACTGCAAATGAATACGTGGTTTTTGCCGGAAAGGGACAGTGGCCTTCTTCATGTTCCTATTCCGACAAACGTCCAGAGATGTTCATCAACCCACAGAAATCCTATCAAATTAACATTTAGTCTGAACATGCAGCTCATATATGTAAAGCATAAGACAAGTGTTATCAATAGATTTTACACAGCGTGTTAATGATTGTAATTTGCGTAGTTTAATTTTGAAACATGTTACATATTAATGATAGCAAAGCAAGAGCGAAATTAAATATCTAATTAATTGTAGGGGAAGGAGCAACAGAATGTGAAAATAAAATGTTAGAACCTTGAATGTTGTTTCTTCGAGGAGTCGAACAAAAAAATCACGATTCTGACAAATTAAAAACGGGTTTATTGTCTTGGCACGCCTCTGTAGTTGCAATATTTTGCCGATAGAGCGCAGCACTTATTTGTACACAAGTTATAAAAGTGGGGGAGGGGTGGGGGGGTGATCGTACTGTATAAACAAGAGGAGATGGCTGAGGCATCGTATGAAATATAAACAGTGGACAATCAATTTCGATGATGACCTACCTTGTCAACAACACAATGCTCTGCGCTTTTGTTTACATATATGGCACATTCGATACTGAGCAGCTTCATGGCAACCACAATAAAATTACGGACTTTATTTGTTTCCAGAAATTGTGGAGACGTTTAATTGGATCTGGAACTTTAACGTATTTATACATAAAATATATTTACTAACTAACTAACTAGATGGCTTACCGAACCCGAAGGTTCATCACCGAATTAACCAAAGCCCTCCACCGGACCCTGTCCTGGGCCAACAAAATCCAGTTTCCTTCAACTCCTATCTCCCATAGATCCCACCTGAGATTATCCTCCCATCTACGTCTAGATCTCCCCAGAGGTCTCTTCCCCTCAGGCTTCCCAAATAGTGGACCCAACCAACCAGATGGCTTACCGAACCCGAAGGTTCATCACCGAATTAACCAAAGCCCTCCACCGGACCCTGTCCTGGGCCAACAAAATCCAGTCTCCTTCAACTCCTATCTCCCATAGATCCCACCTGAGATTATCCTCCCATCTACGTCTAGATCTCCCCAGAGGTCTCTTCCCCTCAGGCTTCCCAAATAGTGGACCCAACCAACCAGATGGCTTACCGAACCCGAAGGTTCATCACCGAATTAACCAAAGCCCTCCACCGGACCCTGTCATGAGCCAACAAAATCCAGTCTCCTTCAACTCCTATCTCCCATAGAATTTATAAGAATGTTGGCAGCTTTGTCAGTTGGCAAAATGTTTTGGGAGGAATTTACTTAAGTACTTTACTGGAAGAGAGAATGTACCAATTTGTCAATTAATGTCATAATTTCAAATATGTACTCATTTAAATTTTAGTGCTGGATCTGTGAATTCACACAATACACATATAGTTTTTCATATACTTCGTAAGATGTAAATCAGTAAATTGCATGGCGTATAGTGGGACAGCTTTACTCACATCCATAAGAAACATTTCAGAGAGCAGTCTGTCAAGAAATTACATTTTAGGAGGGTTCATAGGAACTTGTCAATATTCCCTAATGTCAGCCAAATTATATTTACAGTGAAACAATTTACATTTCAGATCTATTCAGTAACAAAATGAAAGACATTCAATCTTACGTCTGTTTATTTGTATGTAATGTACGTACGTATGTTTTCTCTGCATTGTCTTACTTTTGAACCAGTTGACTGTAGTACAGTAAATATGGTTCTTCAGAGTTACATTCGAGGTCGAGTCTTTGCTTCTGAATTCGAACATGCGTTATGATTTATAATGGCATAAGGACAGAAGCTACGCGCATTACATTCTCTCCTGTCGCCCTTAGGAATATCTTCTGGAGTTAGCCTGTAAGATGAAGAAACGAAGCGCAAAGTGCAAATGTAGATGACGAAATAAAAGTGACGTCATGCAATAACTGGAATTTGCTTATGTTCCAAGAGGGAAAAAAATCATACATCTGAACTGTCTACGAATACGAACCGGGGTAATTTAGTATAGTATCTGGCTACAGACTGGACGATCGGGGTTCGATCCGGGGTAAGGAATTTTCTTCTAGATTCTGCATCCAGACCGTCTCGGAATCCAACCCGGCCTCTTATACAGTGCCTATCTTTTTCTTCTCCGAAAAGTTATCATCGGCCAGATCATTCAGTACATACCGTTTAATAACTTCTTATAATGTTCTTGTTGCGATCGTCCTGATGGTGGAGTCAGCAAGCACCTCTGAAACGTCGGTTGACTTCGACATGGACTACCGGTTGTCGATTTCTGGAATGAGTGGTTTTTGTTTTCCACCACGCCCATGCCAACTCCCTGTTTCACATTGGCTCCTATCAAGTGTGTACGGGAAGAGTCGGTCGTAGTATTAAATTAATAACATTCGTGCATCGTGCGCCTGATTGAGATTGCATGGAATTTGTGTCGTACGACTTTAATGTTTAACTCGTGGATACAAAGGAAGATTTCCGTTACCTTAATCACTTTCAACAAACATTTTATACGCAGGACCTGGTGGTCTGTAGTAGCTTTACTTCGACTGTACACTACGTCGACTTTTGTGTCTATGATAAGCAAGCTACTAGTGTACTATACCATCCAATCACTTAATTGTTTAAACATTGGTCTATAGGGCTTTGAATTCTCGATGTATTCATACATTGGGTGGATATATGTTCCCTCTAGCGGAACACAAATCAACTTATTTACGCGTACAATTTATTAAGCAGACATAAATGGGTTTCTGCGGTCGTTTTATAACATTTTTGTTTAATGTGAATCACTGATTCGCTGTGTTGTGATGTTGCCATCCTGAGCTAATAAAAAACTAAAAAGTGCATTTACATAATCAGCTTACAAAACAGAAAACACGTTTCATCCTTCAACTGTTTTCTTTTCTTCTTTATTTCTCGTCGTAGTTGAGCGATATTGGCCTTTGTTATTTGTTTTGGTATAGGTATGTGAATTATTATTTATATGGTTAATTAAAAATCATTTTACAGCAGCCTTTTTATGTAGTTGTGATGATTGAATAAACCTTTTGTTTTTTGTACCTTTGAAAACGTCGGGGAAGTCCGAAACCTACCGTCTGCGCATAACACTCTTTACCAAATTCTGCCATACCGAGCAATTTTCGCATTAAAAACCTACCGTCTGCGCATAACACCCTTTACCAAACTCTGCCATACCGAGCAATTTTCGCATTATATTAGGCTTCTGTGCGTTATATCTATTACTCTTATGCATGTAGTTTAGTTGCACCCGAAGAAAGAATGATTGCGTTCCACTTTGAAGTCGTCTTTTCGAGATCTGTATATAGGACTAAGGATGGGTGTAGATTTATTGCTGATTGGACTTTATTTTCACTGTTTTTGGGTAGTATTTTCAACATTTCTGGGCGTCAAAGTGGCTTTTAACAGCTCCCATTACGTTAATATGATGTAGAGAGTAAAGAGGCCCCTTGGTTACTTGGGCTTGGTGACAGTTTTGACATTATTACCTCGTACTGCTGATTTCAATGAATATGGCGGTCTGCACATAGAACAGCCACACGCACCGCTTACAAAGCGTCTTTATATGGTTGGATAATAACTGTTGTAACTTTCCATTAATTTGGAACGGTGTTTAATGGCGTCTGTGGATAATTTCTGGATTGCCCTCTCCTTACCCCGGCTACTGTTGGGCTATATTATAATTACGTACATACAATTTCGGGATTATTTTTCTCGAATTCTGTTTCAAATCCCGACTTACTTGTTTTACCTACTACTTGGACGTGGTAAAGAGTATAATTTCTGTATGATTTGAGGTTTTCACAGCGGTGAGTATGAAGATTTCTGTCTTCTGGGTTGTTGCGCCGTGTAGCGATTCATCGCCCTGATGACGGAGGCAGTATGACCTCCGAAACGTTGGTTAACATCGACCATACTAATTCATCGCCCTGATG
>NW_019059690.1:849894-863933 GCF_000696155.1 Zootermopsis nevadensis
AACGCATTCTGAACCTCGGCATTAGATGCAGGTGAATGTTACCGGTCGTTTTATCCCGAGAAGAGTACCCCGGTGCCCATTGGACAAGATGCTGGGTGGGCCACAGAACCGGTCCGGAAGTGTGGCGAAGAGAAAAATACTGCCCTCACGGAATGAAACCCGGGTCGTCCAACTCAGTCATTGTACTGGAAAGGGATTTAGGAACTGAAGGAGAGTGAGGAATTCAGACACGAAAGAAATAATTTCGCGTCGAATTTTAATGATGTTTTACACTGTCACAGTAATTAAGACGTGGTTGTAGTAGGAAGACATGTATCAAATCTGTCCTGTGTAAGTGCGGGCCTATATACTGTTCTATAACGTAATTTACAGAAGATGTTCTTGAGAGACCATTTGTATGTGGACTGCTTAACTAAAGTTTATAAGATACTGTCTTTAAAGATGAGGTGGCAGGAATTACTTAAGCCGTAAGGGACCTTTCTTGACTTATTCGTGTGTTCCGAGTAAAAACAAACTTTGTAGCTACGAAATGCATTCTTTACCGAAATCGCATAAAATTGCAGTATAGCGGTGAGGTTTCTTCCCGTCTGTTTCCATCTCGAAATTACTAGACGGATTTTATATCGGAATCTACTATGAAAGTTTTCGTTTTGGTTTCTGTGGGGCCATTATAAGCACTAACTCACGTGTAACTGAGATACTGGCTCATTTTTCATTAAATATACAGGATCTTATCTGAAACCTTTAATTTGAATATTTGTCGACGTGGTGTATGGGTGGCAAGGTCCAAGGGAAAGCAATTTATGGATCTTGTATCTGCAGTGTACACTAATTAAAATTTGTAGCAATAAGTTTGTTTCGCCCTATGAAATAAATATTTGGATTTGCGATAAGTATACATTAGTGCCACTGAGGTACTGCAAAATCACAAAGAATGCATTTGGAAAATATGTGTGTTACATTTGGATTCTAATATTAAAGACAAAATAACCGGCCGAGATATAATTAATTGTCGGATTTCGTTACCGTATGCGATTAACAGTTTTATGGAGACACGTGACGTTCAGTGTACTTTGAGGTTAAATACAGGCCTACAGGTTGTGTATGTGTGTTAGAAATATAGCGACGATGTGACCTTAGGATTTATGTTTTAAATTGAGAATTACCGATTAAAATAAGTCAGTTTCATTTGGAGTCGGGATTTTCTGATTTATAATTGAATTTTGCTTGTGCGTCCTTTATCTTACATCCTTCCCATTTTGACCTCCTTGGTTAGTCACATTGGTAAAGATTATAAATTTCGAAGGCCTCCATGTTGTAGTTTTCTCCATCCTCTGGTTATTTCCATTCTCTTTGGTTCAAATATTTTTCCCATTATCTTTCCATAAAAAAATCAGTCTATAATTTATTTTTCATAATGATGGCCATCCACACCACATCTCGTGTAATAATGCGTGGTAGTGTTTATAGACATCTTTAGATTAATTAACAAACACGACTAATAAGAATTCATTTAAAATCCCGATTCTGCGTTCTTCCTTTGAAGTGAGATAGATCAAGTTTCACAGCCATACAAATCAACCGCAGAAAAGACATTAAAATGTAACAGGTTAAAATTTAAGTTTACAATTTAGCTTATTTTAATCTTTGTATTTTTAGAAATGACAGAAGGAAATTAATGGATCCGAATTGAATTGTAGCCTTCAAATTAAAAATATAAACACATTGACCATATAAATGTTTCACCAACTTGGAAATGGTGTATATATATACATATTTTTTTTTATATATATGGATGTTTTGTGTGAAGATGTATAACCAAGTTATATAATTTTAGTTTGGTGAACGCACGCATATATTCATTTGGTGGTAATTTGAAGTAATGGTCATCGTTTACTTTTAAAGTTTCCTTTTTGTTTTGTTTTGTTAATGCAACTTAACAGTAGACTGTTTAGACACCTGTCCCGTAATTAGACTTTATTGTCCTAGTCTAGGCGGTTTACTTACTTGTTGCTACTACTTTTCGTTCATGGCGGAATGCAAGGATAATACCTCGCTTACCCGAAGCCGCTTCTAAAACGTGCAGTGCTTTGCATCATAGGGCATTGTTTCTTACGCCAGTCGTTCCCAAACTTTAAACATTTGTCTATCCCTTTCGGGATCTCAGCCTTATTGGCCTCCCCCTTCTTACAATCATTTCAGTATTAGTTAACCCGCAAGCGGTCGAAGTACGGCATGGTTAAGCTGGTACAAACTATAAAGTCCTACGAGGTAAGCTAAAAATGTTACAGAAACTTATGCGCTTTATCATTATTAAGGAATGTTTTCAGTTTTCCTTGTATTGGAGTTATCTGACAGCATTTAGGTTTCTGGAACAATTTAAAATGTATTTTTAATCGCACCTCCCGTGAAATCCTTTTGCGTACCGTTGGTGGTACGCGTACTTCACTCTCGGAAACACTGACTAGAAGGAAACAGTTGAACACACGTCTACCTCGGTTCATAGATGCGAATGATTATATTTCTTTATTTGGTTATTGGGTTATTAAGCTATGCCATTTAATGTGCATAAGTAGTGTAGCCCAGAATGCCTTTGGTGATTGTTGGTGAATGATAAGAAAGGATATGTAAGGAGGCAGCCGTGGTGTGTATTTGCCTGAAGGAACTAAGAAGACCAAGGGAATGTCTCAGTCAGGATAGCCCGGTTCTGGGTTGAGATCATAACACGGAACCTCCCGATTGTGAAGCAGGAATAGTAACCTCTGGCGTTACGTAGGGTATGTGTTTATCTGATAGGTTATGTTTATCCTCAGACGAAAAGGCATGTCTCGTTTACAGTTTTCTCCTCATTCGATAGCTTGTGTTTTAATTGTCCTACATTTTAGTCTACTTCTGTCACTTTTATTTATGACAATAGGCTTTTGGTATAATCGTTCTCCGTGTCTGTCCCTTATAATAACTTCTGAACCAGTTGACGGATTTTCATAAAATTTCTACGAACATGTTGCCACTGTTTCTGAATATTTATTATGAAGATCTGTTACGACAAATTTGATTTTTTTGACAGTTTTTATCGTCTTGGTCTTTCATACAAAACTCGACGTTTCGGAAACGATGTCTTTTCCAGGCGTGTCTGGCTTTGGGATGTTGGCTCCTGTATACACGCTTCCTTTCCGAGTGCGGTACAAGCAGTGGGAGTTTGGCAGAGCGAATCGTTTATCGCGTATAAGATTCGTTCTGCGCGTCGCTAGGACTTTCCAACTCCGATAAAAAGATTGTGTAAATGGAGACTTACATCTGATCTCGATCGTTTCACCAGCCCAGCGGTCACAAAAATTCGGACACTTGTACGGAAATTATAGTTTTGGATTCCCTAGTAGGCATACACGCAACTTCTTTTAATTTATGTTGCTGTGTCGTGCTTACAACTGGATACAACAGAGTGTAATTAGACCCAATTCAGATTCACTAGTCAAAGTTTATAATGTTGTGTTCAAGTAAACAAATAAACCAATAATTGTAATACAATTATATTGGTGGATAATCAGTAGAATATGTCTTGTCACTGCGAATCGGCAGATCTTTAACTTTCTTTAAAAATAGTATTTTTCTCTCAGGCTTTTCCGGTCTGTGGTCAGTTGAGTTTTCCCATTTAATTCCCGAGTAAAAATAATTGCTTATTCTTGCTGCAAAGACACGACAGATTGTATTCAGATCTTGACACTTGCATTCATGGTCATCTTGTGATCTTAAGTAGGACTTGAGATTTTCACGGTGGTGAGTCCGAAGATGGCTGTCTTCTAGGTGAAGAGCAGTGCAGTCTGGTAGAAGTTTGCCAACGTTTCAGAGGTCCTTGCTGCTTGCATCATCAGGGTGATGAGTGATTTCGTACAACCCATAAGACAGCCATCATTATTCGATATTATTTCTGGAAAGTTATCTGTCTTGTTCAATCAGCGTCGTTAAGTAACCTAAGAATCAATCAAATAATATGGAAAAAAGGTCTATATAAAGGACTTGTAATCAGACAGACCAGTGTGATATGTGCCAAGAGCCACTGTTGCTCTGAAGTTACTGAGTTCTGGTATCTCCACTGTGGCTGCCTCAGTGAGCAGGTTGCTTGCTGCATGCTGCTATCACTCGCCTTGTTAAAAACTTGGGCCCCAAGGCTTTTACTCGCTTACAAACCTTCACTCAGAAATCCATGCCGCAGATGTTATGCATTCGCCTGAAAATCGTCTCGGTATCTGGACGCTCTTTAGAGTCTATTTCCTTTGTGTCAGCGTCTTGGTATCATCGTGGATGTATATCCGTCTTTCTTCATGTGTTGCTCTCCACAAGAGACGGATTTTCATGAATCTTAGCATAAAAATACACCATAGAATACCACCTTAAGTCCGTCTCTTACTTATAATTTTAGTCCCGTTAATAATCGATCTAATTTCTTTAGATGCATTTAAAGTGACGAATCTGAATGTTCAATGTGTAAGAACTCCATCGTTACTGTCATAGTCATGGCATGACCAAAGTGTACCTTAATTCCTCGGTATGAACAAGAACTGCCGTCCCCCACAACCTCCATGTACCTTTTAAGAATTCCGTTGTTCTCCAAAGAATCCAGACGTGTCTCACAGGAATCAAACCCGTTTTGTCCCACGGGGTACCAAGCAAAACAGTCAATGTGCTTGGCCTCCAATACAAGGGAACGTTACAAGTTAATTCCTGTGGATCTCTCTAGAGGTCAGTCCTGGAAAGCTTCTCAGGATTCAGCCCCGTGTATCTCCCAGTAGTCGATTCCGATGAAACTCTTTCATTTCTGCTTTAGGACTCTGACGTTTTGAAGTTCATGAGTCAAATCTCGTCGGATTTTCTGGGATCAGTCTCATGGATCTCGTAAGAGTTCTATCTCGAAACTTCTCAGGATAAAATTTTACGAATCTCTTTAGAGACTGAGCACATGCATGAAGTTTGCTGCCTGAAGAGTTTAGTCTCCCAGGGCTCTCAGGATGGGTCTCTTAATTCTTTTCCATGAATCTCTCCTGAACCCAGTGTCTTGGATATCTGTCGATTCCCTCTGCGTCATATCCCTGAATATTTGCACATTTTCATTACGTAGATGTCCAAAAATCTCCACCTGCTCCGCACCACGGCCCTTCAGTTTGCCCTGTGCCGTGGGTCTTCAGCTGCTGCCGTTTGGTGTAGTTCTCTTTCCTTTTTCTTGCCCCGTTTCTCGTGTCCTTTTTTCTTCTCTCAACCCCCATCCATATCATCCAGCGCCTCCCAATTACATTTCTATCACCGACCATTCTTTTTCGATCAACCGTTCTTTCACTTTTACTTTCACTCGCACGTTCTTTGAAACTACGCCGTTAAAAGTGGGTTTGTGAAATAAATCGAAACCAGCAGATAAATGCCATTGGCTTATAAAAACGTTACACACTTAGCCGTAGTTACTAAATACGATTACACTGTTGTAAGACCTGAAGTGCGTTCTTGGGGTGTAAGGACATAGGTAAAAGTGGCTCTGTGCAGTGAAGGCGTCTAGGAGAAGTGATCGTAAAAGGCAGTACTTCAGGTTTCCTTCACACTGCAACTTCCTTACGTGTGGGGAGTCAAAGTAGGCTGAGTTGGCCCCAGAGTACGTTGATCGATTCCCGTGGCCCGCTGTCCTGTCGAAAAAAAAAAATAAGTAGCCGATTTCTCAACCCAGGACGACAACCGCTAATGATGTCGTTTAGTAGACGTTTCGCTGGCAAAGAAGCTTTACATTGCAGAATTGTAACGCGGACATTCCATCTTTCTCACGGTACTTGATCTGTTTCTGATGCAGTCTTTCTGACTCTCTGCAAGTGTTTCTGACTTTCATCGACCGCTGTACGTCTTTGATTCTCATTGCGTGTTCTTAGGTCTGGTGTTGTATATGCAGTACGTGGATAATAAATGTTTGTGTCCCACCCTTAAATGACCTATGATCTCGTAGACTGATCTTAATCTAATTTAGCATAAGAATACATACGATATTATGAATTTTATTATTGTACATTAGCACGAATGCAGTTGTCTTTGGGGGGGGGGTCTTGTAGGGACGGTTTAATTGGTTTGATCTGGACGAATGATTATGGTAAAATAAGTAGAGGGTTTGGAGACCTCGGGGCAATGTGTTTCATTAGGCTACACCTGCTTGAAGGGCGAAACTGCGGTAACTGCCATAAAGTGATTATTCTTCTGATTGAACGACCGGGTTCAAATTCCGGCAAGGACAAGTTTTTTCTCTTCTTTACAGTGTCCACACCAGCTCTGGGGCCAGCCCTGCCTCCTATCCATTTTTCTTGCTAGAAAAAGGGGCCGGAGTGTGAATCTAACCAGTTACTTTCATGTAGTGCTGAGGTTAAGAATGCGTGGAGCTACACCTCTACCCCCCTCACAATATATTTGTATGGCGTGGTGCTTAGTTAAGGACTGTGCCAGGGACTTCACCTGCTTGAAGGGGAAATGCGAGTGAATATTTTTATTCCTGTTTCGTAAAGACTACCACTGTGTGAAATTCTGCTTAAAGTGATTCGTGGAGCTGGTTTCTGGATTGTCGGTGTTGTAGACATTGCAGTTTCACAAAATATACAGTGCTATAACATCGGTTTCATTTTAATAAGACTATCGTAGGTGTACACGGCGATCAATTTACAGTGTAAAGTCTTCTGAGTTGTAATGGCATGTATTGTTGGAGACATTTCTTAAGAACATGCTCTCCTCCATCTTCAAGGTGGATACTTTGTGTTGTGTATGATAGCCTGTATGAAGTAGGTTGCAAGGTTACAGTTCTTTACGTCAGTGATCGTCTATATTTGTCTTAGGTCGCTGTGTCCAATTCATGCTCTTAATTTAGATACACGTTTAATGGATGTTTAATGTTCGAAGTTTTATGTATTGGACCACGTTAACTGTCATTAAGTTTTGATAAACTTTTTTTTTTAATTGTCTCTCTCATATATTAGAGATTATTGTGGACGTTGAAGGTTCATTACTTTTTTTTGTCATGACTGTCCAGAATAAAATGTATCCAGTCCACATCGTGACTACCTGTTTCTGTGAACATACGTTTTAATATTATCCTTCTTTCTTTGCTTACGTCTCTCATGTGATCTCTTCCCTTGAGACTTCCATTAAAATGTCGACATTTCACGTGTATCTCTTGCGTGTTACGTGTCTTTTATATCTCAGGGACATAACCATTAATGGGGCAATGGTGTATAGTTGTTGGCTGTTTTGAAGAGCCTTGATATTTCTAATTTCCATTCCTCGTTCCGTTGACTTAGCGTCGTAACGTACGTGAAAGAGTTTGTAGAACTGCCTTTGATCCCCTGTTTGTTACAGCGGTGTATTCTATCTAGAGCTTGATATTATTTTCGCTTTTGTGATTCTATTCCCGCAGTATCGGGTCCGTGAACAATGATAGGTCTGTTAGGAAGTTGACAGATGCGCCTTTGCCAACAGTGACAAACCATGGCAACAGAATGAAAGTCGGTGATGAGGGGCTGATATAAATGTCTCCCGATTCAGTCATGCGAACCATTTTACACGGAAATGTTAAGAAATGTAGATGGAATTTGTTCTTTGAAATGAAAAGTTTGAGGAAATATTGATACAAACGAGTGGAGACATTGTTGTGTTAGATTCTCTTTCGAAAGGGCAGAATGTTTGCGTTAAGTTTCTGAGATTCAGTACCTAACGTCACAGTGGAACGGTTATCAACGATGCTTGGTGTTCTGGAGATTTTATCTCGTTCCTGAGATCTGTTACCTTCACTGAGGGTTGTCTTAGTATTTCTCGGTTCCTCCATCACGCATGTGGAAAACCATAATTGCATGATTTGTTGCAAGGTATAGTGGAAGACCTAGGAGATGAAAGGATAAATTTAAGATGAATTTTACAGAAATATGTTTTAATGGTGGAAGATTGATGGAATTGGATGATAACAGCTTCCGGAGGTGGGTTTTTGGTGTTAGTGGTGTTGAACCCCTGCGTTATATAGCCTATTATCCAGACACTACAGTAATTTTCACATTGTATGGTTGTAGAGAGGTGTGTTGGGGAGGAGGTAAGCTTTGTGGATTCTCCGGAAGAGGAAGCAAGGAAACGATTCACTAATAGAACTTCAGCATTGCGAACAGACGTGTTTCGCTTTGTTGGCCTAATCCGCTGTAAACTGACCACCTGGATTCTCTCCGTGTGTTCTCACGAGTCTCGAAATAAAAAAGAGAATAGGCTTTTAATTTGCTTTGCCTATCGCCGTATCCAGCAACTCTTACGTTTATTTTACTCTGAAGAGTCTTTTAAGATCGCTTTTGAAAGTAGCGTAACCTTTGAACCTGTCTCTTGAAGGAGACTGCATTTACTTTAAAGTTAGTTTCTTAAGAAGTCATTTTAATTTAAAGGTTTAATCCCCAAGAAGACTGACATATATGTAACATTCTGGACCTATATTCGGTAGGTTCCGAGTACGAATCTCTACCATGTAATCTTCCTAAGTCTCTTCATGCGAATGCTGTGATAATAGTTAAATTTCAGTATTTAATTACCGCCTCCTTTGTAATTATCTTCCTGTCTTATCGACTCTTATATCCTGTGCAGTTGATACAGCGCGACGTTCTCTTATGCCCCTAAAGTTGGTATGATACTTAGTGAAGTTTGGCAGGTCTGTACAAAATGAAGGCTTCTTTGCAGAAGGCGTGTTTGTGGATTATTTTCTCTCCTTGGAATAGAATTTAGGGATAAGCAGAGTCATTCTTTTTTTCCTGGCATTCAGACGATGGTAGTAAACTCTTCACGTGATACAGTTTCATAAAACGCAAGGAGGCAGGCTTAATAATTACATGTTAAACCCCTTTACTTCACGCTGCTGCCTACAATCCCAGCGACGTATAAGGGGTTAGGACCGTTGAAAATTAACGGTCCAGTCGTTTTAAGAATCTGGTTGCTTTACATTCCTTTGTTTATGTTATGTAAGGTGTTCCGAAAACGAGATAACAAAAAAAAATCCTTTTTCTCCAAGGGTTTGTTGATTGTTCTCAGCGGCGTCTTCGTTCAAGTTGTAGGCCCGCGGGTTGTTTCACGTAACGGATAAGAAACAAAAGTAGCCTTTTTTTTTTCGATTTTAAGGTTTTGGTAGTTTATTTAACGAAGTTTTTCTTGTCCTATGTGGGTCTGTATTATAAAGGCTGTTTCGAATAACCTAACGTTAATTTCCTCTCGTTTTCAGGGCTTTTTAAATTTACTTAATAACATTATACACCCACACTGATTTTCTTGTATACCGTGTATTAGTTTAAGGATAACAAACGAAACTTTTTTTTGTATTTTTTTCTATTTATTTCATTGTGTGGCGTTTCCTCTTCACAATTTTCCTTTTTGCTGTATACAATCTTTCGAACGAAGGCTAGCAATTGAATGATAATTTCTTCTTATTTTCAGCTGTACAAATTATTCATTGAAGAATGGAACAACGGTTGACTGCGGAACGAAGCTGTCATTGTTTACTTTGAGGCAGTCCTAGTTATATTCGGGCATCCCCCCCCCCCCCCCCCCAAAAAAAAAAAGACGCTACACTGCAACATTCGGTGTTTTTATTGGTTTTGTTTTCAAAACCGAACCCATTGCGAAATGCTGTTCAATTATTTCCGTGAGGAAAGAACAAACCATTGAAGTATTAACTTGGGGCTATTAGCTTCGACAATGTGATTTTAAATTCGCGAGTTTTTCGTATAATACACCAGCAATGTTTATTTCGACCGGAATACGTTTTCCAATAATTCGTTTCAGTTTCTCTGATCACATTTTGGATGGTTTTAACGACTTCGATTTAGTGTACAGATTGTTTGGTGTTTAAAGCCAGTATTTTGTTTTTGGGATCTTAGGTTTATGTTACTTTGTAAAGTTCTTTCTGTAAGGTGTGTGATGCCTGTCTGGATCTTGCTTGGTGGCCCGGGTTTGATTCCACTACAGTTCATTTATGAATTGTGGCAGACAAGTAGCACTGGACCGTGGTTTTGTCCTGCAACTCTGACTTTTCCTTTACCAGTTATTCCACCATTGTTCCAGACTTTTCTGGAAGCGTGAGGAAACTCACGACTAGCCAACGCATTGCCACAACCTGAGTCTTCATGGACTTAGGGAATGGGTCAAGATTATGTTAATACTATCTTCATAATTTCTTTCTCATACACTTACGGAACAAAAGAAACGGAGTGATAATTTACGTGTTTTATACACAACCTGTGAAAATGCCGGTGTTGATGGCGAAGACTCTGAGCTGAATCTTCTGCCCCTCTTTCCTTTTTATTACCCGAGAACGTCTGGAGATGAGGCTCTCAGAACGAGACCGTTTCGGTCGTGATGACGTATTACTCAGGCAATTCTCCTGATTATTCATTCTCACTGACGACCAATAATCAGCCAGAAGACTCACGGGCAGTCATTTCAACTTGGAGGCATTGCCGCATACGGCGATCCCCTTCCTGTGTTCCCTAATAAAACGCAACAAAGTCTACTTACAGTTCAGCTCGGAAGTAAATAAATTGTTTCTTGGTTTTATGGTTCAAGATACGACTTCTGCGGGTGGTTGGAAGATTATCTTCAAGGGTGGATGTGGAAAAGGGGATTAAGCCGTGTTTGTGTTACTGTCCGGGAAATTATCTGAAAATACTAAGAAAACAATATAATCACAAGGTTGTTTCTTATATTTTAACGTAGAATTTTAGATGCGTGTTTTGGTATTTTTGCTTTGCGAGGAATACTTTTGTATGGAAAGTTGGTTGTTTGGAACTTGGCTAGTTTGCTTAATTGACAGTGGATTACAGTCAAATTACGAAGGAAAGAGAATGATGAATTTCATCAACACAGTAAGTTGTCTGCCACTGGAATTTCAAGAGTCGTAATAGAGATGTATGCTTGTGTGATAGAAGTGGAATTCGCTTGGAATTATCTGGTCAATTAGTGCTGCCCGTCGAGTTTGATAAAGAATCTAATTCGGAACGGATCATAAATTTCTTATTCCTTCAATTATGGAGTCTATCATTCTCCCGTCATCATTAGTTTTGGATATTGATTTTGCTGACTGGAGGTTGTGCAGCTGCAGAAATCTGTTTGTCCTTATTACGCCTTTACAAATTGAGGAATGTGGCTTTTTCGTGTGGGGTTGTCGTGGAGGCTAGAGGCAGCAAAGTCTTTGCGTTTTATTTTTATTTCCCTTGCCGTCTTTTTCAGCTACATGGAGACCGTTCTGACTTCTAAGGTGACATGGTAACAGATTTTTGAGAAGAATTGAACTTTCGTAAATGTATTTTTAAGAGCATAAATAACAGCATGGCAACTGCTTATAATTTATACGTATCATTCTGTTTGATGTCGGTAAGTGATGAGCTGCTTTAGGAGAAAATTCTAAACATAACTACAACTTCATATGAAACCTTAGTTAACAGTTACAGACTTGTAGACGATATGAACGTAGGTCTGACAGATTCAACATATTCAGCATTTTTGCCAGTGGAAATTATGCATTGAAATGTATCATTTAATGGTGCAATGATGAATGTGATATTTGACCAATGCAGACAATTGTAAAATTCGCCCGTCAGTTTTAGTGTATATTCCATATACCAAATTTTATTATCACTTAAGTAGATATCCGACAAAGTATTCGGACGGATGGACGGATACGACCGGAAACGACCTGTTCGCAATGCTCATCGTCTTGATGATGGAGGTAGCAAGTATCTCTGAAACGTCGGTAAACGTCTGCGAGACTACATCACAACAACCCAGAAGACTGGTCTTCATGTGCATAATGCATTAGTTTTGTGTACTTCGTACCAAGAGCACGTAACAACAATATTAGCGTTTTAGTACTGGGATAGTAAATAATAACCAAATTAGTGTGTTGAATAAACTTGCACTATCTTTATGCCTCGAAGGAACATGTTTGAGGTTTGACAGATTTCGAATACCCAAGAGCTGTGCATATAGTTGGAGCTGAGTTTGTATAAACCTGAGTATGATAAAAAAAGGTCCGCTAGTGATGTAATGTCTTACCGTATAAACCTTATAATCTTTCTTGATGAACGTTTCCAGACCTTCCTTTCCAGTAATGCGTTCTCCAATAAGGAAATAAAAAAGTAACGAGAGAAGAGTTTCAATATTGAAAAAAGCCACCCCTTTGCTACACACCACCCCTCACCTCAAGCTCTTCTTCTTCCGCTATTACAGCGGTTCCTCCAATCTCTCTTATCCTAGTACAGGCTGCCATGAAAACAGGTACCCGTTTGTGGTAGATCAGTGGTAGCCAAAGTGTGATTCAGATTTTTTGGTAGGTACTTCTGCGCAGGAACAGTTATTGCTGTTCGTCTTCCGCTATACCAGCAAATCTCATTATGCATTAAACAGCGTATGGTTACCGAGTTGCGACACATATCACTTTAATGAATTTCATCGTGTAAGGTTTCCAAGCATTTACTAGACAGAATTACATAATAGATAATACAGCAAGACGTTGCACATGATCTTGTAAATTTTATTCAAAACATAACACGCCACAAGGACTGAGGAAAACGGTAGAGACATATTTTATAAATCCCTCTTAATATGTTCTCTCACACTTAAATCTGTGATGTAACTGCTGCTGGTATTATATCTGAACAAACAGTTTATCAACTTCATCTATTATTTTCTTTCATTATTCAATCTTTGATTATATTTTTTAAAATATTTATTCACAGTCTTGTGTAGGTTTATTCGACTCTCCTTCAGAGTTTAATTTTCAAGGCTACTTTTATAGTGTAGTTTATTTTATGGGATCTGTCGGTGTCCTTGTTTTTAAACATGACCTTTTACAGCCAATGCATTCCATCAACATGTTCCATCATTTGGTCTTTTTTCAGTGGTACTATTTTGCTCATTATGATTCTGCGATGAACATACCTCACCTGCTTTGACTGTACAGTAGATTTTTCATAAGGAAAGCAACTTCTTTTTTCTTAGAAACAGCTTCCACCGTCACAACACTAAGCATTAGCCCTTCTGGCAACATTTTAAAACTTAACTCCACCAAGCTTTCCTCTTATTACCGCTTCCTCTTCGTCATCGTGCTCTCCCCGTGAAGAAAATTTACCTCCAACCCCTTCCTTAGTTCTGCCCTCAACCCATCGGATGCGCCCTTCAGTATGCTTCTCCCCCCACCCCACTGAGTACCTACCGATTGCCGATTCTCTTTTATATTCATACAAAAATAACAAAGGGTTAAAAGAACAGAAATTGTATTTATATGGGAGTATAAGGATAAGAAGTAATGAACTTGTTGCTGTATTGTGCATGTGGCGTCTTTTGGTTTTGTTGCTGTAGTTTTGCTTTCTGTGGTAATATAATAATATATATGTATAGTACTGTACCAGCGGACTAAGGAGATGTAGGAAGCCAGGTCGGGGATCTCTTTTGATCTTATTTCTGAACATCGCAAGGCACTTTTGGTATATGGGATCAGGGGAAGTATCAGTAGAGAGTTTGTGAACTCTACTTCATAACAAATCAAGCCTTCTTTTATGTTACTGTAGTGTGTATTTCGGCATTAGCGCTCGCAAAATATTCACATAATATAGATCGTAGTATGTGGCTGTTTCAAAATATACATAGTTTTGTTTCGTGAAAGGATATTTGTTTCCAGTTCTAAAGTTATATTTAGTTCAATATCAGCAACATTCGATAATAATCTGCTTACTTATACGAGGTGCGATCAGAAAGTTTCCAGACTGCGCGTATAAAAACCCGTACACTTATCTCAGGTATTATATTCATCCATCACCCTCGAAGTAGTTCCCCTGGGAGTGAACACAACGATCCCAGCGCCGCTGCCAAGCCTGGAAGCATCCCTGGAAATCTTTCTTTGTCAGCCTGTCAAGCACCATCTGCGATTCTGCCTGAATCTCTTCTATCGTCTCAAATCTCCTTCCCTTTAGCTGAATTTTCAACTTTGGGAAGAGGAAGAAGTCACACAG
>NW_019059690.1:864073-879660 GCF_000696155.1 Zootermopsis nevadensis
CAAACGTTTGTGCACGACCCATTGCGGACTCCCCAAATGCTTGCTTTAGCATTTCATAGGTTTCCGTAGCCGTTTTGGCGAGTCTTTGGCAAAATTTGATGCACACGCCATTCCGAAATCGCAGGAGGGTCGGTGTAATGCACTACCAGAACGCCCGTAACTAAGAAACAAATGCTAATTCGATGATACCGGCTGCCACACTGATTCACTATGAATGTAGGCCGCACCCCTAAGCGGCAGAAGCTCGTACTACATCCGGTTCGCCCTCTATTGACACAGTCTTGAAACTTTCTGATCGCACCTCGTATACTACCCCCTTCACCTCTCTGATCCCCTTGCCTTTTACTTCTAACGGACTTGGGACGCACAGATTGGTCCCGACTCTTGCACTGGGGTTCCCATTTCCCGCTCACCGTCTAGTGCCGAGATAAAGAATAAGTTGGAGCTATACCTCCTCTCCTGCCAGACGCCTCCGGGAAAACCTTGCTTTATCTTTACTCTGTTTCACGGTACTGCTAACCGCTACATGACAGTGTTATATACATTCGTAATGAAATGTGATGTGATTATTTGTGGAGAAGAGAAGAGAGGCAGGGAAAAACATTTACTGATCAGTTCGCGAATTAGCTTTTGGTATTTAGAGTATTTGGCCTTTGTTCCGTTTTTGGCGAACGAGTAAGAGGCACTTAGGAATTCACGGATCGGTCCTGTGCCCAATAAAACGTTTGTGTTTGAAGCACAACTCGTCCAATATCACCGTAACAGGTCCTACCTGTATGGCATAACAATTCAATTCCCTCTTTAAACGGGCACAGAATTAAACAGTTTTTTTTTAAACAACTGAATCCTGTATGTGTACTAGTTTGCATCCAGCATAAAAGAGGTTAATCACGCTTCTGTCTGTACACGGCTGGTTTAGAGAAAATTGCATCGCAGTAAGAGTTCGATAGGCAGGCTCTGTGTTGGGAACATTTTCTGAAAAGCGTTCACGGTTGTTATTAAGCATTTAGGATCCCGAAGGATTACACTTCGTTGTCTTTAATAGTGGAGTTAGTTTAATTTTATGACTGTATGGAGTATTTAATTTTTGCATTATTATCGATTTGCAGCTGCTTGTTTTAAACCTCTTAAATGATTTCTTTGATTGTTTTAGGACGTATTGTGATTTTTTTAATATTAAACCTTATTTTTAAAATCAGTGACATTTTATGCATAATATGTGTGCCTCAAACTTTCTCTTCTGTACCATATTTTTAATTTTTAACACACACAGCGTTTTTCATAGAATTATTTCAGATACGTTCATAGCCTGTCATTGTCCAACATTTCACATTACTAGGTGTTTGCATAAATCCAATAGGTGAACATACATTACTTACTGCAGACAAGGTGTTGCTTAGTTTATGAAGAATAGTAACGTAAGTTATGTTACCTGTGTTGTAATCTCAGAATATAATAGTCGCCCAGGTAATCAAGAAATATCCTTGTGTACAAGAACCGATTACTACTCCATATATTCAAACAAACTAGTCCATCCAGTCCATACCCTCACATTATATTTCCCTCCCATATAATATAGATCTTCCAAGTGGCCTCTTTCCGTCAGGCTTTCAAACCAAAATTCTGTACACATTTCTGAACATACGTATTACATTCCCCTCCCATAATAGTTGGTGACGAATATCAGTTACGGAGTTTTTCATTATGCACTTTTCTCAAACGTCTAGTCTATCTTTCTTAGGTTCGTGTATTTTCCATAGTACAATGTTATGGAGCACACTCAACGATTTATGGTCTCCCCCCAGAGTGAAGGACCAAGTTTCACTCCCATAAAACAACAGTTAGTTGTGCTGGCTTATAATATTCCTATAGGTCATAAGGTCTACTGTCTGTAAGTTCGAATTATGAAATATGACCAATGCAGTGTCGCTGGGCTAACTTGTGTAAGACCTGTTCTCTTCTTTCTCTGTATAAATCGAGATAACGTTGGCTTTGTTCGCGTGATTTCGGTTTAGCAATCAATTAGTCCCCCCACACGCAGAGCCCGTGATATTCCCAACTTAGTGGTTTCGACTCTGTGCTGATGTGGCGAGTCCCTTGTTCGAGCACGAGAGTCCTGTAAGCTCGTTCAACATTAAAAATAGTTGCAAATACCGTGTTTACACCGAGCTTAGTGGGCTAGTGGGTAGCGATGCTGCCGTACACCCCTAAGATCCCTGTTTCGAGTCTCTGTACGGCGAACGGCTGTTCTCACAGCTTTCTGTCATTTACGCCAGGAAAAAGGATTCTTAAATAGACCACGACTGCATCTTGACATATCCTTCATGGTTATTCTGTCAGTCTGCTCTGTAACTGGCGTATACAGTTGATTAACGTCGTCTGGGAATTCAAAAATTTATCCGATTTTTTCAGTTGTATATTTGTTATTTAATGGCCTTTTAGTTTTATAAGTTATTATTAATTTGAAATGGGTACTGTCTCATACCTCTTTAAATTACTCAAAATTAACTCCATGGGTCAGAGTCCTTCTTGAGAAACTGGTAGCAGTTCAGTTGGTTAGGAAATTGTCTGCATTCATAGAACTCGGAATTTCATTGCCAGGTGTACGAAAACCAAGCATGCAACTTTATTGAATCTAATCCATACTTCCTACATACATCCTATTCTCAGTATCCACTTTAATGTTATCTTTCCACCTGCACCTAGTCGCCATTCAGGCTTAAACCGCGTGATTGGTTCACTGTGTATTTTTTTTTCTACAGACCCTATGTTATAATGTTATAAAATATATCCGTAATCCAGTTTCCCCTTGAAAATATCAGTAAGAAATATATCATCGAAATGTATTATGGGATAATGCAGTAGTAATGATGATGATAAAGCCCCGTACTGACAAGTTCATCGCTCCACCTTTTATAATTACGACTGTTGTCGTCTCTAGCTAACCGCATGAGTGAAATTGAAGCCATATAATCATGATTCCGCGTCTGATTAGCAAAGAGGTCACCTCGTTAGCACCACTTGTTGCTGTCTGTGCAGTTCAGCACACTCAGCCTCTGTTT
Organism: Zootermopsis nevadensis; assembly: GCF_000696155.1. The sequence continues at coordinate 867,136 of NW_019059690.1, forward strand.
CACTGGACTTTCAGGTGCATGGATGAGGCTTACACGTATGTAGCCAGTAGTTCTTGTATCATCAGGCAGGTTCGCCCTGATGATGGAGGCACCAAGCACATCTGAAACGTCGGTAAACTTATACCAGACTACACAGTACAGTAATCCAGAAGACATTTGTCTCCATAGTCTCAGCCGACAGAACTTGAAATATCACTTATTTATTGGATTTGTTTGACGTAAATAGGATTATATACAGATTGCTTTTACGAAATATTATTAATATATTAAGATATTAGATATCATAGGTTTAACTGCGACGGGGGCAGAGGATTTTTCCTCTAGCCTCTGCGTCCAGACCGGCTCTGGGGCCCACCCAGCCTCCTCTACAATGGGTACCGGGGTCCTTTCCCGGGGGTAAAGCCGGCCGAAACGTGAAGCTGACCACTCACCCCCATCTAGTGCCGAGGTCAAGGAAGAGAGGAGCTATACCTCCACTCACCCCAAACGCCTACATGGCGTATAGTGGGACAAACTTTACTTTTACTTTTATAGGTTTAACTGACTCGGGGCGTCTATGTTCATTTGTATACTTACCAGCCGGTCATCCATTATTTATTTTCTGTCTTTATTTTTATTGTTTCTTTCGTTTATTCGTTTTCCTCACGTTTTCTTTGTCAGTGCTCCGACAACAGTTCAGAAATATTTTATTCCATTGTTGCTAATTTCATGTTCTTGTTTTCGTTTTCTGTGTGGTATGTAATATGCAGTTTATCGAGACCGCCAGTAATAATGATGTATGAATTTGGTCGTGGCTGGTGGACGATCGCTGTTACTGTAAGGTGGTTAGACACTACACTACACGTAATTTTCGCCTACAAGTCAGATGATTATAGAAGGTTTGCTGTTCGCTATCATCTTAGGATGGCAGGCTGTCGGTAGGAAGTACGAAGGCATTCTGTTAGACGATTTTAAAACTTTTTTAAATTTTTAGAATTGCTCTGTCGTTTAACAGACGAACCACATTCGTATCTCCCCGAAGGGCATTGATGAAAGGAAAAGACATTAAGAATTTTAAAGCGTTGCATTTTCATTGCATTCGCATCTTGTAGACTTAGAAGATGTACTGTTAAAATAGCAGTTGTTTGCGTATATCAAATGAAATGGGAAGAGGTATAGAAGGGAGCTATAGTATGCAAAAGAATCATAATCCTTTTTGTAATTAGTTTCATTAACTGAACAATTACTAAACGGATCTGGAAGACGAGAAATTTAATTTACAACGGGTGGTGTCGTCACGTAATGTTGGTAACAGTAGTCTGTAGTGACTGATAACAGTGGCGGGTTATACACGCACGAAGATTTTCAAACACTTTTCCAAGTAGCTTTTGTTGCAAAATTAAAACGGGTTTTGTTAATGCGAGAAAGAAGTACCTCACGTACATAGGGTCGTTTCATTTTGTAATAGGAGACATTCGCTTGGTTCCCGACTAGTAAAACACATCGTCACAGTCAGTAATTAAAATTCCTTGCATCATTTGATACTTTGAAGAGGTCTTGTGTACTAAACACGCACGTTCGATATTTTGGTTGCCAGTATTTCAAGCCAGTATTGATTGCTAAAGGCTAGTTTAAAACTGTATGTTTGAATTCAGGTGTAAATCTTTTCCTCACTCAGACTTGCGTCTGTAATGTACAACCGGTTGGTGCAATTAAACACGAGCTGAATATCTCTTTTATTACGTGTAACATAAATCATTGTCGTGTTAAACGTGTGTTCATGTTTTAATATATTCGAACACGAGCACAAATGAAATTTCTACGATGTTATAACGTTCTAGAAATGTCGTTATTGTCCTTGTTTATTCACCGTGCAGGTTTATAACAAAGCATCCGAAGTTAACATTGTGTCGCCCTACTGTACTGCTCTGTCACACATTTCTTTAAGTGTTTTTTTTATTTTGGTTTATTTAACAATTCTCAGATTACATAGTGCCAAAGGGTTGAATGATTAGTGTGAATAGTGCACTAGAAAGTGTTTAACAGGAAGCGGTTGTGGTCACATTGAAGGTACTGACCCAGCATTTGATTGGAGGTTCTAAGGAAAACCGCAGCATTTTAGAGTTTTACGGCGGCGAGTATAAACTGGCTGTTTTCTGGGTTGCGCCGTGTAGTTTGGTAGAAGTTTACCGATGCTTCAGAGGTATTCGCCGCTTCTATCACCAGGACGATCGTCAGATTACATGTCGCAACAGACCATAAATTCATCTTCACGAAAAAAAACTGGTCAGGACAGCCTTACCCCAGGCGACATTTCATGTTGGGGTCATCCAGATACGAAGTAGAACTGCCAACGATTCGTCAGTCATAGAGTTCTATTACTGTTATAAGTATCATCATCACTGTCGTCATTGGTGACGTCGGTGTGGTCGTCGCTGTCTGTGTCCATGGTTGTGTGATGGCGGTAAACGCGCGAGACAAGTGCCCTCTGCAGTGTGCAAGGTATTACCGATCCGCCGTAAGACCTTAATCCCAAGTAGCCGCCCCTAAGATTTCAGCCCACGAAACATTCCACCTCTGACTGATTACTTCATTTGTACCGTCTTAAGCAGTGTAGTCCATGAACAGCGTAGCCACAAGACCGCTCGAGACTTGTGATAATCCGCCACTTGGGAAGTGAAGGTTGCAAACAAGATACTGATGTCACAGTTCGGCTTAAATCCTAGCTTACCGAGTTTCTTGTGCTCCGTACCTCTAGCTAAGACATACAAGATCAGTGTCTCAACAGATTCTGAACCGTCATTGGCAGAGGCTGTCGTGAACATTACTACAGATCAGATTCCAATCATCCTTCGAACTTGTAAGCAACGACAGACAGAACACGGGCATTTAGAACGGCATTTGGAGGGTGAATTATCAATTTGTACATCGGTGGCAAGTTCAAAGGTCCTCTCAGCGCAACCACCTCCAGCTGACAGAAACAAGAAACAAATCTGTAACAGAAACATTTGTGACAATTTGTAGAATAAACCAACAAATCCGTCACAGAAACTTATGAATATGTAGATATAAAGAAACGAATCAGTGACAGACAACGTCTACGGTAATTTGTACGAGAATCATTAATCCAGTTTTTGTCAACAACTATCATAATATTTTGTAAAACTAACAAATGTTACGGGTTTTTTTTACATGTGAAATCATGGAATAAACCTGCTACAAAAACTTTAGTGACAGTTTCTGCAGCAAAGAAGCAATCCTGTGACAAAAAATTATGACAGTGTGTATAATAAACATGCATGAAACCATATTTTACTACACCCCTCTCGATTCGTTCGCAGTTTGTAGTAATTTTCATACCAAGAACATTGGTTCGCTTCCTTATCACGTGTCTTAGTACCCCTAGTAATTTTCATACCAAGAACATCGGGTCGCTTCCTTATCACGTGTCTTAGTACCTGTGGCGCATCCACTGACACGTCTTATATCATACACTTGTAAAAGAAGCTTAGATCGACCGGGCAGGTACATAACATAGAACAGGCGAGGAATGCGTACAGAATTTTAGCGAGGAAACCTTTTGAAAGACAAGAGTACGTGCAAAGCTGGATTTTTAGAGGTTGTTTGCGTCGAATCAGATCAGAATGTGGACTTTGTTATCGGCGGAGTTAGACCTTCGGGCTTTTCCATCAGATGGTGAGTAAAAAGGTCTAAACATTTCGAATCCTGAAATTCACCACGAAAAGGGGCAGTGATTTTAATAATTTTTTTCTACAAATAATAAAAATACTGAATTTTCTCAACTACAAACGAATTGAAATAGCTTTTCTTATACGCGTTCATCTACGTGAATTAATCTCTCAGACTGACTGCATATTAATTTATTACGCGCTGGTGCAACAGCCTCCTCTCTACGCACCTCGGGCCGGCACCTGACACTAATCCGCAACTCGGCTACAATTAGTGGCAAAGTTTAAACTACTGCGTCCCGTGTCCTACCTGACAAATCCGCACCAATTTATCAAAGGCTTAGCGTCACTCCAGTCAGACGAGTTTGATACAATTCAATTATAAACTGAAATGTTAATTTATTGCATGGGATATTAGTACAACGTAAAAACATGTACGGGATAGAATTTATTTCACACTTTGAAATTCGAAACTCATGTAAACAGAATATTAAAATAATGTTTATTTTACTTCTAAGAAAATATGCTGAATCTTTGCTACAAAGACCAATTAATGGTACGTGGGAAAAACCACAATTTTGTAGAAACACACATTCACAAGCCGGCTTCAGAAACCAGGTTTTTACTCTCATATAATTCACTTGTACACTTACAGGCTATAATACAACAGGTAAAATTATTGCTTTCCACATTTCACGACACGAAACGTTGGCGGAAGATATGGTTTAGGATTTATTACGCAGTAGCCCTGAGGATGAGAGCAAAGATTGTTCTCGAAACGTTGACAGAAGATGCGGTTTATTCACCTGACGCGGCTTGTAACCCGAGAATCTTTATCAAAGTCTATAAGCATGTTTTTTTTATTTGCGAGTTTCGTATGATTCTCAGTGCATACATCGATTATTTCCTTAAACGACGTTAACTATTTGATTTTCATAATGAAGTGTGTTGTTTTCTTTGTGGTACGGGTTGAATTCTTGCATATTATTTAGAGTAGCTTCGAAATTCGGATACGATACATGCGGATAAATAAACGAACGGACCTGGCTACCCAGTAAGTATTTATTTTATGATCTGAGTAAATATAATTGATATGTTCATCCTTCTCGGCAATATGTTTCCGTATATTTAATAATGATAAACCCAAACTCATAAGTCTGAATTAATCAGAGTTCTTCTGGAATTTAATCTTAGCCAGAAGCTCTCAGGAGGGATGTCGAGCAGATCATTTTGTGAAACAAAGCAGTGAAAGTGTTCCCCTACCATGCTCCCGCCTCTGCCTGTTATAACACCGAAATATTTAATCCAGAGAGTAAAGAGGATGACATGGAAATGCTCTTTCATTGTTTCTTTCACCTGTTATCCCCCAGGGACTCCCTTTTCTTACTCACGGATGTGATTAAAGACAACAACACGCCATGTTTAGCTGTTACGAGAGCGACATCACATGCATAACGAAAATTCTGTAAATAGCAGCACGGGATGCCCAAACAGAGCCTTCTGAAATGGATACGTTACACGTGGCCCAGGCAATGCCTCTTCATGGAAGTAAAAGCTAAAGATGAAATTTTAAACTTAAAAGTAAACAAATTTCGGAAGGAAAAGAAGTTACGGATTTCAAGAATTATTGGTTTTCTATTTGCATCCAGTTTTGCCAACAGCAATTTTATGTATTCCCGGAGTTTAATTTGTAGTGTGCACACTTAAAAAAATAGATGACTTCCCCAAGAAGAGTACCTTATTTGTTGGGATTTGGGGCTGTAATGGCTCCCCAATCTTCTAAAAAGCCTTTGGTTTTGCCAACCGCGACATTACTTTTTTTTCAAGAACATAACCCCCAAAGTTGGCGAGCGATTACTGTAAGCGTTAGTTTATCTCTCATACGTTTACATTTACACATCTTTACGTTTTTCGCATACGGAGTATAAAATACCGCATGGAGATCTTATAATAAGTACTGCTTCGTGCCCCGGAGGACCTGAAAGAGTCTATCTTGACTGAAATTCTTCGTGGCTTTCCTGAAGCAGTGTAGCTTGATAGAGAATTTGCTATCTTTCTTTGCTGGAGGACCGTAACTCAGAAGCGTTTTAAAACAAAGTGCACAGGGAAATGTCGTATTGTCTTGTTAGGTTGAGAAAATGAAGGAGGTTACGATGGACTGCAAGGTACTCGGATGTGGACACAGGTGAATGCGGAGTTTTGTCGGGGAAACCTCTAACAAAGCGAAAGACGGAATGAGGTGGGTGGAATTACTTCAGGATCGTTCAAAGTGGCGAGCTTTTGTATAGGCGGTGCTGAACGTTCTAGTTCTTGATGTTACATCGTTTACAAAATCAAAGAGCCCTTAACAGGCAAACTAATACAAATATTAACTGTGACTCGACAGTCCTGGATGGACGATGACCTCCTCTCATGAGGGAGGTTACTTGATCTGTTTAGACGTTTGGACGAGTTCTCAGCCCTTTGCAAGACCTATACATATTCAGGAAAGCACAACACATCCCAGGCCTTGAGTGGGATTCCAATACCCTGCCCCAGTGTCCAAGCGAACGGCCCACGCCCCAGACCGCGCGACCGTTGTGACGGGCTAATAAAAATATACGACACTAATAAAAGCATATTTAATAGGACTGAATAGGAACGAGTTAAATCAACATTAAACTAAAACAATTAATCTAGTTAATTCACAGTTTAGAGAAAGTTTCCTCAAACGAGACAGTGATGTCGCTAAGAATATCGAAAGATCTGCATAATTATATGAATGATGATGATATTTCATACCTCAGGGTTAAAGCGGCCGGTGCATGATTCTGACCGTTCACATAAATTTAGTGCCGATGTTAAGAGAGAGTTTGCATTCTCAGATTTTGAAAATTCGTTTTATTCAGTGCTCTGTAAAATACAGACTGTCCCAAGTATTTTGCAAGATTTTTATTTCTATCAAAAAAGTGCGAAATTTAGATCAGTTATCCCCTTAAGTGGTTTTAATCCCCAGATAATTTGGTAGGAGAGATGCAGACACATTTTCACATTACTTTAAGACTGTGGTCAGTAGAGGCCATTTATTATTGAAAGGTTAGTCGAACAGAAACGCTTCATAGATGCGAACCATTAATAATTTATCTTGCGAATATAGCTCACTTTTGCTTCGTTGCTTTTAACGTCTCATTCCGGGATCTTGGCTTGATCCATGAGATGTTTCTTCCCTTGGCGTCTTGCCTTATTTACTTTTACAGCAGCCGGTATTTTATCTTGCAAGAAGGAGGGGTAGAGCAGCCCCAACGGGTGGGGCGTGGCGCAAGGTAAGAATAATAGTCGACAGGGTAGGGAGTAAGTAATGTCAGATCGGGGTGGTCTGAAGGATACACGGGCGTCATCATTAAACAGCAACAAAAAGTTTTTACTTACGTGAAAGCAGGTTAACTTTTGTTTCCGTAACCAGTCTGTTATTTACGGCATTGAAGTCCGGGATTCAATTCCGTACCGGGGCACGGATTTTTATGCCCCAGCTCACAGAACTTATTCCATTGAAACTACACTACTCCAGGTCGCATTGCAGTCTTGTGAATCCGAAGAACCTAAGTTAAAATTATTATTTCGGACGTTGTACAAAACATTTTGCCATCTAACGTATGCAATTTTTATACAGCCGTTTTTAAGTATTAATAAATTATGCCACACTGGTCTCCGTGATTTCCGCTCCTATTTAAAATTACAGTCGAGACATGGTTTTGAAATTCCATCGTTTTCTGAGGGTTGCGACAACGTAAGGACTTACAAGTGGTTTCGTATAAATATATGTGATTTCAAGCACCATAACTAACTAGATGACTTACCGTACCCGAAGGTTCATCACCGAATTAACCAAAGCTCTCCACCGGACCCTGTCCTGGGCCAACAAAATCCAGTCTCCTTCAACTCCTATCTCCCATAGATCCTGCCTGTTCAAACACCGTAAACAAACCAAAATTAAGATGACTGTAGTCTGGTAGATGTCCACCAACGTTTCATAAGTCATGCTGCCTCCGTCATTAGGCCTACCAGACTGTACGGCGCAACAACCCAGAAGACAGCAATCTTCAGACTCAACGCTGTGAAAACCTCAAATCTTACATGTATTCTGATTGTTCAAAACGGAGTATAAAGTTAACCAATAATTTTATTACTCTTTATTTACTGGTGTATTTATGAATTAGGCCCATTTGTTTGTTTATACTCAGAATAATATCATAAATGTGCGCAGTAGTACGTCTTGGATTGCAAAGCATCTGCCATCACAAAACAGTGTTCCTCATATAGGATTCGAACCCTAGAGCCCAGAGTGTGCGTCGCTGAGGTTCTTGTTTGTTTTTCCTCCTTATTTCGAACTCCTCCTCCTCATTCGTAGGTTCCGTGTTCGGATTTTGGTCCAGTTCTATAACAGTCCCGTTTTATCATCAGTGGCTACAGATCGAATCTTTCCAGTCCATAAAGCCCAGTTCTATAAACGAAACCATCATATGCATCTTTGTAGGGGCCTGTTAGAATCGTACGAACTTGTGACGTAACAAATAATTAATTTCGCGGCGTCTTGTGCTAATCTGGTAGCAGATGTTATGTAACCTGAAAGGAGAATTTGTAATCTGTAGGATATACACGATTATATTGCCCGAGTGCCGATCATTTAACCTGTCTGCTTCAGGCTAATCTCGAAGCATCTGTCTTACAACGGTATCTCATAAACAATCGATATCTACACAGATAAGTGGTTGCCATTAGTTTATTCCATTTTATGAACACAAACCTTGATAACTGTCGTGAGTAGTTTTTGTGCTTGAGATGAGTGAATGGGAAGAATACTTAGGCAAGTCTCAGGCAGAGAAACGCTCATTAATATGGCCACCAGGACAGATTTTGACGTAGAGTTTGAGGTAAAGGTAACACGTTTCGTGCCTTTTGTTTGCGAGTCGTTGATTTGGGGGCTGTCTTCACATTTGTGCGTGATTTTGTCTTAGACCTTATAGCCAGGGATCGAAAAAAATAGCTACACCGGTTTATCGTTTTATGATACGGATGTGTTTCTCGGAATTTATTCGTGAAGGGAAGATCTATTAAACGAGAATGAATTTCCCCCGTAAATAGGCATAAGGATAGTAAGATAATACGTAACTAAATTTGAATAAAACTAAAGGAGGGTAAACAAGGCCTGTAGGACGAAATACTCTCTCATCGCCCAACGTTTTCTTATGAACTGTACTTATATAATGTTTACAGCTGTGTGTAATTGTATTACTCTGCTGTATGCATCATTAATAAACTTAATAAACAATGTAAATAATAATATGGCGCTTCAACTTCCCAGCTTGAACAATTTTGGCGTAAAAAATATACAAACGAATTATGCCAATTTTATATAATTAAGAGGCATCCTTATCCCCTCCGGTAGTTGCAAATTTAAGTTCCGAGTGCTGTATTTGTAATTGCTAATTACTTTTTCTTTTCTTCGTGTGTTTATTTTACTCAGTATTTAAGATGCTGTACGGTTTGTCCGCTGCCTCTGACAATTACGTATCGCATGATTGACTTCTAAACTGCATGGATGTAGCAAGCCCCGTAAATACCACAAAGGATCATGCAACACGAAGAAATGTTGCTGATATGTATGTCTGCAAAACTGAAACAAGTCCAAACTATATTTCTGTTGCCTTCCGATTAATATTTAATGTTTATTATGTTTTTGTTTTTGTTATTAATCAGTTCTTGAAACAAATAAAACGTTACTCGGCTCGGTGAAAGTTAAGCTATTTCCGGATGTCTTTTGAACAGCTGTGATCGTTTTAAAGTGGAAACGGTTAAATGTGGTTTGTTGATGATAGCTGTATTATGGGCTGTTGCGCCGTGAAGTCTGGTAGAAGTATACCGACGTTTCAGAGGAGCTTGCTGCCTTCATCATCAGTGTCCTTACGTGTATTTGGTGTCAACAAGCAGAATTTGTCACGATTTTACGAATGTCCATGTCAGCAGCTCTCGGGAGTCGTTTAATAATAATAATCCCAAAACCATTTAAAGGCCATGTGAAATATGTTTAAATGTTAACCCAAAGATCGTGAAGATTACTTAAAATTAAGAACAATGCGTTGCGTTGCGCTCTTATGTCTTTTACTCTGATTGTCGTAATTGAAAAGTGTCTTCATTGAGGTGGAATAAAAGGTCTGCTTCGTCTTATGTCGACATGTACTGCCCCCATACTTCTTCATGATGTTGTGCTTAGTCGCAGGAAAACTTTAATGTTTCTTCTAATGACTTTTTAATCTGGGTACGTTTTCTTCTATGTCTTCGTCTGTATTCAACATTGTATTTTCCGTTTCTTTCAGATTTAACTCGTATTACTGTTTCCAGGTCTCTATGACGCTATCCTGACTGGATTTTCATCGTAGCTCTCAACAGTCTGCGTCGAAGGGGGGGGGAAGACAAATTGTATGAGCAATAATGTGTGCAGTTCATTGCAGTTTCTTGATATTCTTGTATTTCGCTCGTTCTTTTACATTTTCAATTTTCTATTGATTCTCTCAGGTTCAAACTTGGATCCCTATGAACGTTACATAGAAGATTGTGTTACTCCCAACTCACAGTTCCAGTAGAGCCATTTACTCGCAAACTGTTACGTACCATTCAGTTCGCAGTTCTGTAGGATTGAGAGGCATCAACGCGAAACGCTTTTATACGTAAGCAGCGCACTGTATCAATAGGAAACAAATTACAAGCCAGACTACTGAGACTTCTTTTCAGCAAATAACTCTTCCCTTTCTTCCAGTTATCTGTTGTCTGTCTTTTGTTAAAGACGTTGGATCATTTAATGACCTAATGTCGATGTTTGATAATCAACTTGTGTGCGTGTTCTGATATATGACGGTTGGCGTTGATGTAACAGGACGTGTGTGAATGTTCTTAAGGACATAGATGTAAATAGAACTTTTATTTTCGAAGCATTATACCAAGGATTTTGGATAGGCCCGTAACACATTAATGTTTGATTAGCTATGTTATAAGATTGCAGTAATGGTAAAGAAGAATTGGAAAGTATGCACTAATGGAGTGATTTTATTTTTAAAATGCATTCTTTGCTGTTTTGCGTACTTCGTTGACCGTAGTATTCATTTGTATCAGATGGGTTTTGTTTCAAAGCTAGCAGCACTATTGCGCGGTCAGGAATTAATTTTGTTTTTTAACATATATGAAAAATTGTTTTGAAGTCGCTGATGTTTTTTTAGGTAGGTCTGTACATCATTTTCGCGAAGAGTCATTGAGAATGTCCAAACAGTTTTATATGAACTTGATGTAAATTAACTGTTGTATTGAACCGATAGGAACGAAAATTAAATCCTTCCGCCAACTTTTACTGTGAATTACCATTGCCGGATTGTATCTAAATTCGTTCAGCACTTTCGTAGATGAATCATTCGCTAATTTCGTGCGCTTTTTGCAGAGAACAAATACTATTTGATTCAATGTTCTAAATAACTTTATAACTTGATGGGTGAATATTTCATGTCCAACGTCTTCTGTGTCATATAGTATTGTAGATATTTTGATGTAGGTTAAGAACCAATAGGTTGAAATCTTGCATTAAGTCCTTAAGTAATTTGAACGCTTTTAGAAAACGTACATAACCCATTCAGGTACATCTTTCCACTCTTATCGATTGTCGATTATCAGATATAAATAGGGTCTTATGTAATGCAGCCACATGTGTTGTGTACTTCAATTTCGTGATCCCATGGAAACACATTTTCACTTGGAACAGAAGCAGCTTGCAATCGATAGGAAGATGTCTCGTACGAAATACGCTCTGAGGGAAGGTACAGCAGCCTTGGTACAGTAGATTACTTGCCGCCAAGTAAATTGTTAATTAATACGTTTAATATGCATTGAGGTCTTTCCAACCAGTAGAATTCCACAAGTATTATACCACATTGTTATTAAGAAGTGTACGTGTGTGCCTTAGTGTAATTTAAATATACCTATGTGCCTTTATGCCCAATCCTTATTTCACGCATTCTTGGCTTCGTGAGGATTTGGTGGTGAGTGTTTAGCTTCACGCTTCTGTCGATATACTCCTAGGGAAATAGCCCTTTATTACCCATTGGGTTCGATGTTAGGTAGACCCCAATTCCGGTGTGTTCGGCTGCACTTAATTCTTTATATTAAATGTTTGACACATTCACATGGAAGCAATCTTACAACTTGGGAATTTTATAGCTGTCTGCGTGTCTGTGCCTTCGCATGCTACTCCGACTTAGGTTCAGCTGGGAAGGCAACTTCGTGTTCAGATTTAGAAGAAAGTCGGCAGAGACAGAGGCGGACAGCATTTCTCTTAGGTGACCGCCATTTACCCGCTCTCCCCTAGTAATGGGGATTTAAGAAACTGCTGTGTGACGCCGAAAAGTTTATTTATTTCGGTGTTAATAAAAACAGAGGCAGTGAGAGAAGGTAAATAAATAAATTTTAAACAGTGTAATGAACCTGAACAACAACTGTCCGTGTTTACTTAGTATCTTTGGGATACTGGCGAAGTTCGTAGATTGATACAAATGGTTTCTTGTACGAGTTTCTACCTCGATTCACGCGTGTACTGCGTTTGCACTGTAAACAGTCCGGCTGGGGCGGCTATTATCCGGTCTCTGCTGGTATATTGTCTTCGGTGCTTTCTTACACGTAAATTGGGATTTAAATACAGACGAGAAGTGTAGGAAGAAGGGAGAGAGAAGGATGAAGAAAACGTGGGTATGGAAGTGAAATAAGCAACGATCAAAAACAGACAAGTGAAGAAACGAGAGGTCTAGGGAGAATACAGGCGGGCAGAGATTAACGAAAAAAT
>NW_019059690.1:883480-907304 GCF_000696155.1 Zootermopsis nevadensis
TATTTTACATTAAGATACGACCTGTTCTTTTTCGATTAACTTATTATCTCGTATTGTTATATTGTAAATTACATGTTTATAACATAGTCGTTATAAATAATCCGCGGAATCATTATTTAGTGCTAACGAGAATCGAGACAGGTAACTGAGAACTTGTAATTATTTTGTTCAGGACAGAGAATTTTTATTTGAATTCATTTTGTCGGTTATAAAACTGATGATTAATTTATATTCGAGATTTGATTTTGTTTTTAATTCTTTCTTCGTATTGCGTTTGGATGTTCTGTTTTAATAAAGTGTTATTCGCCAGTAACGGTCGTTGGGAAGCTTTGTCTGCTTTTTTGTCGGAAATTAGGTACTAACAAGTTCTTTAAAACGACGTGTTGAGAAACGTTAGAAGTTATTTCTCTTCGGAATCTTACAACGAGAGCTACTTACTCTATTCTCGCGTCCATTGTTCGTTCATGTGAGATGCTTTCAGGTTGTTAAATGCTACAGAATTCACCTGCTCTCCGTCGTCAGATACTCTTTCTTTAAACCCTTCTCTCCTTCAGTAATCTCTTCTTTGTTCTTTCTTTCTTACAGTCTTCGCCACACCATTCTCGGTGTGTGTGCGTGCGTGCTTAATGTTTCAAACGTCTCGAGTGTAACTTTATGTGTGTGGTACAGCAGGTAGCGAATTCGGTGTAAGATTCTGTGACATCAGCAGTTTCTGGGAGGATGACAGAAACAAAGGCCAGAATCAGAGTGGTAGAAAGGTGGATGAAACGTGTATGATTCAGAAATATGACAAAATGTGACAGAAAGTGGAAGAAGGTAGAAAATGAAGTACCAGAAAAGGAAGAAGAGAATTGTAGGAAGGTAAGAGGAAATTAAAAAAGAAAGAAATTAACAAAGAAAAGAAATAGAAACAAAAGTAGAAAATTCTGGAGAAGGAAATACGTGGACTAGGGAAGTTAATCGTGATGATGATGTTACTTGTTTTTCTGTTTTTACTTTGGCTCCGAAGGGTTAGAGGAATCAAATATCTAAGTTTAGATTATAATCCAGAGTGCTGACCTCAGGAGTAAATAGCGAAACAAACAGGACTTCTCACGTCCACTTTGCATGATTTACTGTCAGACAGAATTTCGGACTACAGTTAAGCGCTGTCTGCGATGTTTAGATGTTGATCAATGGGGTACTTTTTCCGGGTTACTGCCATGAAGCCATCAGAGTCAATGCGTCCTGAAGACACCGTAGCTTGCAAACCAGTAAGGGTGACATCTTTATAGGATCATCGCCTGGGTCAGCACAAATCGTAGTGATGTTGTCTGATGACACTGCTATTTTACGCTACAGGGCATCTTTTACCAAGATTAATGATCCTTGGGACTGTTGATTTAGAACTATTTGTCAAAGATACAACAGCAATAGCATATATCTTACTTGACATTTAAGATGCTTAGTATCTTTGCGTAATTAAAACTTAAAAAACCAGTGGGATAAAATTTTCAACCAAATTATGCGTGGCATCTCCATTAAACCACACCTAACACTGAAATAATCTGATTTCCTCACGTCTGACAACATAAGCTCCGTTTAAGCGTGTAAGCATATTCGTGAAGGATATTTTAGTCTCTAACAGAGGTAAATGCCACGCCACGTGTTAGATTTACCTACAGACACAAAAAATGAATATTCAACATCACTCATTTTTAAGCAAGCCAGATTAAATCTTAAGGCGTATGGCCTACAACAACTAATAAATTTCTGTGTAAGATTTGAGGTTTTCGCAGCGGTGAGTATGAAGATTTCTGCTTTCCATGAAAGTCTTTCTTACCCATAACGCGGGTGTCCCTGTTAGCGGCTAATTTGCCGGCACGCTGTGTGACAAATAACATTAGGAACGATAGAACCTCGCACACAACACTAATCATCAGAAAGACGAAGACGAAACTTCCATGCCTTGAGCAGTATTCGAACCAACGATCCCATTATCCAGGCAGCCAAGACCGACGCCTTACGCCATGCGGTCACTCAGATAAAACAACAACAGTATTAGTAGATACAGAGTGGTCACTCAGATAAAACAACAACAACAACAGTATTAGTAGATACAGAGAAGTGGTCGCCATCAAGAATGTGCATCAGCTAAATGCTGGCCGACTTTTAATGTTTCACGTTGACCCAGATCAGGGCGCTCTTCTGTTTTGGTAGGTGCTTGTTTGGTTGGTCGTTGTCCGCACACGTCCTCTGGTCATGACATCACGTGTTAGAGCAGGTAGCCTTAATGCTAACCCAAGCTGCTTACCCCTCGGGGATTTACAGAGAATATCTTATGAAAATGGTACCTCGTTTGTGTTGCTCCATCTCCAGCCACTAGTGGGTTTTTGACGTTCAGGTGGCGTACATGCTGTTACGAAAATTTCGCCTCTTTTAAAGATTTAATAGATCGTTTAAGAAGGTTTTAAAATTGGTTGCCTGTGCTCTAACTCGTTTTCTGCAAGTGCGTCTTTTAGTGGTGTGCTTCCGCGACTAAGTTTAAGCAGACTTTGGCAACATATAGCCGTAAAGCTTCTGAACAGCAATTGCCTTGATAATTAACCTGCGTTAAAATGCCAAGATGTGCTGTTACTGGTATTATGTGGATGTAAATCTCGGTCTCTCACGTTGTTGGCGTTTGAAAGGAATGTGCTGAGTAAAATAATTGGGACTGGGAAAGAGGAAATAATAGAAAATTGTATGTAGAATACCATCAGCATTACGCCTTTCTGACTTTACGTACATACATACATACATAGACACACACAGGAACTAACATTTTACTCTGTACCCAACTCTCGAAGTGAAATATACTTCTGATAATTGAGTGTCCGACATATTTTCTGTGTACCGAAGGGAGATTGCCCGCCGTTGTGCCGCGGTATTCGGTAGGAAGCAGGACTGATCACGGTCTTGGTTCACTTATGCACTTATGCACCTGCTGGTTGGAAGGGATGAATTCTTAGGACTAGAATGTAACTGTGCAATCACACTTTAATTCGGGATTTCTTATACTGCTCTACAGCATTTGAATCCCAGCTCGTTTTCCAGCAAGGTGTGAGAGCCGACTGTTCTCGGTTTATATCTGCAGTCTTGCATCTTTTCTTATCTTTCTGGTGTGGCGTGTTACTGCAGTCAGGTAGTGAAGAAAGAAGGCACTTGCCTTGAAACTAGGGCTACTTATCCGTTATTTTAGAGTTGCGGAGGTTTGGACCTTGGAATTTATAAACACAGCTTGTTCACAGGGGTCTCAGTATAAATTATATGTATCACATTCAACTAACCACAACATATCTCATGGTAAGTATACTAATTTCCTAAAACTTAATCCTACTTACATTTGTATTTTTGTTAAATATACTAAGGACAACAAATGTAACGTGTATAAATGGATTATGAATTTTTAAATAAGTAGAAATTAAGCAGCGTAATGACCTTTTGTTGAGTTCAAAGTTCAGCCGTGATAGAGCGGCAACTTCTTCGACTCCTCTGTGCTGCATGCAGTGTAAACAAGATTCTGCAGGCGTTACCGTTGTTTCTAATAAGAGACAGCGGCCATAAAATTTTTACTGTCGAGTCTTTGTAAACGAGTTCTGGTGTTTCTTTCCGGTGTTAATTCAAGAGCTAATAAAATATGTGCGCGCTTGGAAGCATGTATTTGTGTGTGTATACATCCAATTCACAGCTTTCGTATTAAAATTGTTTTTTTTTTGTGTGTATACACCCACTTCACAGCTTTCGTATTAAAATTGTTTTCAGGAATGGCACAAAAATAATGTATTTGCAACCTTTCTTAGCCTGATTTCCATAATAATTTTCGTATATACAGACTATGGTAACCGTGATGTCATTGTGCCTGTCCGCTAATAACTTTTGAACTAATTAGCCGTTGTTCATTCCACTTGTGGGTACCATGACTCTAATGTTTCTTTTTCTTCGGTGTGATAACTAATTACTCTTGGTGCTAGGCATGCAAAATGTGGTATGAGTATCTTATACAAAATGTTTCATAATTCTGAGTTCGTAGGAAAATTCTGTTATTTGGCAAAATACGGAAAATTTGGAAGTGGGACAAGGTTTTGCAGATAGTGTCAATCTGAAGTCTTGGATTTTTTGTTTTATCAAGGGCAAGTCGTTACTGCCCTACCCTCTACATTATCAGCAGCAAACACTTGGTGGCAACGTTGCCACTTTGAATTGAAAGCGAAAGGGTGATGTGTTTCTAGAGTAGGGTAAAACTTTGGGAAAACAGACAGGTACTAGCGGAAACTCTGGAAACACATCTCTCTTTCGCTGTCATGTCATCGTGGCAACATGGCCGTGATTGCTCATCCCAAATAGAACATTCCAACACTTGGGACTGGAAACACATGATTTGCAGCAACTATTTCCTCTCTATATTTTTCCGCATTTTGCCACATTAACGAGCTCCCCTAAGGCTAGAACTTAAGGGACATTTTGTATGTGTAAGTTCTGTTTCAGACATTACGTTTATATTCTAACAGTTACAAACATGGCAACGGTGCGTAATTTTGACGTTAATTCTGATAAATTTAACATGGATGGGAATCTACTAGTGCGAAGTTTGCAGAGAATTTAACAAGTAAATTGTATTATTGTGCTCTTTGGTTTCTTTCAGCCCGGCTTTATGGACTGAAACATTTAAGGGAAATAAACACAGTGACTTGTTCCCACATTTCATCTTTTATGTCCATCATGGCTTCTGATGGCAACTCTACCCTAAAGTGATAATTAATGCAGGTTAGTTAGTAACGGAGAAGTGGGCTTTAATATAATAACCCCACTTGACCCTAGTCAGGACGTCTAGCCTAATGGACTCATTACACAAATTTGTTTTCATAACCTCCCACTCTCATGAATGTTGAGATGCCTTTTATTGGCCCACAGACGGATAGTGTTAACAGCTGTTTCTGGAAGGATGTGCCAACGCTTGGTGCATTTTACAGCAGTCGTGTTACACATTGACCACTGTCTGAGGAATAGTGATCAAACTCCACGGTTCAGTACGTCACTGTTTCCATGTTTTGGGCCAGAGGTTCCCAAACTTTTATACCTTGCGACCCCCTTAAAACATTTCATAAATTTCACGCCCCCCTTCCAGAACAAGTGCAAGCAAACAGATTTGACATAAAATTTAGCTATGAGTATACATTTTTATAATTTAGTATATATTATTCAATGCATTTAATTTAAAAAACTGTAATCAAAATTACGCTTCATACCTGGATTAGTGGGATGGATGTGGTTGCTTCTGTGAACATAACATATTATACCGAGGTCTGAATTCTACAGCACTGTAAGACAACTAAATTGCCTCAACCAAGCAAAGAATGTTAAAAATGTTTCTCCATATTTCGTTAAAAAAATTTTTTCATGCAAACAAATTCCCCCCAGAAAACCACCCAAGGGGGGCGCGCCCCACACTTTGGTAACCTCTGTATATATCGGAATCGAACGTGAAACCCTAAAAAATAGTAAAATGTTACGCTATCTGCTGCTTCTTCTGAGATGAAGTCTGAGAACGAGATAGTGATTCTTCAGTAAGTATTGTTCTAGATCGTAGAAGAACACGACACAGTACAATATCGTATCCCAGCTAAGATGATTGGCAGTCTAAATAAACAAATCCTCCTCTCCTCTCTCACTTCTTGTAAAACTCGTGGTATAAATGTTACTGTCTGTCCTGCAAACATATGCTGTTCTCATTCTGATACTTTGTTAATTACTGAAAATATGTCTGACTGCTACGCTTTGTAAACGTACGGACAATTCTTGTCGACACGCCTCGTTTCAGGGGTTGCGCATCTCGGTTTTGCGTAATCGAGGAAAAATTATTGTAATTATATTTTCGCACGGAGCAGGCCTTAGTTGATTATCAGTGCTCTGAAGAAATTCCTCCCGGTAGCGGATGACTTACTTGATCATTGGGGGGGGGGTTTTGCCATTTTATGGAGAGGTGCCTGAAATTTAAACGCGAGATGGAAACTGGCATCTTACCGTAAAACGAGGTGTGTAAGGACATGCAGAAATGGTTAAAGTAATCGAAGATCATCTCCTCCACCGTGCATTCTGTGTCGTTCGATCACTCTGACAGCTTTCAGCCATGAACGCCGACGTCATCCTAGTAAACGCCAACACTTATTTTTTACGTTTTTATCGATTATTAATTCTGCGTATTAAGTATCACGTTTCGTTTGCCTTTTGTTTTCTTAGTCATTTTTCTCTCAAAATCTAACTTCACACATCGCGGTTTTACCGTTTGTGGCGGTTTTCAAGAACGTAGTCCCCCTCGAACTGCTAGGGTGTTCTGTGTTGTCTTGTTGAATATTTGTGTTATTCTCACGAGTCTTCGGTGTTTTAATGCGTACTTTTTTTCAGTGCCGCGCCATAATGCAAATATGACCAAATCTGTTTCACTCATTCCACCCTCTTGCACCTCTTTTCAAAGTCCACTTTATACCGATTGTTCATGCTACATTGCGGCCGAGGTTGAAAGGTAGCCGTGGCTTAAGAGAATTGTTGAGCCTTTATAAAAACAACGCATGATTCTACATAATTCAAAATTCAATGTTAAGCCCTTGGTTGGCTGTCTCACTCTTACCCTCTCCAGGGGGTGTTAAAACAAAAGCGCTTAGGGCCCTCTCGTCGTAGATTAACTGGGCTTCGGGTGTGCATAATTCAGAGGGCCTTAAAAAGAAAATGTTCACCAACTGTAGAGTGTTTCTGAACTTCGTACATTTCACAGAATTACTACAGTGTATCGAAGGAGTCCATAACAGCGTATATTATAAGGTACGGTAAAAGTCGAGTTCTCCCTTGACCTAATCCGGAAATAATGAAGGCATGTATAATCTTACCACTAGATAAATAGGAGCGTTCTGCTCCACCCTTGGATATGACCCGCAGTGGGCCCCAGAACCGGCGTCGGCGTGGTGGTTGAATATAATATCCAGGTTGTCCTGTCGTCAGTGATCAAACGATCGGCTCCTTACAGTGTGTAATGCGATGAAGTCCGATACTCTGTGTCGCCGTGTTCCATCTTCGAAGCCACTTGACGGATTTCTGTTAAGTTTTGGTATCCTATTTGTGAAATTTTGGACAACTTCAGTTTTGTTCCGTTGGTCCCGTATTATCACCTACTGTACATGAAGCTGAAATCGAGCTGTATCAATGGGATAATAGATTTTTATCTGCAAGAACAGTGTTTTATAAACAAAATTCTTCAAAGATTGAAGATATTTTAAAGCGCTAAGGTAAGTATTTCAGTGTATGTAAGATGGAATCATATTGAAATTAAGAAAGCTACTTAATACGGCGTTCCACAGTTTTGGTTTGATGATAAAATTCATAAGTGAGATTTTTTTCCGTCAGGGGTATGCACGCTGTTTCAGAATCTCTCACTTGTGCTACGTACATGTACATGAAGCAGAGTTGTGCTTGATATGCTAACGGTCGCTTAGCAGACCAGAAAATTTCACGCTTCTGAAGAACTCGAGATTTATTGACAGCGTTCACAAATTCAATCTCTGAAACCTGTTTTGAAACATACGAATCCAGTCCACACTCTGTTTAAGATTCATTTCAATAGTATTTTCCAATGTACGTCTGTATTTCCCAAATGGTGTCTTTTTATTTAGATTTTTCGTGTAAGATATATGCGTTTTCTCAATTTCCCCATGTGTGCTACATTTCCCGCCAATCTCACTTTTTTTGACTTGTCACCCCGATGATATATGAATGCAAGTAACGCTGTTTAAAAAATGGTCCTTTAGTTATTTGTCTCTCCCCTGATATTCTCCACTGAATTTTCTTCTAAGTCTACGTTCTATTATGTTAAGGTAACAGATTCGCAACTGAATGATAACATACATTTCCGAATTTAATCTTTTCTTAAGTTGAAGATTGTTTTTTTCTGGGCTGTAGCGCCGTGTAGTAAGGTGGAAGTTTACCAACGTTTCAGAAGGCCTTTCTGCCTCCACCATCAGGCCAACTTATTGCTACAACCCAGAAGACAGCCTTCCGCCGCCAGAACCTGAAATTCTAAGGTACCTCGTGATTATAGTAATTTTGACGTTGGTACTGTTCTAAAACAAATTTAACTGTGGCACGTTGGTGAACGATTTCATGCCACCCCTTTTATTATGACTTGTGCTGTATTCTACTGACAAGGCACAAGCTGGTACGAGTACTTCTCTGCCGTTTGTTTCTAGACCAGCCTTTATACTAGTGTCTAATTCTGTTGACTTGATTCTCCAATGCTGCAGCGCCGTGGCAAAGCGTATCTTGAGTATGTGTTTGGAAGGTGTGAGGGGAGGGGGCGTGAGGTACATTTACGAAGCTCTTATTTGAAGGGTCTCAGGGAGGTTGGGACGAAGAGCAAGTAGGAGTGGGGCAACTCAGTTTGATGCTCATTATTTAGTAACGAAGCTTTTACTGGGTTTCGCATCATAACAGCTGAGAACCCTCCTTTCTACTAACAATTCCCAACATATGGACCTCACATAATCGTCTACTGCGGATATTTCCGTTTATAATGATAGTGTTTATTACGCTGTTCTGGAAGAATCCACATCCGCTTGTGGTGTAGGCCTACCTCATTTACGTGCGTGTACGTTTATTTACTGATCTAAGACGTAAATAAAGGAAGAGAATAGCCACTTTCAAAATGCACCCCGTCCTTTCCCCTGAACTCACTTCCCCCTGCCTCTGGATTTTACACGCGATGTTTCCACATCAGGGGTTCGCAATAAAGTGTGCACGGCTTCTATAATAGTACTTGATGATTTCTGTCTTCTGGGTTGTTGCGCTGTGCAGTCTGGTCGATGTTAACCAACGTTTGAGGGCAATGAATCGCCCTGATGACGGAGGCAGTATGACCTCTGAAACGTTGGTAAACATCGACCAGACTACACAGCGCAACAACCCAGAAGACGGAAATCTTCATACTCACTGCTGTGAAAACCTCAAATCTTACAAAGTACTTGATGTTTAAAGCCCAGTAAAAAGAATTTTTTTTCTCAGGGTGAGAAATCTGGAGAACGGGATAACACGCGTGTGTCGCACTAGTGACAGTATTTTTAGCCGCCAAACCTTTTTAGAGACTTAGAGTTGAAAATATATTATAATGTAAATAGTAAAGTTGTCCCTATGCCTGATTTCTGAGCATTGCCCCATGCAGCAGACCCATGGAGTGGTTGGTACTTGGTGGAGATGAATGGTTAGCTTCACGCTTCATCTGTTTTATCCCTATTTAGTAAAGCTGTCCCATTACAGGCTTCTGGGGAAAGGTATAGCTGCTCCTCATTGTTGACCTCGGTACTAGAAGGGGGTGACTGGTCTGCGTCACGCCCCGGCCGCTCTATACCCCAGAGAATAGGACCCCAAACCCCCACCCCCTGTAGTACTTGTTGGTATTAAGCTGGGTGGGCCCCAGAGCCTGTCTGGACGCGGAGACTGGAAGAAAATTTTGTTGACGCTGCCGAGGATCGAACGCTGGTAGTCTACTCCGTATTCAGACGTTGTAGTGAGTTTCACCGGGTCTAGATAAATATTATGAGGCCGACTGAATCAAAAATATTCAAATGGTTGTGGTATGTGACCCTCATTGCTGAGATGAGATATCCACACAAAATTTTTGCCGGAATTTCGATACACTGACTTAATCAAATAAATCAAATCCTATTACGGAACCGGGATTTTACTGACTGTAGGTATTTTTGTAAAGTCTAAAAGATACATGTACCTGTCTGTGGGGAACGTAGATTTCTTACTTTGAGTTTGTATTTGTTTTATCATAGAGATGCATGGTAGTGTTACTTCAGGCGGGGGACATCTATTTGGACAAATTACGGGAAACTTCTGTGAAGGCATTAAAGCATAAACTTCAAGTTTGGATAAAAGTAAGATGGTATTATTCAATGGCATGACTAGATGAGTTGAAAGTCAGTTTATGTACTTGACAGTTGTTTAATTGTTCGGATTCGTTGTTGCTTAGCAACAAAGTTAGGGCATGTATTCATAATGTTCTCTTGAGATGTAACGTAATTACTGGAGAGTAATGTATATATATATATATATACATCTTTGTGCCCCCTATAGGGGATCTAGAAGTCATGTTTCCTTGCCGTTTGAGTGTAACGGTGGAAAGGTATAGGCCTTGTACCTATAAAACTAGCTTGTTTGACTGGTAAGGAAGTTACAGGAAAGGTTTGGAAATCAGAACAAAGTTATATTCTATACAGATTAAATGAAACCTGTTTAAAGTAGAACTTAAAGTAATCTGAAAACAACATTAGCCGGAATTACTCCAATAAACGTACACTGCTTATCGGGTAAAATAAAAACAATATATCGATGGATATTTACCTTCTCGTATAAAGCGAAAACCTGATCTCTGAAACAGCTACATATTCATAGATTTCCTAAATGTATTTCGGAAGCTGGAGTGGTATTTTGCCTATCCCCGTTGGTATTCAGTAATCGTTGAGCACGTGTTAATATAGCTAATTAATACATTTATATAATTGAAATGAATGGGCCCTATTCAGTTTCCAATTTGACACGTAATGGAGATTAGTGGATATCAAACTCTGATTTTATCCGAGGGAGTTATCGATAATTGATAACTAATGTGCTACTTTGGTTTTTCAGGGGTGATCCATTTGGAATGTCGAAGGTTGCACCACGGTTCTGCAAACACTAGTTTATATCAGTGATATCACTGTGAAGCCTTACTTAGAGCAGGTGGTAAAAAAAAAATAGCGGTGTGGAGGAGCCGACTGTTATTCAATCGGTGACGAACACGTGGGTACGTGCTATATAAGACTTCCAAAAATACAGAACCAGTACACAATTACCCTAAAGACGGGAACTGCAGTGTTTGCCGAAACGTTGCAAAACCTTTCGGCTCATCCCTGAAAAAATAAAAACAAACGAAATCTCACAGTGAACTCCTGACGTGAAAATTTAAGGACGTTTGTTCTTCTCCTGCAATTACCTTTGTGATGCAGTGTCACTTTTGAAAAGCGAAGTTTATGTGGTCAAGATATTCCCTGCTATTGTGATGCCCGAATCTTAAACAACGTTTTCGCAAAAACCTGCCGGTAGACCTTGTCCTGTTCTTTGTATCATGACCAGAAATTTATTTCATATTTGTGCAGAACGCGTTTAACTACCCCCCCCCCCCAATATATGTCACTCCCCTTTAGCTCTCTATCCCTCAAGTTTGTACGGCAACATTTTCTTCACATTTATTATTTTCACAATGCATCAGCCATCTCCTCCTTCTGGGTTTACTTTTAATATGGTAGCTACATTACACATGATTATGTATTTTAACATCTGGAAGTCACTGATTTGATTTATTATAGATCATCAGTGCGCCTGGTAATGTAATACCACCGGTTTGACAATGTATACATTATTTCCACCGATATATGGACACATCATAGTCACAATAATAATACAGCGCTCACATTAGCATTGAGTGTTTGCCCGCTGCAGCCCGACAGAGTCTAAATCAAAACTGTCGATTTTAACATAAACGTTATCTGCGTAATTTATATTGCAATATAACGAATAGACCTATTTTCAAAACGAAAATCATTGGATTTCATAAAATTTGTTGTTATTATGTCTGTCATACGTAAATGCATATATTCGATTAAAGTTGTAAGATTTAAATGTTGGCGCATTATATTAGTTAAGCTACGGATTGGCCTGAAAATGTTACATTGTATCGAAACATGTTGCCAGTGAATTAGAACATATATGCTTTTAACATTTAGTTGTGTTTATGATCTGCAATATTAAAGTTTAATATTAAAACGCAACTGAAGTGCTTGTTTATAAGATCTGTAAGTTAACATCACGCCTACACGAAGATTGTAAAATCGGTTTTAATACATTTCCATTTAAATATGGGAGATATGTTTTTGAGATCTGATAAGCAACATACCAGAAATACCATTTTTTTGAAAAGAAGTACCCAACAATCAGACCTCTTTTTTTGCCTTACTGTCCCGTAATTTTTTTTGTCAAATTGCAATGCGCTCATAACAGCAAGGTACACACTGTTACTTCAGCAGTAGATGTTTGTTCCAACTACGAGTAGAAGCTGCCTGTAATAGGATCAGAGTCTTTGAAGTTGAAGCGTCTTCGTAATTCTGCTGCTTCTCTCATAACTACCACCAGCATTTGCTGTCGCTCCAACTGCTGTTACCACTGTTAGTACTATCCCCCCCCATCACCATTACAAAGCCTGCAATCTTATCACTCTCATCACAAGAGAATTTCTCTTGCCCCAAACCCTAGCACAGTTTGCATTTTCACATCTTAAATTAAACTGGATGGTGTAGCCGTACGTGTGTTCACGGAATATCAGTTTCGAATCTCAGAAGTTACATGTTCCTTGGCAGAAGTGTCTCGTACTTTGGTCAGCGACGTTAGGCGAATTAAGTGTCGTTATTCATTCTGTAGTGTGACATCCCAGTGTGTTGTTTGTGTCTCTTGACTTTAATAGCATTGCCACTTCTACACACACTTTTCAGTTTTGGCAAGAGTACTTGAAACGCCCATGAGCCGGGATAGCTCAGTCAGTATAGTGACTAGCTACGGGCTGGACTGAGGTTCGATCCCCGGACGGGAGTAGAGGATTTTTCCTCTAGCCTCTGCGTCCAGACCGGCTCTGGGGCCCACCCAGCCTCCTCCACAATGGGTACCGGGGTCCTTTCCCGGGGGTAAAGCCGGCCGGGGCGTGATGCTGACCACTCACCCCCATCTAGTGCCGAGGTCAAAGAAGAGAGGAGCTATACCTCCACTCACCCCAAACGCCTACATGGCGTATAGTGGGACAAACTTTACTTTTACTTGAAACGCCCAACACACAAATCCACAGAAATAAAAGCACAGCACAACAGAACTCACCATGCAGTACCCCGTTATTTTAAAATACCATTGGATTATTTTAGTATATTTTATATTGAAGAAATTTAATACAGTATTTCCTCGATTTTAAGACGCCATCTGCTGTAATATGCATCCTTGATTTAGTACTACGTTTTCAAGAAAAAGAATACGTATATTACAATAGGAATGATTAATATTCAAACGTAAAGCTTCTTTATATTAATTCTTTCGGAGTCTTCTTTGTTGCTGTCTTCTGGGTTGTTGCGTCGTATGATTTGGTAGAAGTTTACCGATATTCCTGCTACCATCATCAGGGCGATGAGATCGCAACCCCGAAGATAGTCATCTTTAGCCTCCCATTTCATCCCACGCCATAGAGTCTGCGTATAAAGCAACATCCATGAATACCCTGTCTGTAGTTGAAAGTTCTTCCTTAAGTATTTTTAATATCGTCTCATTTACTTCTAGGTGGTCTCCCAAGCAGCTCCTGCCTTCTTTAAAGCCTTCCCTGTTAGTGAAACTTGTAATTAAACCCTTCATCACTAATCAGTTTGTTTCATTAACATATTTGTGATTTAGAAGTTTGTAGTAGGCAATCTGTTCATCCCTGTCAATATTCAACATGCATTGCCCCATAATGTTAGGTCTTTCTGTTTGTAAAGCAGCTAATTGGCCCGCTCATATAATTCAAACGAATGGATGTTATTCTGTTCCCACTGGTTCATTGGACATCAGTGAATCCGAGAATCATGTTAATCAAAATTTTGGGCAACTTTTCTTAATTTAAAAGGAAATACAGAACTAATGTCGCATCTCTACATTCCTTCCTTCCGTTTGTCAAGCCTTTGGAGTATTTTTTTGTTTGTTTCAATGGTTATTATCGAACTTAGGAATTTAGTCGTCTAAAATTTTGTATTTATATAGTTCATAAACTTACCTACAAACTGTTTATGAGGCGTTTTAAGTGTTAAAAATATAAAAATCTGATTGTGAAAATTATGCACATAAACAGAAAAGTGAATTGTGTAATTATAAATGTTATAGTTATTTATAGGTTCACATTAAATTATTGCTTGGTGTTGGCATTTGTAAGTTTTCGTCTTTATGTTTTTCATTCATGTATTTATAACACCATTTCTTTTTTCAGGCTGAAGGTGAGCATTTCATACCGATTTCGTCTTGAACCTCTGCTGGTAAGAGATGTTTCTTTAAAAGTGTTCTCTGAAATATACATAGGTCTATATGATATTTTTTTCATTAGATTGTGTATGTATCTCGTAATGGGATTCAAGTTATCATAAATACCTTCTATATTTGTCTCGGTAAGAAGACAGACTGATGGTGCTAGATGTTGAAGATGATCTGACCTAGAAGGGAAGAGCAATGGATCGATGGGGAAAAATACGAAATGAGGAGCTTCATAATGTATACTATTTATCAAGTACTATTAGGATGATCAGATCAGAGAGGGCGAGATCTTTATTCGCAGAATCTGAAAGGAGACTTCGGCGTAAATGGGAGGATAATATTAAGACGGATCTTAATTAAATTGTTTGTGAGGATAGGGACCTACAGCAGGCTCTTGTGAATACCATAATAAACCTATACGAGATTCTGTCAAAATCCGTACCGTATGCCCGAAGGTATCAGACGGAATGACGTGACCTCCCGTATATGCGTTAACTTATGGCACAGACTGTGAAAGATTTTAAGAATCAATGTTTTCTCTTGCTTTTGCACCGATTCGTAGGAGAAACGGTTAAATGCTTGATTGCGTAAAATGGAAAAGTTTTTTTGACTGAGTAAGTGATGGTGTGATGTAAGAGGTTGGTCCCACCTTGTCAGCCTGAGCTGTATCACGAAATAGAAACAATTTAGTCACGAGATTGTGGCAGAGTTAGTAATAATTTGCAGCATTATTTAATTCCCTTTTCGTGTGAAACTGAACATTTTTTTTAGTTTCGGGAATCGAGAAGATGTTGGCTGCCAGACTCTGTTGAAACTGTCTGGCGAGTATCTGGATATATCAAATCTAAAACTTCTTGACGATGGTGAAGAGTCAATTGAATAAAAATTTACTTGGATATTATCCATCGTCTAGTAATAAAACGTAAAAAACGTAAAACGACGTTTCGGAGATGGGGCTCTATCTCCGTCTTCAGGTATCCAAGTAAATTTTTATTCAATTGAGTATCTGGATATTCAAGACATTTTTCTTTAGTGGCTCATGAAAGATTTCCGCACTCTTTATAGTGTTAGTTTATTTGACGACTTTGCCTGAAGTACAGAGGTTATATGGCATTGATTTACTGATAGCCGTTATTTGATTGTTATGCTGTTTCACGCAATTTTTCGAACCGAGATAAAAACTCTCTTTACGTGATTGAGTCTTGGATAATTTCAAAATAAGCTGATGAAAAAAATTACACTTTTTTTTACACTGTTCAAAGCAGGAGTGTGAGTTCTAGAGCACCCGTTAAGACATTGATGTTCTTTATGATTTCATGACCAACTCAGTCATACATTTCATAATTTCAGGAAAGTGGAAAATTAAATTTGCTTACCGGCCTCTCGTTTCTTCTTTGATGTCGCTGAAGCCACAGACAATCTTCAGTTGGAACTCATTGGCCTATAGAGTGATACGAAACTAAAGCAAGTTCACTTTCTTGAAGCTTACCACCGATCTTTTGTGCTCTTAAACGAGTTCATATCAGTTTGAAGGACTTTGGAAGTGAGATATCATCTGTATTTGCGTCCACAATCATTTATGAACAATTAATGCGTTACATCGTGATAACCTCTTTCCAACCCTGAAAAGGACTCAAAGCCTATAATTCAGACCTTTTATAGAAAGTTTTTTTAGCCCTGGATTATAGGCATTGTTTGAGAGATTATTACGTTATCTGATAATGTTATCTCAGTCAAAGATATTATACAGCATCGATTGATTCCTACTTTATTTAAGGATGTTGTATCAACTGCAAAAGTTATGTATCAACGTTTAATTGATTCCTGTGTTATTTAACCGTGCTGTTTCTTTTACACACACAGTATGGCGTCGATTGATCGATTTTCAATGCTTTGTAGAATTGTGTTTCAGTGGTATCTAAGCGCAATGCCGCTCAAGTTACACCCGAAGCACTGTATTTAATGTTGGCATATTCACGGCTGTTTTTATGGACACTGTGTGAACTCTCTTTCCATATAAAATAAGCAGACTAGAAATACTTGTAACGTTTATGTGAATGTGGAGTTATAAACACGCGTTTTCAAAATCACAGTGTTCTTGGGACGGGGCAGGATATCTGCTCGTTTCGCTGTCGCGTATGCGTCATTGCGAGCGACGCGGGAGAAACTTGACGTTCGCAATCCCTGTATATTTCTTTAATGAGCGGTGCCATATCTACGGTAACTATTTTCCACGACACAATTATTTTTCGAATCATTGTGTCTCATTTGTTCGTATTCCTTTATGTTCTAGCAGAGGCTTCAGTTTTTGGAATAGACGGTGCTTCAAGATTAAGCACGAATTGACGAAGCGTAGATCTGAAAACATTTGTACCCATCTTTATTAATGAATATTTTCTACGTAACAGCCTCTGTTATTTCAGCTCCCGTAAGAATGCAACGAATGTATCGATAACTATGAGAACAAGATGGCATTCTATGTAAGTTTACGAACTAACTCCATGAAGTCTTGAGAAGCTTATAATCCCTAAAATAGACATAGAATTGCCTGCCACTTACGTAACATGAAGGTTTATTAAAGTGTGCACTAGATACCAACGTTCAACCCTTTCCTGAGCCAGATTTATCCAATCCACATCCTGACATCTAACATATTAACTATCGTCCGATCTACCCTTAAGTAATTTAAGTGGTGACGTCTCTTCAAGGTTTCCGACTAAAATTCTTAGCGTTTCTCGTCTTCATGTTTGCTACCTGCCTTACCGCCTCCTCATTTTATGACGCTAATAGTGTTCATAATTTAACAGAAACTTGGCAGTATTTAAAACGTTTACAAGATTAGCTGCTTCAGAATATGTCAAATATCTGTAATTTTGGTATTTTTAAATTTGTTCTTATTTATGGCGCCATTAATACAATTCTGGGTGTCAGCCCTTTGAAACCGAAGCGGATCTAAATAATTAATATTTTAAAACTCATTTCCTACCCCAAAACGTACGCAACGTATATCCATTATAAATATCAATTGGATATAATACTGTTTGGGTAAATAGATGCTGTCTGTTCTTAGAATCTTACGAAAATAAAAAAACAAAGACTCTGTAGTTGAAATTCAGAGTTATTGAATGTCAAATCACGTTGCTCGTATAGTTACCACAGAATTTTAAAGGGGTGTTATGCCCCTTACTAATCTAATCAGACTTTCGACCGACCGACAGGTTAAAAATAATCTATCAGACCTGTTACCAGCAAGCAGCAAAGGCCGAGAGTGGGCTACAACGCCTAAACACCTATTACCCAAACGAATATTATAGTCTTTGTCCTTGGTTCATATAATCGAAAACTGCTTCACAAGCGCTTGCCCGCCGTTCAGTGTAGAAGCATTATCCCCGTAGTCTCTGCGCACTTGAACGGGTATCATGGAGGAATGGCTCATGGTACAACCACTCAGATACCACGTGCCCGTTTCCCGTGCTTTCGACTGACATTTTTTTAGCTCACTGTGCCCTTTTCGCCAGTGTTTGGTACAGTAGTCTAGTGTAAGGACAGCAAGGAAGCCTTGATCACTGTATTTCTCTTCATTGTGCTTCGGGAGGACGTCTCATATCGCACCTTGATATTTGACCTCAACAAGAGCATTTTCGTGTTTCCAACTGAGGGTAAAGAGGGAAAGTATCCAGTAAAAGGACAAGGAAGATTACACAGTTGGTTGCTGCTTTTAGCTAAGTCATTCAATCGTGTTTGTTTCTTCTTGAGTGCAAAACATGGTCGGATTTTATCTTCTATTTGCAGCATATAACCCCAGTTGCTGCGGAAGTGAAGTGTTTCGGCCTTCCACTATTTTCCCTGTTTCTTGGGCATATTCTGCTTGCACATTTCTGTTCAGTGAAATTTTTGTATTGATGTTGGTGCTGTACACCAGTGGTCCCCAACCTCTTTGTGCCTACGGGCACATTCGAGAGTTTATGAGATCGTGGCGGGCACCAACCAATTAACAAAGCCAAATTTTCCATTCTCTGGACAAATAAGATATGGACACCAAATAATACACAAAACAACACGACGTTTAATGATACAAGAAACCAAGCGATCAAAAATACGTACTTTTATAAGTACAATTATTATTACTCAAGTGGGAAGTTTGACCGTATAAAGTAGGTCTAATGAGATTTCTGATCTGTTTGAAATGGTTACTCTGTCTGTCTATCTGTACAAGGCCTGTGTCTCCAACAATCAGTTTGTAGGGTGTGAAAGTGTGTGTTCAATTAATCAGGCTCAGGGTAGGGACAGGTGTTGGGCTGTTCTGAAGAATGAATATTCGAATTTCGTAAAGTGCGCGGGCAATTTCTTGAATAGCTGAGCGACTATGTGTTTCTTAAGAAGGATTTTGCTACATATAATTAAAATATTGTTGCACGTAGATTAACTTACTTTGAAAATATATCCGTATGCTTTCTCTTTGACTCACTCTTGCAGTATAGTGGTGCTGTTCAAATAATCGAATCTGTGGAAGGCGGACGTGACGTCACGGGTAGTGTGTAGTGCCACTAATTAGATATGCTTTCTTCTCAATGAAATATCTTTCCAGATACAGCTGCTGCACCTGCTTCTTTTCTCATGCAAACATTTGCTTATTGAGGTTCTTTTCCTCGTGGGGCGCTGAGGTTATACAGAATGTGCCATTTAAAACACAACCCAGCAACTATCACAAACTACGGACAGACGCTGCTTAACTTTCATGGGTATTACTATACAGATTTACATTACCGGCCCATTTGTCACGAATATTTTTCACCTCTGTACTTCGCCTCTATTTGAGGATACCAGTTATTGTAAGGCCCTAGAATTTATGTATTGCATTTCATTATAAAGTTACTTTCCAGAGCTTACAATTATACTCATACTTTGTAACGTAAAAGTATTATCACATGGTATTTAGGCCTGTTACATTGAAACAGTAAATATCTGTAGCCAGTTACCTGAATGTACGTCATTTGTTCTTTGTTAAGTTCCCAAACCAACATAAGAAACATATTTATACCCACATTTCATAACTTAATAATACACAGTATCCGTCCCATAGAACACTTATTCCATTGAAACATTTCTACTGTATATTGTATATAAATCTCGTGAAACCGGAGAACTTCGAAAATTATGTTTTGGGGAATTGTGAAGAACATTTTACCATCTAGTGTCAGTACTGACCATGGTTCCAGCTGGTTACCTTCAGAATGACTGCATTCCGCACTATGTGGTAGGCCTATATTATGAATGATAACGTCATTTATTACTATATACACGCAGATTGGGTATTAGGCGTACGTAATGAAGAACATTGCTTTTGAGACGCAAAATGCAGACAAGTTTAAAAAAACTTAAAATACACCAAACAAATTAAAAATTGACATAAATATATTGAAATGCGTAATAAAGAATAGA
This sequence comes from Zootermopsis nevadensis, assembly GCF_000696155.1. The sequence goes on from NW_019059690.1 coordinate 903,062, forward strand.
ACAAACATATTCGAAGTCTGACGATGTGAATTGTAATATGTAAAATTGTTTTGTGGAGTTTGTCAATCGTCTTAATTGTAATATTATAAAAGTACGTGGTTTTCGGAGCTGGATTCTGATTTTGTTTATGTTAAAAGAGGCAAAGAGGGGGAAAAGAGCGGTAGTCGGTTGGCCCCCTGGGTGACCTAGCCTCAGAGCTCCATGTCTGAAGCAGAATCCAGCTTCCGGAACGCCGTAGTTTTAATATTATAATTTAGACGATGGGTGAAGTACAAAAGAACAGTTTTACATATTACAATAAAGTGTCGATTGCGTAGAAACTCCTTATAACCCTTTAGATATAAATGTTTCGTTCCAAAATATTGTTTCCCCATCTCCCTGGAAATCATATGGCTTCTTGTGTTGTGTTCATCAGAGGTCGCGAACCGGGGTCCAAAATATTGTTTCCCCACCTCCCTGGAAATCATATGGCTTCTTGTATTGTGTTCATCAGAGGTCGCGAACCGGGGCCCAACATGTATAGGCCCAGAATGAGTCCTGCTATATAGGGTTGGCGTAATTATCTGTTCAGAAACATTGTCTAAATGGACGTAATGTGTAGCATAAAGTAGCTTAGAAACCCCAAGGATAACTTACTCCAAGCAGTAGCATCATTGCTAAGAACCAAATACGTTCTCAGCTAGTCAAATAAATTCCCTATTTTTTGTGGAAACCGAAGGTTTATTACAATATTTACGAGAGTCCGCCACTGGTCGTTCGAGTAGCGACTTAATTTTCAAATGGATGCCTAGAAGGTTCGCGTGCGTATTGTCAGTACGAATACTGTAAATCGATCGCGTGAAATATAGGTTAGTAGGAGCTGTCCTGTGGTTTCAACATCCCATTTTCACTTAAATTTGCCGACGAAATGGCTTCATTGCATATGGTTATGTAGGTGTGGAAATATTTCGACTCTTGGAGGTATATTCACTCCTAGATATGCATGTACGGCTTTTTCGCCTCTCTATTCGTATTCTATGAGTCGTGCAGAATTGAAATGTCCAGTAGTTCGCCAGAAAGTTGGATCTGGATGTTTGAATGTCGCTAGCGTAAAGTGATGCTGTATGCTCTTTTTACCCCTGCACTTGGCTTGCTACTTTCTGCGAATGCAGCGGCTCAGCTAACTGAGCTACGCGATCTCATCTTCGATATGGGTTTGCTGTGTACAGTCGCACACAAAACAAATATTTTATACGTGTTATGACGTTCGGCTCTACGTGTGAGACTCATACTTCCTTAAAATGCTTCACTCTGCATGATTAGTCTAGCAATAACTACTAATATTTCTGTGCACTATTTACACTAGTACAGATTTCGAATATGTTAAATTTGCCACATATAACCTCGTGTTCCTCAGTTTTCCCCCGTCACCTCGTATTTTGTTTACTGTTCTTTCTGCTGTTGTGAAACTTGAAGATTAATATATGTTACCGTAAAATCTCGCCATTTTACCCGATTGCAAGTGACTACATTCTGTTTCAAATAACAAGTCCTTTTTAATATTATCTGATTTTGACGCTCGAGCCAACCGAGTGGTATCTTACTTGTAATCAGGTGTCAACAAGTTAGGAAATGAAAGCAATGGAATATCCGCACAGTGATGGATAAAAACAACCGACAAATTCTATTTCGCTCTTATCTTTTTCCAACATCCCTACGTTCAAATGTGTCAGTGTCGCGATGCAAAGTTATTGATTATCAAAGTATTTGGTACATATGCTTACCACTGGGGTTTAAAGGGTTTACCTAGACCCTCGTCACTATTCCAGCTACAGATTTATTGTTACATATCTGTGGAGAAATAAAAAGAGCACGAGATAATTTTAACGAAAATTTAGCGATTTTTTTTTCACTGGTAGGCCTTGATTATTCGCTTATCTGGCACGAGCAGATGAGTGAGTTTGCTGATTCCTGGCTGTGATCTTAATGCAAAGAACGCATAATAACGATATCGAGTCATAAATCAGACACTGCTCTGTTCTAAAATGCATTTCGTAGCTTCATTTATGTTCTCCTACCAAATACATGTAAATTCAATTTACGTGTATTAACACTTGGTGTATATGTGAAGGTACTGCAGGCCTGTTGATGAGGAACACAAACATCCTGCAGGCCTGCTCTCTGAGGGACTCTCTCTAATTGATACATAATGGATATGCAGGGATGCCAACATCTCAGGGGAATTCTGAGCCGGAAGAGAGGTACGCTAAGTGAGGCGAAGCTTATCTGTAGGGGAATTTAATCTTCCCCATCCTGAAAATTAGGTGGCACCTTTCTTCTGCGTGCTATGTCCTTAGAATGAACTACTGCATTATCACTGTAATGTGTTCTTTATAGACATAATAGTTAAATAATGAAAATCTGAAACCCGTGGTTTGCTCTACTCTTGTACCCACCATGTTGTGTCTCCCGTATCTACGTATTTGTGTTTTATTTTATTTATTTTTACGCTTGGTAGAAGAAAGACGTTTGTCATGTTAATATTGCATTCTTGCCCCTTTTCCTTTTTTGTGCCATTCCTCGTCATTCTACCTTGTGCATGTTTACTCCTTTTTCTACAAGTATTCTGAAGTTTAGCATAGTGTTAACGTGTCATATTGACATTCTGAGGGGCGTCCGGTTAAAATACCTACCGGAGGTTGCATATAGGCTGACATGAGTTTTTGAGATTTTAGTTTCTTGCAGAGGTGAATGTTTTGTTTCTGGTATTCTTGGTTGCTACGCCGTTCAGTCTCATAGGCCTACCATCTACAAGACCACGCGGTGTCACAGCACGAACGACCACACAGTTGACTGCAATTTATTTCGTACGTGCGGGCAGATTTAGAAGTTGCCCAAATGTCTTGAATCTAGACCGTGACACCAACTGTATGTATGCGTCGTGATTAATTATTATAGAGCTGCGAATTACTATCAAGCTATAATTTTTCATCTGTGGTTGTAAGAAGTTGTGAAATGTTGACATGGCATAATCATACTAATGCATTCGTTCTGATATTGCGTGTAGATTTTCAGTTTGTGAATGTTCATTTTCTGTGATCTGTTACGTGTTAGCGTAAAACGGGCTTTCTAATCTTGTAGGCGGTTACCAACATTTACTAAGGCTTTAAGACATCCACGGCCTCGCAACCAGGAGGATAGCCCATTTTGCCTTAAAAAAGGTTATTTTGGAGGCAGAAATTCAAGTTACCTGAAGGGTTCAGTCGGGACTCGCGAAAAAAAAATCTTGAAGATCGTGGTCCGAGGTATGAAATAACATGCTTCATAGGCATTGATCCTCTGCTGGTTTATGCCAAACCTAACCTATCGTAAACTGACTGGGGGGGGGGGATTAAGCAGGAGGCTGTAATCAAAACGGGGTCGGAAGAAACGCAGATATGTTTTTCTCGAGATCCAAACGGACTGTGAATATTTTGTCGTTGTTGTCTGCATTAAAACAAGGAATTTAACATGTGGACACATGAAAATTCGTTCATTCGTTATCGATTTGTTACGTATGGGCAAACGGACTGACAGACAGGCATGGCGAAGCAAATGTTCGTTGCCAGCAAGACAAAAAGATCCAAATACGGACAGAACTACAGTTAACATTTGCTAACGCCCTTCATTTTTCCAAACTTTTATCGCAAACGTTGTTCTTTAACGCTGACGAAAGAACATAAATTACACATATTTCCAAAATTGACCTGGAAAACAAATGGATCTAAGGGGGTTGAGGTAAAGTGGGGAGGTTTATAATGTTACATACGAGGTGCGATCGGAAAGTTTCAAGACTGTGTCAATAGAGGGCGAACCGGATGTAGTACGAGCTTCTGCCGTTAGGGGGTGCGGCCTACATTCATAGTGAATCAGTGTGCCAGCCGGCATCATCGAATTAGCATTTGTTTCTTAGTTACGGGCGTTTTGGTAGTGCATTACACCGACCCTCCTGCGATTTCGGAATGGCGTGTGCATCAAATTTTGCCAAAGACTCGCCAAAACGGCTACGGAAACCTATGAAATGCTAAAGCAAGCATTTGGGGAGGCCGCAATGGGTCGTGCACAAACTTTGGTGTGGCATTCACGTTTTAAAAATGACCGAACCTCTGTCGATGATGACGAGAGTTCTGGACGACCATCTTCGAGCACAACGCCCGAAAATGTTACGAAGATCGACGTCGTACCATCAACGACTTGTGCGACATTGTTGGGATAGACTATGGGA
>NW_019059690.1:907429-931151 GCF_000696155.1 Zootermopsis nevadensis
GATGCTTCCAGGCTTGGCAGCGGCGCTGGGATCGTTGTGTTCACTCCCAGGGGAACTACTTCGAGGGTGATGGATGAATTTAATACCTGAGATAAGTGTACGGGTTTTTATACGCGCAGTTTGTAAACTTTCCGATCGCACCTCGTAACTGCTCTCTATAATTTCACAGGTCACCTAATATTACTTCTCATCTTGCATTCTCAGGAACTTTCTTTTCGTTTCAGTACTTCCCTAAGAAGACGCACACAGCAGAGATGTAGAATCTGAGTGTAAAGTTTGGAACAGAATTCTGGTCACGTGAAGCGTATACTCAGTTCTTGTTTTACAGAAAGTTTACTGACCGGGCCGTTTATCTGAACTGTGTAGCAGAGGTTAAGAATTACATTTCATATAGGGTCATTAATTGAGGCGACACCTTTTAATCTCATGTGACAGTTTTATGAGGTCCACCAAGCAATTCTCATTTTTGTCTTACACGAGCTACCACCAGTCAGACGGATCGTGTAATTGCCCGGATGAAAAAGTGTTGGGATTCTTTCCTGTAACTCTTGCGGGTTAGCAATCGAAATATTAATGGAAAAGCTACATTCGCCATGTTGTGTCGCCTGTATCATCGTCTGTATTTCTATTTTCTTTATTCTTACGCCTGTAAGAAGGGAGATATTTGTATTGTTGTAAGTGAAAAGGCTGAAATAGTTGCCTTTTTCTTCTGGAATGAAGGTATGTGACTCAAGGGTTGGAGGTGGCGTCTGCTGTAGCGCGGGGCGTAGGACTAGAGACGTTGATTCTACAGGACGGCTAGTCTCGACGAATTATGGCGTCTTTTATGGATGGGGAAGTTTGCCCAATTTAGTGATGAAATACGACATAGGAAGAAACTGAAGCCACTTCTTGTTTCGTTCTTTTATTGTACCTTTCCAATCTTGTTCCATTTTCATTTCGTTTCTCGTTATTTTGTTTTGTCTTCTGCTCCATTTGTTGATATGTTCTTCGTCTGCTTCTATGTAAGTTGCAATTTACTCCTCGGTTTTGATCTTTCTGTTTCTCTTTTTTTCACTACAGATGAGAGCAGATTAAGAGTTTTAGTGAAGGTGACGGTCATTTGGGATGTTGCATCTTGTAGTCTGGGAGAAATTAACCAACGTTTCAGATGACGTCTCCATCATCACGTCGATCCCACTACGTGCAGATCATTCAACCTTCTCATAACCACACTGATCACATTTTGCATAAATTTCTCATTTCCTTCTCTCTGCCGTTTTCTCATAACCATACTGATCACATTTTGCACAAATTTCTCATTTCCTTCTCTCTGCCGTATGTCGCAGTCATCACATAATTTTTTCTTTTAAAGCATTCTAAAGAATTTATATGAACGGTAGAATTTATGATGCTACTCTTTAGAATTTTTCCCAGGCCTTTTGTTTGTTTTTCTGAGTCCTTATGTTTCCGTAAGCATTTTATCAGAACGAAAGCCCAAGTTAAAAAATACAACAGGGAAATTATAGTTCTATTTTCTTTAAATCTTTGATGCAGTATGTGTTTGTATTTTACAATGAACGTGCGTTTTGCGATTTTAACCTTCTTAATTCCAGCAAATGCCTACTTTCGATACCTTATTATCGATAGTCTGATTGAGAAGAGGGTACTGAGGAGAATAATTGGAACAAGAGGCTCGGTTAAATTATATAATGACAAGTTTCATAATTTGTAATCGTCACCAAAATATTATTTACCTGATAGGTAGAGACGACACTCAGGCGCAGAAGTGAGGATAATATTAAAATTAATCATAATGAAATAAAGTGTAAGGATTTGTACTTGAATCAGGTTATAATCCAGCAGCGGAGTGTTTTCGACACGCTAATGAGCCTTCGGGCAGGTAATTTGTGACTAGCTGAGTGGTTGTTAGCAAGGACGAGTCTGCAGCACGGAGCTGTCTTGCTCGGTTTATCGTCGACAATAATTCTTGCCATAATTTCAGCGGTCTTATGAGGTGATGTTATATTTGTATGTGGTTACTGTAACTTATAAATTATAGCTTTGTTTCATGTTCGTTACATACGATGGTGTGGTTTGCTGTTCCTGGGGGGTTGGGGGATCACGGTGTACTATGCTCGGAATTTGTTTTAAAATGTAACGAAATTGGTTTTAAAATGTAAGGAGCCTATACCACATATAGTTGATACTGGGTTCAGTGTTCGGCGATCCACAATCATAAATATTGTTGAGGGAATATACGAAGCTAATAATATATGAACCCATATCTGGAAAAAACATGTACATGAGTGCATTGAAGTTAAAAGCTTACTACATCAATTACAGGTAGGGTGAGAGAGTGACGCATGGTTCGTAATTTCGCATATATAACGTGCTGTAATAGTAACGGAAGATGCCAAATGCTGATACGAGTCTCGTCCCGCATTTGTCAATTGTCTTATCAGAGGCCCACACGCGACTACCCGGTACTCCGTCTCTTTCACACCGTGTGATAAAAATACTACATCACATTTGTAGATCCGCACAGCGGCGCCACTTCCAATATTAGCTGCGTTCGTCTCGACTTAGTCCTGTGGATTTCAACCTTTCGCCTGCAAAGAGAAGGCCTCGTGAATTTGAAAGTATGGGCTTCAGCATTACAGATGCTGCAAGCCTGCATAGATTTATCGCAGTTCTCGTTTTTATTGCGTTTTATTCTTTAATTTTCTCCTTTCTTTACATTATTTATTTATTTATTCTGTGTCTTTTTTCTTTCCTTTCGTTACATATTTATTCCCATTTCTACTTCCCGTCTGGTCACATAGTTCTATAGTTGCTATCCTTATACACACACACATATATATATTTATTTATTTCTCATCTTGTTGCATTGAAATTCAATATGGGTTTCATGTAAAGCAGGGGTTTTATTAGACTGATACGAAGGAAGACTACATTCGCCCTGAAACGTTTTATCAGAAACCTCCAAATATCAAATTTAATCGATTTTTTTCAGTAGTTTTGAATGTGAAATGCGCGGACACGTGGACGAACACTGCCTCTCCCTTTCACGATCTTTTCATAAATATCCTTTGTAGAATGGGTACAGAGTATTATAAGTACCTGCATTCAGCGTGGTTTGTTTTATATATTACCTATTCTGTAATCCATTGCTTGCTACTGATGATGGAAGCAACCTCTGAAACGTTGTTAAACGTCTACCAGACTGCACGCCTCTACAACTCAGAAGATAGTTTTCTTCAGGTGTAACACATGTTTTGAATATAAAATAAACAAACAAACAAACTATTAACATTATAAAAAGATGACCTGATGATGACCTCTTAAGGTTGAAACGCGTATGGCACTAGTGTTTTTTTATAGTGTTAATAGTTTGTTTGTTTGCTTATTCTATATTCTAATAAACTACACGGTATGCAAAATTTTAACATGTTTTGAAACTTTGTTGTCTGTAGCAAAGCTACAGGAATGAGGTGTACGCCTGTCCGGAGTTCAAACCTCTCTAAAATACAATAAAATGTTCGTATAACAGCATAACAGAGACCATAAACATGTTCAAGTTTAGACAGATTTCCGTTTAACTCTTCGAAACGTGTAAATGATAAAAATTCAGTTTCTGCCTTAAGAAAAACCAACGAGTCTCCATTGTAAGGATTAGTTGGTTAATTCTGTTTAAGGGAATCCTTGATGTTTATTCTGAGAATACGTTGGCCGCTTGTCATTCAGGTTCTAACCACTCTCAACTCTGGTAATGTTGAGGATGTGCACTTGATTCCCTAATTCACTAAGTGTCATTGCTGACTTATGTAATGGTTTAGTTTATTAAATGTCTTTATTTTATTGAATATGTGTATATAACTTTTGGAGGGGCACCTGTATTTAACGAATTAATTTCCACCAGTCAGAGACAATTTTAATTGCTGTTTTTGCCTCTGTTGCAACCGGAGGAGTTTTCTGGTAGAGGCGTGTTTGACTATGACATCGACTTAGTTTAATACAGGTGTAAGTGTAACCTCGATGGATGGAAACAAGTTGTGTTATCTGAGATATGAAGTACTCGTACAGGTGAAGATGTAGATTGTGGTCTTGTGGGTTGTGAAGCCATGTGACCTTTTAATTGCCTGTTTGGAAAAATATCTGCACGTGAGCGCCGTTGGAGTAAATTTTCAACTCTTATTCAAAGTCCGGAACGCTGTGAAGTGCTAGTTTGTTCCAGGGAATTTTTAGTAGTGCAGAATAGATCTGCTCCGCCTGTTTCTAATTACGATGTGCTGCTGAAGACGGTGTGCAGCGAAGGTGCGGTTTGTAATGAAAGCAGTGACGTCGCATCGTGCTGCGGCTTTGAAACACCAGAGGGAGTCTTCTATTACAGCACCTTATTGCTGTCATTTGGTTTACAAAGTAGCTGCCAGGTATTGTTGGGAATGAGGCCCGAGACAGCTGCATTCGACGAGCCTGCAGGTCACAAAGGGTAGTTTTGTACGATTCCCGGGTCGCGGTTTACTTACTTAGTTATTTCTGTGTCCCACATGTTCAAAACCCTTTTCTTTTTATTTGTATTTCTGCGATTTTTCCGCGAACTGCATGAATGAACCTATAATTGGTAGGTACTGTGTCTCCGTCCGTCAGCATATTATGTTTCCGATGTTACTGAACGCATTTCGGTGAAATTTGACAATACGGCGTCTACACTGATATGTCTCGAGCGAATTCGATTATGATTCATATAGGTCCTATATGATTGATAATGTACGTGAGGTCAAGCCGAGACAAACTTTTATGAATATGAAGATGCTGTTTTCAGGGGTGTAACATCGCGTAGTCTAGTACAGTGGTATTCAACCTTTTTCGTTTGCGTACCCCCAGATATAATTTCTCTTCAACTTTGTACCAACAAAGTTGTTGGTGTATAATTCAAGTTATACATAGTATATAATCTACATCTAAAATAAATTAAATAAATTACATTACTGATTATTCAGTGTTTGTCATAAAATAATATATATTTTTTTTAAATTTCACGTACCCCCTAAGATGTCTTCGCGTACCCCAGGTTGAATACCACTGGTCTAGTAGGTATTGATTATAAATGTGTTAAAAACGGGTTATCATTTTTGACCCCCTCCTTGCACCCTTTTTGAGAATTATAAACGAATATCTGCTAACAGAATTTTATTCGTTTGGAGACCAACTTCGTTCTTCTATTCCTCCGTATCTTCCAAGCTCTCCCAGTTCGGGTCCCAGTGGTCAAGGAATGTTCTGATTGGGTTTTCGTGGTATGCTAACAACTGCCACAAAAATTCCCAGTAGGCGCCTTGAAAGAGTTCATCAATCGGTAATGCCACAAAGGAAGGCGTCTGATTCGAATCTCAGCCTGGCTACTGACTATTCTGATGGGGTTTTATTATTTATTTTGTTTGTTTTTTTCCTCTATCCCTTTAAGTGAATGCCGGTATAGTACCTTGAAATAGTCTACGGCAGTTTTCTTCCAAATTTGTAAACATTCATGGTCATCTGGCCGGTTTGAAAATCATTAAGGAACTTAATTTAAAAACACATTATTTAGGTGGTTATCTGGCCGGTTTGAAAATCATTAAAGAACTTAATTTAAAAACACATTATTTAGTGACGCAGGAGACGACTAGTTTCTCTAAATTTCGTTCGTGCTTTGTTTTATACCTTTATCATGTAATTTAATTATCTTTCACGAGTTCGGTAGTTGGTACGACATCTTAAAATTACCCGCCAAAAACTACTGTTTAGTTGAATTCGACATCTATCGAACATTAGAGTGTTGTGTTTTTGTTGAGAATTTGATAAACAATGGTTGATGACGGAGGCAGTGTGACCTCTGAAACGTTGGTTAGCATCGACCAGACTACACAGCGCAACAACCCAGAAGACAGAAATCTTCAGGTCCTAGCCTATATCAAATAGCTCCTGTGACCGGCTATCTTGGTCTCTTTTCTCAGTTCCTCAGGAGAAGTGCTGGGATAATACTTATTCTAGCCTACGAGCATCTCCTTCCTCATCCTTTCCAATTTATTATTAACTAATCATTCTGCAATTCGATGCTGTGTAATGTGAGTTAAATAATCCATGGATAAATAGGTCGACATAAATAAACAAAAATAATCCCACCCTTCCTCTATTTAATTATAGCTCATGTCGGTAGTTACCACATAATTACAGTGTTTTGTACAGTTTTTGGAAATATATTTCCAGTTTGTGTTCTGCAGTTGTTTGTGTGTGATTTTATACACTGAATTCAGTTTATTGTTAGGAAATTTGACGCCTCTAAGTTTACACTCGCTGTATTTCTTGTAATTCCGTGTTTTAATCCCAGAGGTATAGCGATTTCTCGTCTTGCACAGCGTTTGTGTGTTATGCGAATGTTATTTTCCAGCTTGGAACTAAACACTTACACTCTCTCGATCTGTAATAATAAATTAACAGTTTCCTTCGTTTTAAATAGTAATAAGCTATTATTCTGACTCTGGTAGTAAACCAAAATACTGCATTGGACAAGATCCTGAACCAGTTCTACCTACCTCGCATTCTCACAGCCAGGCTTCATTTTATCCGTCAATTAGGCAAGTGTATGCATTTGAGAAAGCGTCGTTTAATAAATCTGTCGACATACATTTATTACGTCTCTCTCATTTCTTCCATCACTTTAGAAGTTACCCTCAACCTTCGTTTGTTTTTGCATTTCGCCTTTCGGGTGGTACTCATTCAGTTTACGTCTGCCTTCTACTCGTAATATAATAGCCGGTGTCCGTCACGCTTGACTGCGAGCACACCGTCGTGCGTTGTGGATGTTTGAGGAGATGCAGACGGTGGCGACTGGCGGAGTCTGGAGGCAAGCAGTCGGATTTTTGTTGGTGCGTTTTGCATGAATCTGCTTTCAGTAGTCGTCCATATTTTTCACATATAATATACAGAATAAGGAAGTTGTGTAAATTTCGTACCTTCATTGATATTTTCAAAAATAATGCTGCAGTAAATTATATTACTGTTCAGCACAAAAAAATGTTCGTTCCCGTTAACTTTAACCTTACTCTAGTTATAGTGATGGGCTTATCACAAATAAAAGAATGTCCACGAAGCGTCACATGTAGAGTTCGTCTGTCGTCCTGCCTCACGAGAGATACGTCTCTGCAGTGTGTGCGGCCATTGTGACCACATCTATTGGTACTACAAATGGTAGGACAAGATCTTTCGCCGCGGTCAGACATCGTAACCAGGCCCTCTTGTGTCCGCGTACTTACTTGTTGCCAGACCCCAGGCGAAACATTTTTGTGGCTTTAGTGGAGTTATTTTGACCACGTATGTTCTTTCAGCCTTTGTGTCTTTGTGTGTGTTCATACCACCGTAACGTTTCATTTTCTACCCTCTAATATAATGTGATTTAACTATAAAACACTGCTTTTTCGTGAAAGTCCTCGACCTGGGATTACCCCACACCTTAACCCCACAAAAAGTCTAAACTATATATGTGGTGTACCAAACCTCACCCGTGGTTTGGATTATGTGTTGGACTGTAATTAGTGTCCTTTTGTGGTTATATTTGTTATTTTTAAACAAAGATCAGACTGATTAGGATGATACGTGTGGGTATATGCTGAAATAACATGTTTTCTTTAAAGTTTTTATTTATCTGTGTATATTAGAATCCGATTCTACGATCTGACGAGTTTGAAACATCTCCAAATTTTTCTTTATGGTTGCTTGACTTGAAATATAGTGTCCTTAGTAATCCAAAGCAGGTGATGTTCTGACACTGCACACCCGAGTGTCCTGTGAAGAGTGCAAAGGAATACTGATTCGTGTTTTTTTAAAGAGGTTTGTTTTGTTAAAGCTGTTCACAAAAGTTCTTTAATGACTTATCATTTTACCATTACGTTGAAATCCCTAACTAAAACACTTTTACCTGGGTATACATACGTTTGCATAAGTAATGAACAGTAATAACAGATAATTAACTCCATTGAGTAGAGTCCTACTTGATAAACTAATAGTTGCTTAGGGACTTAGATTTATTGCTTTTGTGGAGCCAGGAGGTTCATTTTCCTGAGTCATATGAACCCATTTCACATGGTCACGCCGTATTTATTTAATAATACAATATAATAATAATGTAATTGTATTCTAAATAAATATGCACTTATTTATACTGTTGAACATTAATTAGCTTGTAATTAACAGTACTAATTAAAACAAACAGCTTGTTAAAGATAACTTAGAGCCATGTTTAACGCAAGATATTTTCTGTTGAAAGTCCCAAAACAAATGCCATTGTCAGTTCATTGCAGTGAGGAAAGAAACGCGCAATATAGTCTAGACTGACTGACTGGCTGTGAGGTTCAGGACGGCTTATAGAAGAGTCTGTAACATGAGAATGTCTTGAAGTGTTTACTTGCTGTTGTAACATTTATTACGCGTAATGAAGAACGATATTAGTTTTTTTAATACACTGACTTTTAGTTCGTTAAGTAAACTTTCGTAAAACGAAGTATGTGTATTAACTTGAAACTATTTTTGTCAAAACATGTCATTCATACTATGAATGAATCATCCCTGCTTCGTAGGCTTATTATGAAGTTCACGGGTTCAAATCTCGGTCCAGATACCGACTATGGTGACAGATTTTTCGGAGTCTTTATCAGTTTTTAGATGTAAATAGTAACTTGGTGACTTAAATTAAGTCACTACCTCTTCCATTAACATAATTTGAAGTTAACTGTTCAATAATAATAATAATAATAATAATAATCGCGGTATAATCTGACACAGTTGAAAGCGTATTTAAATAAACCGTGAATAAATTCCGTCAGTGACCAACAGTTTAGTGTACTCACATTTCATGAAAAATAGCATGCCGTCGTTTCGAGCCCTTTTTTTTAAAAAAAATAGAACCATTTGCCAAGCTGTATGAAAGTTAAAGCGTTGTGAGGCGCAGAATTTGCGACTTGGCTGGTCATTGTGCTGTACCATTAACATTATGTGGTTCGTGTGATTGAGAGATCCATTATCTCACACGATATTGTGTTAGGCTGATATAAATGTCACCAAGTCAAGCAGTCAGATTGCGTAATTCACTGATGTGATAGGTGGGATGGCTGACGAGCTGTTTCCTGATTGGCCGACCGTCCGCTCCGTTGACATTTGATGGTTTCGCGGCAGAAGTTTGGAGTGTGGTCGGGTTTATAACGCCGTTTAGTCTGAGGTGGTTACCAACATGTTGGAGGAGGATCGTAATGCCTCCATTTTTAGGGTAATAGTAACGAGGGTACTGTTTTTGCTTTCTGGGAACGCAGAATGGGGAAATCTGGTCGGTCCATCCTCATGTTTAATCTTCGAAGCTACAAGACAGATTTTCGATTAAATTCATTTGCGTGGTAGGCGCTGCTTCCACATAGAACTGTGGGTACTGTTTGGCTAATCTCCTGTTTATCGTCCGATATATAAGTCAGTGTGTGACACTTGTCTTCAAAGACGATTAAAGGACATTCGTATACAAAATCTTAAATGCTGGTTTGAATCACTGACATTGTCGAATTAAATTATTTTTTAGAGGTTTTAGTCTGTTTTTGGGAGATGGCGGTATAAAAGCCAGCATATTGCCGGGCGGTCAATGGTAGCAGCGGGTGGTCGCGTTTCAAAGTGGTAGGCTCACATTCCTGGCGAGATATCTCGAGAGAGATCAATGTAGTATTGCTCTGGGTCATACTTCAAAGGGTAGTACTCAATACCATCCGACCCGCATTACAAGCCGTGTACAGTGTGTCCCAATAACACCGACGAGTTGCTCTGCGATCATAGACGTTGAGAATCATTGTTCGTGGTCAGTACAAGAATGATTATTGTGCAGTTGGAGAAAGTATTCGACGTCAGGTAACACGCAGTTGATAACATGTAGTTAAACCAAGAAACAGTGACAGACACTTAATTATTTTGCAGCGTACTTTGTTTTTTTAAAATTCCACAGTGTCTCCGCCCCTTGCAATTTGTCAATCTCCTCCTTGATTCTTTCGCATCAACGTGATCGACGCCATTGCTCGACTTTCGTGAATCTTGGTACAAATAGCAAGCAGTTTGAGATCATGCAATCCTTATTCTTTGATCTGTCTGCAAATAATATAACCTGGTGGCCGTGCGAAGTAGTGAAATGACAACCGTAGTAGCGCTATTTACAGTAATACCCTGACGTTTTGTATGGTGGGAATTCTGTTCAGATGTGGTAAAATTGTATTCTTCTTCAGTAACAATATGGGGGTGGCGCGAATATTTTAATTTGATGACACTAACTAATTATTCTAAATGAGATGTGAAAACTACATGTTGTCATGTTAGGAATACAGATCTTTGTAGTAGTTAGGGTGGTAAGAATCACAGGAATGATTTTTGGCAGGGCATGTAGAACGCGTGAGAGAATTGAGTAATGCGTACATGAATGTTAGCCAGAAATCATCAGGGGAGTTCGCTTGACAGGTCAGGCATAGATGTAAATATAATATTGAAATGGGTTTTAAATAAGTAGTTTATGAGGGTGTTGATTGGATTCAGCTGGCTGAAGTTGGGGATCAGTGGTGGGCTGTAGATTACTGTCGTCTGGGATGTTACGCCGTAGAGTTTCGCAGAAATATACCAACGCCTCAAGTGCTTACTGCCTCTAATATTAGATGCGATCAGACATCTCAGAAGAGAGCCATCTTCATAATCGCCACCGTGTTAACCTGAAATCTAACAGTGGAGAGGTCTTGTCAATACGACACCGAACCTTCGTGTTATGTAAAAGACAAGGAATTTTTTTACCAACTGAAGGACTGTACGTTTCTGAGAAAAGACTCTGTTCCATGTACGTAGTTTTAGTATAAGATACTGCTGAACTTTCGAGGGTTCTTAGACGATTGTCTTGTGATATCCTTATCACATTATCTCTTCAATGGTTCTTCTTTGAAAAGTGAGTTATGGACCAAAAATGGTAATTTACGGGAGTCTAAATAGAACTTTTTAAAAAATTTCGTCGGAAACTTGGTCTTATTGCACGATGTCAGAGATTTTTTTTTTAAATCTGTTCTTCTGAATCACCGTTAGTTATCTGATAGGCCTCTACAAGTTCGTCGTATTCACGTGTGTTTATCTAAGCTCGACGCTATGCAGGTGTATGGGAGAATGGAGGTATAGCTCCTTACGGCCTCTCTAGTACACCGTTAATATCTTCCTCCTTTCGATCGGTAGTTGTAGATACACGGGGGAAAAATACTTATGTAAATTAGGGTGTTGGCCTCCACGTTATTTATTTTATGTAAGCATATTTTATGCTTTGTCACAGCTAGTTACCTCGGCGTTGACTAGGTTCACACTAGGATTTGAGGTTATCACGGCGGTGAGTCTGAAGATTGCTGGCTCCGTGTAGTCTGGTAGATGTTTACTGACGCTTCAGAGGTCCTTACTGCCCCCATCTTCAAGGCGATGAATCATCCCAGAAGACAGCAATCTTTAGGTATAGTCGGCGCAGTAGTTTTTGGCCGGTGGAGAAGCTGTGCGGACGGGCCACTCTGTGTACCTGAGGTGGTACAGTCAGTGTGTTTCTTTTGTTTGGGCGTTCAGTCCGATAAGTTCCTCAGTGCAGTCAGCATCATACTATCGTATAAGTGACTCGCTCCTAGCCTTCCCGTTGAAAATTCCACCGGCCAGAAACTGCTACGCCAACTATACACACTTGAGACGTTCGCCTTTCTGGGAATACTTGGTTAATGCTGTGACCTAATTATCATTTCTTCCGAGGTTTTTTTGCCAGGAGTGATTTTCAAAGGGCATTGCCGAATCAGGACAGTTGAGGAACGTACCAGTATTACTGGAGACGACGTTCATTTATTCTTGGGTCATGTAACTGAGCTTCCTCAGATCTTTTCATTGCATTGTAGCGAATTGTATGATGATTATGCGAATTTTGAGTTGGAAAGGCTGTGGAAGGGTTCGCTGTTTATTTTAAAGCAACATTCATTCTTTAACTTGGATGCCCTAAGGAGAACTACGAGCGCGTAAGGAACTGATTCTCCAGCCGAGATTCAAATCGGCGACCTTCCGAATACGAAGATGTGTTACCAACAATGATTAATGTTGATATTATGTTCCGCTATGCGAATTAAGCGGTTATAATATTATTCATATTTAATTATATGGTTTGCATTCTGCACATGTTTTGTATTTTCGTGTGATATTATCTCATACATTAGTATAAACTGAAACATTTATGACGCTTATATCCGTAAATTATATGCACAGTGGAGTCTGAACATACCGAAACGTTTTATTAAGGCAGTTTCTACATATATCATTCACTTCCTTCCACACAAAACCACAATTCTAGTAGGCAGAAGTTAAATGTGCAGGTATTTTTTTTCTAAGCGGACTGTACTTACGGTGTGGTTATGAAACTCTGTGGTCTGCATCCTACTTACCTCACGGCCTTTAATATAAAAGACTCAATAAATACTATGCTCGCCCCCTCTCTTCTGCACCCCGCCTCATCTCTTAGCCGTCTCTTACTTGCGGTTAGTTCGCTGTGGTTCCAGTGTATATAGTGAGGAGAGCCCCTGGGAGGTAGCGAAGCACCACTGTCTTCTGCTGCCGCTGGCCTTAAATTGGAAGGCGTATCACATAGGTGAATTACACAGCAGCATCGGGTCTCGTGGATGCAAGAACCAACCTCGCTGCTGTGCAAGTAACTTACCCCCTTTTTATACACCAGTTTATGGATGTTCTCATGGCCGAAATGTGGCATATACGTAACCCTCTGGAGCCGTGTCCTTCTTGAGAAGCTAGTCAAGGTAGTACTCGCATTAGAGGGAATCGATCTTTTGTTGCGTAAATTTGTTCTTATGGACTATGTCTATTGTCAGAATTGTAATAAAGGAGCGAGAGAGAAAGAGGAGGGCAGGAAACGTGTTGGGACGCCTGGTTGAGCCAGCCTCAGATCTGGTAAAGCTCAACAAATGTTCTATCCTCTTGCCTCTTTTCTACCTGAAGACGAAAGTTGAATGTAGCTTTCCAAACGTTGTTATGTTATAATTTTATAATTCGTACAATGGGCAAAGCCCAGAGGAACATTTCTGTCTTCTGGGTTGTTGCGCTGTGTAGTCTGGTCGATGTTAACCAACGTTTCAGAGGCCATACTGCCTCCGTCATCAGGGCGATTCAGCGCAACAACCCAGAAGACAGAAATCTTCATACTCACCGCTGTGAAAAACTCAAATCTTACCCAGAAGAGCTGCTTATACATAACGCAAAATCAGAAATTTTACAATTGGAAAGTTTGTCATCATATTAATAGCAACCTGGCGTTGGTTCCTGCTATGAGCTACTTTAATTTTAGTCAACGCTCTCACGACTTGTTTATATAATAGGCCTATCAGTTTAATATTATTCCATCTCCGCCTTCGTCTTATACGCGTCTTCTTATATAATAGGTCTATCAGTTTAATATTATTCTATCTCCGCCTTCGTCTTATACGCGTCTTCTCTTGAGACGTCTTCGCCAAAATCACATTCGTGTATACTTTTGAGGAACCAGGCCAATCATCTGAAAGTTTGCGATTGGACGAATATTCAGGTTTTGAATGATCTGTTAAATTCTTAGTGTTTGGCCTGTGTCGGAGTCAAATTGGAATGTAGGTCGATAGTCAAAGGGGTCGCAATATTCACTCGAAACGATCCTGATTTGTGTGTGTGAAACATTCGCCGCACATAAAGAGCTTTAGTCTATGTAGTATGGTATCCGGCTACGTACCATACAATTTTCGAAACTTTATGGTGGTGATGTCTGGCAGACTTTTACATTTGATCACGAATTTGGTTTACCTGCTCTACTTTGAGCTGTAACTAGAATAAATTTAGAATCTAATTTTTTAGGCTATAAGTATCAACGTCTGGTAGTCAACTTTTCTTTTCTGTGACGCGTAAACAGTTGATTCTTTATATAAGTCGTAAAACTCTTTGTAGCTTTTAAAGATCAATTGTTTAATGCTGTAATCTATAATCTATAAATGAAAAAATAATTAAGTTAATGATATTTTAAGCAGGTGAGACATAAGTTACCATTGGAATATATATGGTCAAAGGCTGTGATATTATTTAACGCAATAGTTGGACACAGGTTATTTCATTTTTGTAACCGGCTTCCTTTTCAATTCATTTCGTCCAACGGTCCACAAGTGTTCCCGTTCTACACACACGCGCGCGGTTGGTTTCATATAATTCTTTCACCATTTTGTTCCAGCTATATCACCAGTGCTGATTCATCGGCTATTCCAGATAATCTGATGTAATCCTTAATCTGAGCAAATGTTACAGTGAATAGCCACCAAGAATGCTGTCATTAACACCACTTGCCCCCCTCAGAATCCTCCTATCCATACGTAAAATTGCCTGCTACCCATGCGATCTGTCCCATGATTTGGTTTACATCTTTACATTTCGCTAACCACAAGTCATATAATATGAAACATTTAATTGGGTGGCCCAGACTTCCTTATTACACCAGTTACAGAAGGGGATATTATATTGTTGCTTTTAATTAAGCTCACACTCTGTGAAATACTAAGATTATTATAAAATCCAATAATATTATACTATACATACAATATAGTAGATATTATTAATTTATAGCCGCACAGCTTGGTTTTAATCGAACAGAAACTCAATTTTACTCTTAATTATTTTGCACTGAAGCTTGTGATTTTTCAGAAACAGGTGTAAATAATTTACCATATGTGGTATAGCCGGAACGTATTGGGGGGGAAAAATATATGCAGTGGCTACATTTAACCTCATCTTATTTAACAGTGTGAGGACACAAGTTAAATATACGAGGTGCGATCGGAAAGTTTCATGACTGTGTCAATAGCGGGCGAACCGGATGTAGTACGAGCTTCTGCCGCTAGGGGGTGCGGCCTACATTCATAGTGAATCAGTGTGCCAGCCGGCATCATCGAATTAGCATTTGTTTCTTAGTTACGGGCGTTTTGGTAGTGCATTACACCGACCCTCCTGCGATTTCGGAATGGCGTGGGCATCAAATTTTGCCAAAGACTCGCCAAAACGGCTACGGAAACCTATGAAATCCTAAAGCAAGCACTCGACGTCGTACCATCAACGACTTGTGCGACATTGTTGGGATAGGCTATGGGACCTGTCCGCTGATTCTAAAGGAAGAACTCCACATGCGACGCATCATGACAACGCACCAGCGCACACCGCCTTCAAAGTTCGGCAGTTTTTGGCCTCAAACACCATGGCCGTCATCCTGCACCCTCCTTATTCGCCGGATTTAGCTCCGTGTGACTTCTTCCTCTTCCCAAAGATGACAATTCAGCTAAAGGGAAGGAGATTTGAGACGATAGAAGAGATTCAGGCAGAATCGCAGATGGTGCTTGACAGGCTGACAAAGAAAGATTTCCAGGGATGCTTCCAGGCTTGGCAGCGGCGCTGGGATCGTTGTGTTCACTCCCAGGGGAGCTACTTCGAGGGTGATGGATGAATATAATACCTGAGATAAGTGTACGGGTTTTTATACGCGCAGTCTGGACACCTTTCGATCGCACCTCGTAGATATATCTGCCGGGCCACTTTTAGATGCCCTAATCGACATCTTTAAACTAAAGATCACTTAACCTGTTCAAATGCGTTTACTGTTTATTACTCTGCCTTTTAATTCAGTAGCAGTGTTATAGTAAAGTAGTATACGTGTTTATGTGCTCATCCTGTGTTTATAATGGTGTTATCCGCCAGGATTAGAAACAAGATGAATGATCATTGTTCCGAGTCATGTGACGTTTGTTATATTACAAATGGTGGGCATATGAGACTCCGGACATTTGTTTCTGTGTGTTGTTAAAGTCTACTATCGTGATGATAGAGTGTTCGGTTTGGGGGTATGATTAGGGTACTATAAATGTGTATTTGTGGGAATCTTGTGCACTGACGGAATACCACGCTGTGTATTTAATAATCTGTACGTTTCATCCACGTGTCTTTTGACAGAAACGTATGGGGAAAGAAACTAGCAATTTCGTCCCGTACATTCTCGTTTTATGTGTATGTTGAAGTCAAGAGTTAAGAAGTGAGACACAAAAGTGGCATTTATGTTTTAACACAGTTTCTGGAACGCGTCTACAGTATATATTTCCCACATTTCTAGTTCTTTATTTACTCGAAAAGTAACGTTTTCACAACCGTTCTTATTTGTTTCCTTCAAATATTAATTCTGTTTGCAGAGTAGAATTAATGAGGTCTCTTATCTGAGAGTTCTGTCTTGATAATATGATCTTTAATTGAGTTGTGTTTTTTGTTTTGCATTCTGCGCTGTGTGCAATTGTTAGACCCATGTCATTTCCCTTCGCTATACTTCGTCAGAGTTTTGATTAAGCCTTTCATCTGTGTGACCGTGGAGACTTTTTTTAACTTTTCAGTTTTGGAGAATATTGAAGTCAATTATTTTCGTTTCTGTGCAATGATGGTTTTTATTTAAGGGAACTTTTTAGGGTAAATATTAATTTATATTCTCACTAAAGCTGACTGCAGAAGGGATGTTGACACGTTGATCCCAAACATCAGATGCACATATTTTTTACGGAATTTCGAATTAGTTAGGAAGTAAATTGGTTTCGAGTGCGTCTCTTCAGGTAGCGCAAGGGAAAAGTTCTAACTTTAAAATATAGCGTCCATTTATCATGTTTTTGGATTCGGAAATAATATTCCTAACGACAGTACTACAGTATATATAAAAAAAATTGACACGTTTCTTTGTGTGCATTTTATTTTTAACTCTAAGCTATCTGAACTTTAAACTACTTTACTGTCACTTAGACCTTTATTGCAGTTATGAGGTAGTTTTCTGAACCAAAATGTTATGAACTGCCATTTTCATATCTGTCTTTTGCCTTTCTCTGTCTGCCTTTATGGATGCAATGCCATTATATCATGCACAGACTTTATTTTAGGAAGGGACCCTGTCTGTTCAACAAAGGGAAGTGACGTATTAAGCTAATGACGTAGTTTGTCACGTCATCATTCTAGATTCTGTTTTCAACATACTTCCTGTGTTCATACGCAGTGGGTTCATACTTCTTTCACCAGATGGCAAAGAAGATTCATGGCTGAGGATGTGAAAAGGGTTTAATTAGTTTCATAATAACTATATTTTACATTAGTTGTGAGTGTCTTTATTTCGCTTTACAAGCAGTATTTCCGTGATCTGATGTTGAACTAAAATAACAGTATTCAAATCGCTGTTATGTTGAAGGCATACCAACACACCGGCCTATGCCAGTTCCTTCTCATTTCAGAGAAACGTTTTGTTGTACCTTTGCAACAATTATATTTACCTTCTGACTTTCGTACATTTGCCAACAACCGTATAACCTGCAAACAGAACTGGCTGAAAATTCAACTCGAATTTAAAAATGTTCAAACATTTTAACTCATAATATTTTTATTGTCATAAAATTTGGAAACCAGTACTTAACTTTAGAAAAAATTAAAATGTTGTTAAAATAGTATAACGCAAGTAGGCACCACCTGTTTTACCAGAAGACCTGCCAGTCCTGCTGCCAAAATAACAGGAGAAAGGACGGACATGAATATAATCGTGACTATTTATAACAGATTCCCATATGTGAGAGTTTTTTTGGGTGAACGGCAGTTTACAACGATATTATTGTAAAAGTAGATGTGCCTGATTTCGTGAAAGTTGGTATGAAAAGCTAGTATTGCCATGTTGCAGAGTTCTTTGAACATGGAGGCCTTAATTTTCCTAAGGTTGCCTACGCGAGGTATGCAGCAGGCCCCTACATAGAGTACAGAGCACAGCAAGAACAGGAAAGCTTGTACTTGTTGTGGGGTTCATTTCTGTGGTTCTGAAATCGTATATCCGTAGAGTGAACATGTAAGAAAGTAATTACAAGTGATTATGTCCTAAATCAAACGTAACGCAATTTAAATGTTAAATATAATTTTATTTTGGAGTGAACGTTATGTTTATTTTTAAACATTCTGGATGTGTCCAGTTAATTCTGTGGCATAGAAGTTTGATAAAAAGGGAAGTCGTTTAGGTAACCGTTATATTTTAGTAATGTTTGAATGTGATAAATGTTTGAGACATTCAGTAGACAGGTATAAAAACTGTATGCATGTATAAACTTCTCTGGAATGTGACTCCTTGTCTTTGTGCATTTTAATTGTACGTAAGACAAACGTCAACTGGGTCGAGAATGGATGACGATCTAGAATATCACCGTATATTTGTTTAATTTAAGATTTCACGTTCTGTTTCAGGACAGGTGTGGCATACATGGTTACGTATTCATATCAATTTAAGCAGCGGTTGCGTTGAAACCGTTCTAGATGTCATTTACCGAGCTTATTTGTCTGTGAAACGTTACATCGTACTGTTACCATTTGCTCTTCAGAAAATATTTCAGTTTAAAATGGAAGAAGATAATGAATTTTGAATAAGCTGTGTATTTGTCTACGTAGTAACTTCGTGATCTGTACAGTTCATGTAGTGTTATGGTAATTAAACCAAAGAAGTTTAAAGAATGTATGTTATGGGGATGGGAGTTGGGATACAACAGATATAACATTTTTTGTTGGACGTTACTTGGAAAGTGGTCGTTTGGAAGTCCAAGAGTGAGATAGGACAGTATTATGATATATACACATTTTCAGCGTTCTCTCTCTCCCCCCCCCCCTTTACTGTCCATTACCATAATATTTTTCATTTGTCAACTGTGTGAATCATTTCCCGTTTTTGACAGTATTATGTGCTCAGAGAATTTCTGGAAGCACAGTTATGAAGAGAATTCTACGAACAGAACACATTGCGTTTTAGTAACTCTTATGTTCCGTTAAATTGTGATTTCCATATATTAGAGGCAATTTTGCTTTAGTTATTAGTGTTGGGTGTGCGTTATATGTGGTGCTGTTTCACTAACAAGAATGTAGTCTGTAAGGATAGGCCGTGACTGTACGAACATGATATGGATGTATCCTGTGGTGAGCCTTTCCGAGGCTCAATCAATGGTTTCGAAGTGAATGCCCGAGTCTCTGCGACTACCGGGGTAGTCTGGACTTCAAAACCATCGATCCCCTTGTAGAATTCAACCTCTTTATCTCCTTACATAGGTATACATGACGTTCATTGTAACAGTAAACTTTCTTCTGATTCGTATCACCTTACAGTACTGTGTTTTGTAACGTTGATACGACTCGGTGTAGCGGCAGGATTTTGAATGCAGGGTGAATTTCCTTTAAACTTGAGTAAAGTGGTTGCTAATAATTAAATTCCTGGACCAAGGATGGTTACTGTCTGTTGTATAGAATCATTGCCCACGTCGAATTCTGAGTTACTGTTACGCGTATTTTTACTCTGATGTCGAGGGCTATTGGTATGAAGTGTGCACCTTAATCAGGTAAAATTTCTCCGCGTGGCGTTCGTTTCATGATGATATTTAATTTGAATATGTGGGAAGGGATACTCTTTTGTTTGAGGTTTTATAGAATGCCTGGTCATTTTTCACATTTTTAATCTCGTTTTCATTGTATGCTGCTCGTATGGATCGCTCGAGTGACGTCTCTCAACTCAAAACATAAGATTCGTAATGATCTGTGCTCTGAGTCAATGATGGTACTGTCGCCACAAAAATCTTCACAAACCGTTAATTTATCCTGCAAGTTTTTGCTTCGATGTTGGTATTTATGTAAAATTCGAAGTTTTCAGGACGTAACTTGAGACACTAATTCCTTTCCTGCATCTCAGCTGTCACTGTTTTGACCAAAGTCATTAATTCCAGTAATTGGTGTGGACGTTGTAACGAAAAAGAATTTTTCATGCCTGGAATTGAACCTTGGTTATCCAGTGTAGTTACTATATTGACTAACGTACGTTGGAACCTTCTAAGGATACAGTTTTGTAAATATCGCGGCGAAACTGTGGACTTAGGTTGTATTTCTATAACTGAATTTGAACAGCTGTTACTTCATGTTTATTAAATGAAGATCAGTGATACGATAATGAGAGTTACTCTGATTTTTGATTGGGGCTAGACTAGTGTCATTCATGGTGGTTGTACTTCAGAAATGAACTTTCATAGACAGTGTTTTAGTAAGATTTAAATCAAATGATTTAAATCTTGAATTCTTTTAGATGATGGTAACATAATTTGACACACGTGTCATGGATTAAAATTTGTTTCCTGACATTGATTGTAATCATATAATATTTATTCCAAAATATACTTTGTTAGAAGTTAATTTAAAATAAATTATCAGAGATTCTGTTTAATTATCTCATTCAGTTCAGGCGTTAAAGAGCGCTGCTTCGTAATGTGTGTAGGTGGTTATTGACGTCATTGTAACGTTCACCATTGATACGTGATATTCTTGCTTAGTCGTGATTGCTTTTGCGCTACGTTTGTCCTGGGTTATTGGATCGAAATAGTGGATCATACATGCAAACTCCTCGTCACTGTTATCACTGGATTTATGCACTGTATCCGCACTAGATTGAAGTAAACACATTGTATTATTTACCTAAGACATTTCTGAGTGTAGTGCGATGTTGGACAGTAGATACCCATTTCCGAACCGCACGAAGTCTGAATTGGCTGGTTTCGTTGAAATACAATGATACTATTCATAATACGAAAACATCTTTCCAAAAGTGATAAGCGCTGTGCGTTATTGCATATCTATTCCAGGGTCTTTCACACTGTCTCTTTGCTGCAGGTTTTACATTCGTTTGTCACCATCCTTGTCCTCAGTATTGCTGGTTTTGTAATTCACATACCCATTTAGATTTAGTTGGATACTTAGTATGTTCCTGTAATCCTGGTATAGCGACAAAACCGTTGAAACCCAACCGAATTCAGCATGTAGTATTTTTGTTCTGGGTTCTGAATCTCTGTAGTCTGCTCAGTGCTTCTTCAAGTTATGTGAATCTGGTCCATTTACTGCTGGCTGCAGGGGTGGTTTACATTGGAAGTTGCGGTTGGTTCTGGGAGCCAAGCGAGTTTAGGTAATCCCCGCCAAATAAATCACACCGCTGCCGCTAGAGCGATGGTACAGACCGATTATACTCTGTTCACTGCAGGAACTGAGCATCTCTTCTCTGTAAAGATTCGAACCGAATCGTTCTAAAACACCTTTTCTCCTAATTCAGTTCCGAAACTATGCATTCGAATTAGTGGGATATATAGTGTATTTTTGTAGGTACTGGAGGTAATTTTACAAATTCATTTTAATTCACTGGGCAGGTTCGTTCTTGAGAGGCCGTTGCCTGCTGGTCACTTAATTACCTGCCTTGTATGGAACCTGAACTACCTTTAATATGTTAACAAGGATCTTCCATAGCACTCTTTTCTGAGCTGAATTAATGCAGTTCACACCCCTCTATCCTGTTTCTTTAATAACCTCTATCCATGCCTTGATTTTCCAAGCCTTTCCTTCACGTTTTACGAATGAAATTTTGTATGCATATCCCGCCTCTTTCATTCGTCTTACACGCCTCAGATATATTCTCCTTGATTTGAACCTGTAATATTTGGCGAAGAGTTAAAATTATGAAACTCTTTATTATTCTGTTTTCTTCATATATCTGATACTTCCACCTTCTTAGGTCCAGTTATTTTGTTCCGTGCCCTGTTTTTACGGCCAGTGATGTATGTGAAATAATTATGTTTCGAAAACATCGGTGGTTGTCTAGACTACACCACTAAATTTGTTTTCCAGTTGTCTGTGCTTACTCGAATTTAGCAAAGAAGCAATGGAGTTTCAGCACTGTCAATGCTTGCGCGTTTCTGCAATCGTTGTTTGCAAACAGTCCGCAAGAAAATATTCCGTGTTTCTTGTTTCCCGTTGGAAAGGAAAAGCTTTTACGATTCCATCGTAACAGCCTCTCATTTAACAAGAATTTACAGCCAGCGCAAATTTAAAACACAGCATGATGTTTTGAACTGGTGTATCAGTTGGGATGTCTAGACGCGAAGAAGTGCCCGCCAACAGTTCAATAAGCGAGATTCGAGGTTCTCAGAGTGTGAAGACGGCTGTATTCCGGGTTATTGCACCGTTTAGTCTTATAGAATTTTACCGAAATTTCGGAGGTGCTTTATAGTCGTTAAGCTGTTTTCAAACACTTTGTAGGTGCGTACTAATTGCCCGGAATAATTTTGTTTTAATTCGCTACGTTGCCCATTACTTGCTTCTGCAGTGCAAAGGAGAATGCAAAGCGGGGTCTGGCGGTAGGTTCAGTGTTTTGGTGTGGCGCCTGGGAACAGTAATAACTGCGGGATGAACGGGCCACAGAATGAAGTTCGCAATAACCGTCCACCACACGGGATGAGGAGCAGAGGGCAAATAGGTGATAGATACATCCATCGTGTGGTTGACGTTACCCTCCCCGGGGGTTCTTACCGCTGTACGGACCATAATTGAAATAAAGTTGCTTCTTGTTTGGAAACGTTTTCCATAAAGCTCTACCAACAGTGGGATTTCCCGCTTTTATATTACTGTGGACGAAATGACGGAACTAATGGTTTTGGTGGTAAATGGTACTGTGATTATGAAGAGTGAGGAAAACCAGACGTTGGCCATTAACTTTTGAATGGGTTGATATGCCCAGGCCATTTGATTCCCTAATCCGTTTGTGTATGTAGAGTGATTCTTTGATTGAAAATGGCTGTCTTCCGGTTTTTAAGCCGTGTAGTCTGATAGAACTTTACCGATGTTTGAGACATTTGTGCTGTCACCACCATCAATGCTAATCGACCTAACATTGGAGCCATAGGCTCCTCTGAAACGTCGGTAAACTTCTACCGGACTGTATGGCGCAAAATCCCAGAAAATAGACATCTTCATTCTGGCTTCCGTCAGAATCTGAAATCTCACGTACATTCTTGCGTTATTTAACGACACTTTTCCGCTGCATAGGTTAATCCCTACGCATCGTCGAAATGTAGTCATTATGCAAACATTAAATTATCAAGGACATGAAACGGTGTGGTCTTGGTCTGCTTTAAGGTACTCCCCCGAAATTTACCTGGAAGGACTGAGTACAATTCACAGTTATGGTAATCGAGTCACCTGGTTGCGATTCAAACCCATAGCCTCTTGAATACGAATCATGAGTGCTGTGCTAACCACTCGGAACGTTTAGTATATGCATTAGACCTGTGCATATATTATGTACGTACTGGGAAGTGAAGTGCCTCATTAATGCTCAGGACTTGTGTCCTGCAAGTACCGAAGGTGTCCTGACTGAGGTCTTTTTTGGCTTTTCTCAGTTTTTGCAGGTTGGTTGTAAACCCCGTTACCAACTGTGTTCGAAAAGTATACGATCAACTCATTCGAAATCATTACTACTTACTCGCCGCTCATGAAATATCTTCCCACATCCAACAGACGAAACGCATCAGGTGGCTATAATACAATTTACGAAATAACTTAGTAGCATTAGGCCTGTTTCTATGACATGACAAAATAAACGCATTCTAATTAATTTCAACTTCCGTCTCGCTCGGACTCAGCGTTCTGCATTGTTAAGGTTTAAACTGCCCTGCAAAGTTTTTAACCTGATCATGTAATTGTCTGTAAGACTTGAGGTTCTCACAGCGGTTAGTATGAAGTTTTCCGTCTTCTGGGTTGTTGCGCTGTGTAGTCT